>CACSLK010030875.1:4688213-4703962 GCA_902706635.1 Striga hermonthica | reverse complement strand
AATAAGTACCTTAACCTACTTGCTAGATATTGCCAGCCTGCAAAATGGTGATGGGTCCTTTAACGGTGACATATGGGGTGAAGTTGATACAAGGTATCCTTTTCCCATATTTCTGCCTCTGAATGCTCCTTGTTATCTTTGTTGTAGTATTTGCATACGTAGTCATTTTCGATAATATACCATAGCTAATTATTTTTCAGGTTTTCTTATACTGCTGTATGCTCTCTTGCATTATTACGTCGCTTGGACAAAATAGATGTGGAAAAAGCTGTGGACTACATCGTGAGTTGCAAGAATTTGGATGGGGGGTTTGGATGCACTCCAGGAGCAGAATCTCATGCCGGACAAAGTATGTATTATGCCTTAATGCTGCTCAGATACTAGTGATTGTTACTAATATAAGTCATCTACCACAACTCTTTTGCACAGACACACTGAAGCTTTTATGATAATGAAGTACTTGTGCACATAGTATCTAAATGATTGTCCGATAGGCTAACCGAAGGAAGAAATATTAATGTCATAAACCACCTAAAAACGTATTCGCCGAAGCACACAGATGAAACAAAATCCAACTACTAATTGAACATCTAAGTTAGGCTGACATTTTAAGATTGCACTCCCACCCCTAGGAAATTTATTTTATCTGTATAAGCTTATAGCTGTGGTAGTCAGTATTGAGTTTTGTCACGGTTTAGTTTATTGTAGGTATTAATTGACCAAGAACTTCACAAACTGTCTATTGCAGTTTTCTGTTGTGTGGGGACTCTTGCTATCACTAATTCGTTGCATCATGTTGACAAGGACCTCTTGGGATGGTGGTTATGCGAACGACAAATGAAATCAGGAGGTCTAAATGGAAGGCCTGAAAAGCTTCCCGATGTATGTCACTGTTTTTAGTTTATGTTTCATACTGTCATATGAAAAGAAAACAAAGAGAACATAAATCAATTGTCAAGAGCAAGTTTGATCTATTACCTGCTTCAACTTCAGGTCTGCTACTCATGGTGGGTCCTTTCCAGTTTAATCATGATTGATAGAGTTCACTGGATTGACAAGGAAAAGCTGGTTAAGTTCATCTTGGATTGTCAGGTGTTACATTTGAAATTTGACTTATGCACTTTTAGTTGGTATTTGGAGGCATGGTTTTTAAATTCTGGTTACCATCAAATAATGTAAGAAATTTGGGGCTGCGACGTGATTTAATGGTGCAGGATAAGGAGAATGGTGGGATTTCAGATAGGCCAGACGATGCAGTCGATGTCTTTCACACTTATTTTGGTGTTGCTGGTATGATTGAGTCCTTTAATCCCTCCCAACATGTGACTTAGTTATTAAAACTTATTATAAACCTTAGTTATGCATCCAAGTGGTTATGAAACCTTGCTTACCTGTTTTTAGTTGTGTCTGCAACTTCAGATTTGTGATTTTCTCGTTTCATGATTCATAGGCCTGTCCCTTCTTGAATATTCGGGAGTGAAAGCTATAGATCCGGCATATGCATTGCCAGTTGACGTTATAAATCGAATCCTCATCGGCAGATAAATGTAACAGCTCATACAATTCTCCACAGATGGTTAGTAATGTTGCGGAACATAAATCCAGTTTAAATAAATTTATTGTACGAAATTGTTATTGTTCAGCTCTTGATGCTCTTGTGGTTTAACTTTGGAGCAAGGTTATGTTTGGTAGACAAATAAGCTAGATTACAGTTTATTTAGTTAGCTTTTAAACTCCCTGTAATAAGTTCCGTTTGGTAGGACGAGCTTATTTAAAAAACTTGAGCTAATTTGATAAGATTCTTTGGGTAGCTTTTCAAATAAGCTCGCTGAAAATTTTATTTCAGCTAATTTATTGGCTAATTTTACCAAACATCTTTATCATTTAAGCTAGTTTTTCAGCTATAAGTCATAAGTTATAAGCTCGAAAATTACTGAGAAGCTATAAGCTAGTTTATCAGCTAGTTTTACCAAACATAGTCCAAATGTCGTATTGAACTCAAAAGATTTTTTAGTTTGATTTTGATATTTAATTTAAGTTGCAATAGAGCTTAGAGTTTGATATGCTTTCTCAACATTGTGGATCATGCTCCATGTTCTTCTGATTGTGTTTAAGTCACTGTAAATACGAATGTTATATTGCAAATATTTATAGGGCTACTGGGGCTAGTTTGTTATTTTTCGAAATGAGATACGACTAAATGGTTTTGCGGTGGGTGGATTGTATTTTTTTGTCTGGATTTAATTAATTCCTAGGTTGTCACGTGATTGGTGGCTGGGATAGCAAAATGTGACATTGGCTACACAATTTGTTTCCAAGGATAATTCATATGATAAATTTGTTAGAAATAAGTGGAATGAGCCACTATGCAAAATAGTGACATTTCACTATTGGGAGAGATGAGAATAGTAAATGTGGTATGAGTATGAATTATTTGTGTGCAAAGGTGTCGGTAGAACTTTGCCTATAAAAGACACTCCAAATGTAGAGAAAAATACACATTGAAAAGAAAGAAAAAAGAGAGAAATATTAAGTATAATTTCTATCCGGTTTTCATTTTGTGTTATTTATCTTTCGCGTTTTTATAACACGTTATCAGCACCAGTACTCTACCCGGTCAGAAAGGTAAGAATATAATAATAATAATAATATATACATGCATATGTATTACATAAAATTAGTATATTTTACTAATATACATATTATCATTATTCTTGACAAGTAAGGCTCTGCCATAGTCAAAGATATGTGGTATGAAAATACTAAATATGACATTATTTACACATTACCATTATTATTGACAAGTAAGACTATGTCATAGTCAATAATATGTGGCAAGATGATATTATTAAATTTGCTTATGAATTACTACTAATTATGAAAAATAACTTCAAGTTATAATAATAATATTATTACTTATACTTAACACCCACAAAATGGTTTACCCACTAATGTGGCGTGAAATTTATAACTGCTTATTCTTGTACCCACTGAAAGATTTATCGAGTAGTGTGGAGTGACATTTTTTGTTTGCTTTGTTACTTATATTCATTAAATTGTTCACATAGTGACTCGGGAATTTTTAAGGTAATATACAAGATTAATTAGAATTTTATAATCATGAATGATTAACTAACAAATATTATATCATTAATTTGTTTCCAACGGCTACTTAGCGGCTATATTGCAACGGCTATTTATCAATTTATATATATAACACTACACTTCATATTAACACTCATTCCAAATACTAAAATATGTTCCCCTCAAATGGAAAAAAGAAATGTTTCATCTACTATTTATAATTACCATTATATTGTTTATCATTTACTCTTTGGGAATTTTCACGATGATGTATCATACTGATGAATTTATATTTCATGTATTAGGTCTTTGTATAATGTGTTTCTTATTTGCTCTTCTGTACGTTTGGAGAATTAATGATTGTATATGTAATTTTCTCGAATCTAAGAATTGATGTTTTATTTTTATAGTTATCATGGCTAATCTGGTCAAACTTGAATTTGAGACTCTTGATATATCTGGGAAAAATTATATTTCATGGAAATTGGATGCCGAAATTCATTTGGCTGCAAGGGGGTTGGGAGAAACAAAAATTTCCCTAAATGATTCATCAATACAAGATAAAGCTAAAGCAATGATATTTCTGCGACATCATTTGAATGAGACATTGAAAAATGAATATTTAACTGTGAAAGATCCTGCGGATCTCTGGAAGCCTTGAAAGAAAAGTATGATCACCAGAAAACGGCAATTCTCCCTCAGGCTCGTTATGAATGGTGCACTTACGCTTCCAAGATTTTAAAACTGTAAACGAGCACAATTCAGCAATGTTCTGCATTTGCTCGGTATTGAAATTATGCGGGGAAAACATAACTGATTACGATATGCGGGGAAAAAAACGTTGTCCACATTCCACGCTTCAAATGTACTTTTGCAGCAACAATACAGAGCAAAAGGCTTTGTGAAATATTCTGAGTTGATTTCTTGCTTGTTGCTAGCGGAACAAAATAATGAGCTGTTGATGAAAAACCATGAATCTAGACCCACGGGGTCTACTGCGGTCCCTGAAGTAAATGTTGTAATATCTAGACAGGGAACCGAAAATGAAAACAGCCAAACACGTGTGCGTGGATATACCTCAGGACGTGGCCGTGGTCGTGGACGTGGTTGTGGATATGGTCCAGATCGCTGATCTGGCCGAGGACACAAATTTCACCGAGGGTATAAATCGGGCCGAGAATATAATCGTTGACGAGGCCGTAACTATGCCCAAAATTATGAAAGGGGGAGAAATTTTCAGCTAAAATTTGAACAGAATAATGTGATGGAGAATAATGATGAAAAGACATGTTATCGATGTGGAAGAGACATTGGGGATCAAATTGTCGTGCCCCGAGACACGTTGTTGATAATTATAACGATTCCCAGAAATCAAAAGATAAGAAAATAGAAACTAATTTTATGGTTGGGGAATCCTCCGAAAATGATGCAGCACGTGTGGATGATGACTATGTTATCGATAACATATTGAAATTGGATTTTGCCGATGCAGCATTTGAAGACAGAGCTGGAATGACCAAAAGAATAACTGATGATCATATTTTTTTTGCTTTCTGAGTTTTAATGTATTTGTGTGTGAACACTTTTATCTGTACTTCGAATTTGATCAATAATAAATGGTGTTTTCTTTAGATCATGGATCGGTCTCGAATCCAAGATGGAGATATATGTATTGCAGATTGTGCCACTACCCACACTATACTTAAAGACAGAAAATATTTTGTTCACCTAGAAATAAATAAAGCGAAATCGAACACGGGAAGTGCAAAGATAATTGAGGGGTCTGGCAAGGTCATTTTTTTATGATGGGAGGTACAAAATTTACATTTAATGATGATTATTCTCCCCAAAATCAACAAGAAACTTGTTGAGTTTTAAAGATATCCAAATGAACGGATACCACGTTGAAACAATGAATAAAGGGGGAGTTGAATATCTTTGCATTACCTCAAATAATGCGGGAAATAAATGTGTTTTGGAGAGGTTACCCGCTCTATCCTCGGGTTTATATTACACCAAGATTAATATGATCGAGGCTTATGCTGCAAAAAATTCAAAGTCGAATGAAATGTTTAAATTTTGGCATGATCGACTTGGTCACCCTGGCTCAATAATGATGCGAAGAATTATTGAAAATTCTAGTGGGCATCCATTAAAAAATCAGAGGATATTGCAAACACAGGAATTGACATGTGCCTCATGTTCTCAAGGGAAATTGATAATGAGACCATCACATATTAAAGTCGGTCATGAAATCACCATTATTTTTTGAAAGGATTCATGGTGATATATGTGGACCTATTCATCCACCTTGTGGTCCATTCAGATATTTTATGGTGTTAATTGATGCCTCTAGTAAATGGTCTCACTTAAGTTTGTTATCCACTAGAAATGTGGCATTTGCTAAATTACTTGCCCAACTTATTAAATTAAGGGCTCAAATTTCCAGATTATATTATCAAAAGAGTCAGACTTGACAATGCTGAAGAGTTTACATCTCAAGCATTTAGTGATTATTGTATGACAGTGGGAATTGATGTTGAACATCCTGTGGCACATGTTCACATTCAAAATGGTCTAGTAGAATCATTGATTAAACGACTGTAGCTTATAGCTAGACCATTGATAATGAGGACAAAACTCCCCACTTCAGTATGGGGACATGCTATTCTGCATGCAGATGATCTAATTCGAATAAGACCAAGTGCATACCATACATACTCGCCATTACAGTTGGCATATGGTCGAGAACCAAATATGGCACATATAAGAGTTTTTGGTTGTGCAGCGTATGTACTAATTGCTCCGCCCCAACGTACAAAAATGGGGCCTCAAAGAAGGTTGGGAATATATTGGATATGAATCTCCAGCAATAATCAAATACCTTGAGCCAAAAACAGGTGATGTTTTTACAGCTCGGTTTGATGATTGTCATTTTAATGAAGAATTGTTTCCCCCCTTAGGTGGGAATGAAAAGTCAAGAAATATTGAATGGAGAACATCATCACTATCATATCTTGATCCTCCCACCAAACAAAGAGAGCAAGAAGTTCAAAAGATCATACATCTGTAGAATATTGCAAATCAATTGTCAGATGCATTTACTGATTTAAAAAGGGTGACCAAATCACATGTGGCAGCTGTAAATGCCCCTGCTCGAATTGAGATTCCAAAAGAAATGACAAATGACGATATATGGCAAATGAGTCAAAGACACGCTTGAAACGAGGAAGACCAGTTGTGTCTAAAGTAAGAATCCTCGAAAGAAAAGAGAAATTCATGACTCGAATTTGAAAAAGAATCAAGATGATGGAAAAATTTTGGGACGAAATGAAAATATTGAAATTTCCATTAATTACGTAAACAATGAGAATCTTTGGAAGCGTGATAAGATCATAAATATTGATGATGCATTTGCATATATGGTATCGAAAGAAATTGATAATGAAGTTCAGGATCCTGAACCAAAATCTGTAGCTGAATGTTAGAAAAGACGTGATTAGGATAAATGGAAAGGCGCCATTCAAGCCGAGTTAGATCCACTCAATAAACGAAAAGTTTTTGGGCCTATTTCCATTATACCAAAAGGCATAAAACCTATTGGATACAAATGGGTTTTCACCAGAAAAAGAAATGAGAACAATGAGATCACGAGATATAAAGCTCGCATGGTTGCACAGGGATTCTCCCAAAGGCCTGGGATCGATTATGATGAAAAATATTCCCCTGTCATGGATGCAATTACTTTCAAATACTTGATGAGTTTAGCTATTCATAAAAATCTTGAGATGCGTCTCATGGATGTTGTAACTGCTTGTTTGTATGGATCATTAGACACCGACATATACATGAAAATCCCAGAAGAAATCAGAATGCCCGATGCACTGAACTCCAAACCTCAAGAGTTATGTGCGTTATAGTTGAAAAGATCATTGTATGGCTTGAAACAATCCGGGCGTATGTGGTATAATTGTTTGAGTGAATAATTACTAAAAAAGGGATACTTGAATGATCAAATATGTCCGTGTGTATTTATAAAGAAATCACATGATGGAGTTGTGATCATTGTTGTCTAATTGATGATCTTAATATTATTGGGACAGCAAATGAAATTCGAGAAGCAGTCACTTTTCTGAAAGGCGAATTTGAAATGAAAGATCTCAGAAAAACTAAATATTGTCTCGGTTTACAGATAGAGAGAGTACAAAATGGGATATTTGTCCATCAATCTAACTATACTAAAAGAGTACTCAAACGATTTAATATGGACAAAGCTAATCCCCTTAGTACTCCTATGGTTAACCGAACATTGGATGTTAAAAAGGATCCATTTCGACCTTGTAAAGAAAATGAAGAAATACTTGGTCCTGAGGTACCATATATGAGTGCAATAGGGGCTCTTATGTATCTTGCTAATTGCAACAAACCAAATATATCTTTTCCTACCAACTTATTAGCAAGATATAACTCGTCACCTACGAGGAGACACTAGAATGGAATCAAGCATATATTCCGATATCTCCAAGGAACAATTGATCTGGGATTATTTACTCAAATGATAAAAAACATGAAATTATTGGTTTTGATGATGCAGGATATTTACCAGACCCACATAAGGCGAGATCTCAAACTGGCTACGTTTTCACTATTGGTGGAACTGCATTTTCTTGGCGTTCTCAGAAACAAACACTAGTTACTACATCTTCAAACCATGCTGAAATCATTGCACTGCATGAAGCAACTAAGAAAGCATCTGGCTCAGAAACATGACTCAACACATTCAACAAGCCAGTGAATTATCGAATAATAAAGACCCGACGGTGATATTCGAAGACAATGCAACATGTGTCGCTCAGACCAAAGAAGGATACATCAAGAGTGACAGAACTAAACATATCCCACCAAAGTTCTATCATACACTCAAGAGCTTGAAAGGAACAAACATATCAAGATTCAATATATCCGATCAAGTGATAACGCAACAGATTTATTTACAAAGGCACTCCCAACTACAACATTTCGAAAGCATGTTCATAACACTGGAATGAGAATTCTTCGAGATTTGCACGGATGATAACTCGAGAGGGAGCATGAGTGGATGTACTCTTTTTTCCTTATCTCGGATTTTTTTCCACAGGATTTTTTTTAGATAAGGTTTTTAATGAGGCAGCATAAACGCACATTGCATAGTGGTTATTCCAAGGGGGAGTGTTATAAATAAGTGGAATGAACCACTATGCAAAATAGTGACATTTCACTATTAGGAGAGATGGGAATAGTAAATGTGGTATGGGTATGAATTATTTGTGTGCAAAGGTGTCGGTAGAACTTTGCCTATAAAAGACACTCCAAATGTAGAGAAAAATACACATTGAAAAGAAAAAAAGAAGAGAGAAATATTGAGTATAATTTCTATCTGATTCTTATTTTGTGTTCTTTATCTTTCCCCTTTTTATAACAAAATTAACGAATAGTCTCTTTTATCCTTTTTCCCTTTTCAAGAAAATAACTGATGAATTGATTTTAGTCAATTCGTTCAATTATTTTCATACCTTAATTAATCGCAAATAATAATTAAAAAAACCACCATGTCCTAAAAGAAAAAGAATTTGTGAAATTCTCGTCTTTATAGAATGAGAAGCCTCAGAAGAGATCATTCGAAGTTAAAAAAGAAAGAAAAAAGAGATGAAAAGATCTAATTAGCTCCAGTTAATTTTCAACTGCAAGCAAGCTTAAGAGGATGCTTGGATACAAGTAATTAAAAAAAAAAAAATCAAATCATTTTTAATCAATCACTTTTTTTTAACTCAAATCTAATTCAACTTTCACTCAATCTCACAATCCTCAATATTATCAATATAATTAAATAATATCAACATATCAATTTTACGCATCATATCAAACTTTAATTTAATATCAATTTTACACATCACATCAAACTTTAATTTTACTATTTATTCACTCACATAATTTTTTTTATCCGCTCACACAATTTTAACTAACCATCACTTCACATTATTTATCTCATATTTTTATATTAAATCAACTTTTAATTATTTTATTTTAAATAATAAACTCAAAATATCATTAAGAACAAACCATGCCACATTTTCAAATTTAACTAAACCAAACAAAAAAAATTCCAATAAAAAAAAACTGAATATTGCAAGACAAAAACCCTTCCTCCCAAATCCTCCCAAATCCGCCGCTCGTCACCCTCAATCGCTCTCGCCGTCTGCCTTCCTCAGCGGAATTGAAGCTCAGTCCAGCGGTCGCCCTTGGCGGCTCGTCCCCCCCTCCTGTTTTTGCTCGCCTCGGCGGCTCGGTGGTGCCTCCGTTCGAGATGGTGACTACTCCGGTGGTCTTCCTCCATAAATCGCGATGGTGTCTTCTCCGGCGGTCTTCTCTCGGCGGTCGCCCTCTGTGGTTGCTCCGGTGTTCCTCCCTTCTCAGTTCGCTGCGGTAGTGGTGGGGTTGCAGTCGGACTTCTGTGCTCTGGGTAAGGCTGCGCGGTTCCGGTTGAGGGCCTCCCAGAGTTGCTGGGCAGTTGGGGGTCGGGTGAAATGGAGAGAGGGGCGAGGCTCAGGCGGCTCATGGTGCTTGCGCTGGAGTGGTCTGAGCGGGAGGGCCGTTTTACTCCTCTTCCCCTGGTTCTCTTTTTGGGTTCAGGGGAGCTGGCGCGGTGGTACTCGGCTAGTGGTGTTAGGCGGGTGGTGCGGCGTTGGTATCAGCTAGTGGTGTTAGCCGGTAGATGAGTGGCGGTTCTTCCTTGCCGGGGACGAATCTTTATTGGTGTTTGGTTCTAGTCTGGTATCTGTTTCAGATAGGCGTTTAGGCAGTGTAGGTTGCGGGTACTAGGCCTTTGGATCTCTCTCTGATATAGATTGCTCCCTTGCTGGTTGGACTCGATCTTACTGCTGAGGAAGGGCCTTTTAGTTGGTTTTTGGTTCCGTGTTTTAGTTGTTTTCTGTGGTTGTGCCTGTTTTGTTTAGGATCTGTGTTTTTTGTTTGGGCCGTTGGCCTCTGTAAGCCTGAGCGGGAGCACCTCGATTCTCCTGTTGGGAGCAGCTCCCGGCTCTATTCTCCTGTTGGGAGCTTGTTAGTTTTTCCTTGTGTTTTGTTGTGTTAGTTGTCTAGTGAGTCTTGTTTTAGTTTCTAGCGTTGCTAGCGTCGGGATTCTAGGCGGTCCTCAGACTTGTCCTCCCATTTTATTCAGCTTTTGGTTGCTTTTTATTCTCCCGTTGGGAGCTTTGTATTTTGATTCGCACTTTTGTGCTCTTGGTTTTTAATAGATCCTCTATCGTTCCGGCCAAAAAGAAAAAATTATATCCAAGCACCCCCTAAAAAACCCCAAGCGGCCTATCCTCTACCGCTTTCTAGACCGGAGATTTGTATACTTTTTATTCTCCAAGCGGCCTATCCTCTACCGCTTTGCTAGCGTCGGGATTCTAGGCGGTCCTCAGACTTGTCCTCCCATTTTATTCAGCTTTTGGTTGCTTTTTATTCTCCCGTTGGGAGCTTTGTATTTTGATTCGCACTTTTGTGCTCTTGGTTTTTAATAGATCCTCTATCGTTCCGGCCAAAAAGAAAAAATTATATCCAAGCACCCCCTAAAAAACCCCAAGCGGCCTATCCTCTACCGCTTTCTAGACCGGAGATTTGTATACTTCCTGCCACGTCCCTATCTCTGATCGCCGCCGGTTACCATATATGTTTGACAAAGTGATTGATGTTGTTGGTGCTAATTTCACCACAATTATTAGAAGGAAAACATATAAGCTCAAGCAACAAATTAAGGCTTACAACCAATGTTCTGAAAACTGGACCGAACCAGCCGGTGCGACCGGTCCGGATTGAGGCCTAGAACCGTTGGGGAGAAAAACCTGTCATTAACCGTTCGACCCGGTCAAAAACCGGTGATGGTTTGTGCTGCCCAACGGCTCATTGGTGTGCTTTGCAAATGGCAGGTTCAACAATCATTTAACTAGCTAAAAATTTTGGTTTGTCATTCCGATGTAGGATGCTTAAGTAAAGAAGTGATTTGGGTTGTTATTGGGCCTCTCCTTACTTGCAATTGTTTGTGAGAAAATTACACTCATTACAATTGCTTATGGAAATAATATCAAAATTACGAGCAAATAATTTTTTCATCAAAATTACGTGTTCTCTACATGAGATTTTTTTAGCAATTAATGCAGTTATCTGGTCTCTCTCTCTCTCTCTCTCTCTCTCTCTCTCTCTCTCTCTCTCTCTCTCTCTCTCTCTTTCTCTCTCCGTAACCCTCATCTTTTTCTTCTTCTTTATTCTTTCGATCTTTGATTTCTTCTCTATAATTTCTCACAGCACACAATTTCACAAATTTTAGAAATTACCTTTCAATTTCGAATCCATGGAGATCCACTTCGACGGGGCTATGAGCGGCAGTGCAACGCACGAGGCCCGGACTGACGAAGGCTCTCAAAGGTGATGCTTGCCTGACCTGAGTGCGCGGTTGCCCGACCCAACGACTGTGTGAAAGCAGACGGTTGGCAAAACTCAAAATCATTTGCAGTAATCTATTTTCTCGTCTATCTAACTATGTGAGAAGGGGGATACAAACAAAAATATTCATGAAGGGAAGGCAAAGAAAGCGAACCTTCAAGCTCTGAGCCAAGTCGAATCTCGATTGTTTAGAATCTCAATTTTTTTGAATGTCAAGGTGTATTACGTTTTTACTCCATTTCAGAATATATTTGAACACTATTTTGTGGTTATTAAGTAGTCTATGTACAGTATATCTGATTTTGCTTATTG
Organism: Striga hermonthica; assembly: GCA_902706635.1. NCBI lineage: Eukaryota > Viridiplantae > Streptophyta > Magnoliopsida > Lamiales > Orobanchaceae > Striga > Striga hermonthica. Next base: position 4,692,085 of record CACSLK010030875.1, on the reverse strand, counting down.
AAGGACATATTACAGAGAACTATATTATCTGAATTTTTTGCTTTCCAATCCCTGATATCAAAGGAAATTTTGCAGTCATTTAGAATTGTGTATTATGTTTTAGCCCGTTTCAGTGTTGTTTATATGTTGGTTATCTTACGTATAACTATACAGTTAATTTACATATTTTTTTACATGTTGTTTATCTTATGTATATATACAGTATATATGAACATATTTTCACGATCAATTTCACTAATTCATATTTTGACGGGCTGGCATGGTTATTATTTTGGTGAGAGAAACATATTTCTTGAAAAGAGAAAGGATTTTGGAGAGAGAAACAAATTTGTAACTATCATTAATGACATGATTTTTATTAATGACATGGTTTTTATTTTGGTGAGAGAAATAAACTTATTGGAAAGATAAGCAGTTGGAGAGAGAAATAGATTTGGAGAGAGAATCAACCGTTTTTCATGCGAGAATTTCGGTCATCATTAATATATGGAGAGAGAGAGAGAGAGAGAGAGAGAGAGAAAGAAATCACAAAATCTCGTACAAATGAGATTAAAATCACTTTTTCATACTCTTTTGATTAATGTTTTGCAGGGGTTACATATATGTAGATATTCATGGACATGCTGTTTTTTTTTATTTTTATTATTTTTTTTTTTTTTTTTTCCGAAACGACAGATTCAACTATATTAAACTCAAAAGGGCGAACAAAGTTCGAATTACAACACATCAATCNGAAAACTAAAAATGAGAGACACGCCATAAGCGGTCTAGAGCCTCAACACAAAGAAAGAAAACAACAAAGCCAAACCAACAACAACAATCAACACGAAAACCAAAACAACTGCCACTGCTCAAAGAGCCTAGCAAGGGAAAAACTAACAGGAAAGAAACCAAACCAAAATGACAGACAAGGAAAAGAACTAAACTGCAAATGAAGAAGCAGCTGTAGAGAACTCCATCCAATCAGTGAGAGCCAATTTAACTAGGATGGGCTCTGGGATGAGAGTTTTTTGAAAAAGCCACAAGTTTCTGAATTTCCAAAGCCACCAAAGCATGTAAGTGGTGAGTTGGATTCGAGCTTCAGCAACTTCAGATTTATCCAGTGAGCAAATGTGATACCACCATGTTTTAAAGGAGTCAGTGCAGCATAAAAGGCCATCCCATTGGAGAGGACTAAGCTTCCAGCAATTGATGGATCTGCTACAAGTAAGAAACAAGTGTTCCAAGGATTCAGCAGCTTCACCACAGATGGAACAAGTGGTGTCCAAGTCAATGCCTCTCCTGTTCAGATTAGTAGCTACAGGCAGGGATCCAGAGATGCATTTCCAGATAAAGTGCTTGACCTTGCCTGCAATCTTCAATTTCCAATGTCTGAATGAGATAGAGTTCTTGGTGATAGCAGAAGAGCTGCATTCTGGGATGTCCAAATTCTGGATCTTGAGAGACATGAGGTGTGAGTAAGTCTGGGAAACAGAAAAGCAACCCTTTGTATTCAAACCCCAATATAATCTATCATTTCTGCTCGGGGATAGAGAGGATATGTTCAGGATTGCATTGCTATCAACTTCATCAAAAACTTGCCTCACCAACCAGTCATTCCAGTGAGTGCCTTCATCATTCAGTAAATCTTTAACCCAGATCAAGTGATCTCTAGCAATAGGAATGAGAGAGGGGTTGGGTCTACTATGATTAGGAATCCAGTTCAGATCAGATATTCTGGTGTTCTTGCCATTTCTGATTTCAATATTTAACCATTTAGCAAAGAAAGGTATATTGTGCATGTAACACCCCGGACAAAAATTACATTAGTAGCTCGACTTTATTTATCGAAATTAGTATTATTTAAATTATGCAGAGAATTATTAATATTAATTGCATAATTTATTTATTTTCAAGTCTAAACCATAAAGAGAGCATCCAATTAATTAAATTACTTAGCCCAACATTATTTATTCGGTCCAAGTAACGGTATTTATTTTCCTAACTCGAGTCCAATTTACTGAGCCCAAGTAACATTTTTTAATCTTACAAGCTAAAGCCCAATTTTAGCCCAAGACAAGATTTAATGTTAAAGTCCAATTTTAAGCCCAAAATACACACTACAAGCCCTAATTCTCCCACATAAATATAGCAATTCCCCATCATCTCATTAGGATTGAGCAGCCGCAAAGGAAGAAACTCTCAGCTCTTTTGTTTCCAAATCCCATCAGCTTCAAAAAAAAAAAAAAAAAAAAAAAAAAAAAAAAAAAAAAAGAGGAAAATCGTAAAAAAACAGAAAGGGAGAGAGAGAGATAGAGCCTTCTTCTCCCCTTCAAGTTCTTCCTCAACACCTCCATCCACCATCTCTTTAAATTCATCCCGTCACCACCATCTCCGGCAGCCCGCAGCTCGAGCCAAACACAGCCGCAGCTCTCCAGCCCCATTTTTCCGGCGCGTCGTCGAATTCGCGAAGCAGCCCAGCTCACCTCCGTGCGTCCTCCGACCAAACCCGCTGCTGCAGCAACTCCGGCTTCCACGCCTCACCGGAGACCTCAGCCTCGCGAACACCACCTGCACGTCGTTTTTCCGGCGACTTGAACCAGCCCTCCGCCGCCACGCACCTCAGCTCCGCCGCGGCTCCCTCCTTCCCGACGAGCAGACCAGCAGCCGCGTTCCGACGACCACCTGACCTCAGCAAGCTCACGACCCGACCAGCGAGCGTCCTTTTGCAGCAACTCAAAACTTCACGCGCCACCACCAATCCCAGGTCTGTTTTCCGGCGAAGCTCGAACCATTAGCTCACTCCCGACCGGCAGTTCAGCCCATAAACCGAGCCTAGCACCTCGATATCGGCCCGAACAGTAGCCCAACTCCTCAGATCCGCGACTCTCGGCCCATAAACCGAGCCCATAGCCTAGATCCGAGTACACCCGAGCACAACTGGGTCGTTCTCTAGCCGTTTTAATTTTTCCGACTTCCGATTTGACCCTTTCGAGAGGTATATCGGCTTAAACCTTACTCCATGAGCTTAATCGAATATTTAGATGAATTGTAAAATTTACGGGAGGTGATTTCGAGCATTATAAGATTTATGGTGAATTTATCGACTTAAATGACATTAAATTTCGTAAATATTGGTTGCTGCCCGGAAAAATACGAAACTAGCGTGATAAAATTCGTATAGCTGACTTGAGGCCTAGGTTTTAATTTCGTAATTTTTGGTGCTCGTTTAGTATGTTAACTGGATTTTTGAATATGTAGCTGAATGCCCGATTTTTGATAAATATGATAAAGACCTCGAAATTCGATGCCACTTTCACGAAAAATCTTATAAATGCTGAGTGTGACGTGGTTTAAATTTCATAATTTTTAGAGGTTGTTTGGTATGCCTACAAATTCGAGACTTTAGCTGCTTTGGTGAAAACCTTAGAATTTATCCGGTTGAGACTTGGCTAAAATCACTAGAAATCAAGTTGAACTTAAAGTTTGAGTTTTTGACTTGAACCGAGATAGATAGCTGGTTGAGTAGAGAACCCTAGTTTTGCCTTTTTCGGTCAGTCCGGATGAACTCTAGATCCGAGTAGAAAAGTTGTGCGTCGGTGGATGTCGTGTCCGTGCGTATGTACCCGGACCACAGTTAAACCGAGTTGCACCTAGTCAGACGAGCAACCGGCCAGCTCAGACTGAGCCACCGGTCCAGTTCAGTCGAATCGGTCCGGATAGTCTGAACGATTCGAGAATAGCAGTTCGGAATATCGGTTTGAGCATGAACCGAGTTTCACTATTTTTCTGAACCCAGTCAGATAAGTTAGACCAGATAAATCAGATAAGATCAGACCAGTCAGATAAGTTAGACCAGATAAATCAGATAAGCAGACCAGACTTAAAAATGT
>CACSLK010030875.1:4662616-4686715 GCA_902706635.1 Striga hermonthica | reverse complement strand
GCACATAAACTTGTAATTTCAGAGCAGATTGACACTGGCAGGGTGAAACAAGCCATTGTGTAGACTGGAAGAGCTTGGATAATAGCTTTGAGAAGGACTTCCTTTCCAGCAGGGCTAAGAAGCTGAGATTTCCAAGAGGTATGCTTAGCTCTGACTGAGTTCACTAAGTAAGCAAAAACTTCCTTTTTGGATCTGCCAATCCCCAGTGGCAATCCCAAGTATTTAGTTGACCTGTGAGAAGTAATATTGTTCAAGGAGCTGCAGATTGATCTTTGAAGGTGGAGGGGTGTATTTCTACTGAAAAATACAGCAGATTTTTGGAGATTAATAGCTTGACCAGAGAAAAGTTTGTATTGCTCCAGAATGTTCATGAGAAACCCAGCTTGGTCAGCCCCAGCTTTAAGGAAAAACAGAGAGTCATCTGCAAAGAGAATATGAGACAACACAGGCCCATTTCTGGAAAGTTTCATCCCTTTAAGCATACCGGAGGAGATTGAGTTTTGAATGAGAGCAGTAAGTAATTCAGTGACAATAAGAAAGAGGTAGGGGGATAGAGGATCCCCCTGCCTAATTCCCCTAGAAGGTAAAACATAACCACTGATGCTTCCATTAATCTTGAAGGAAAAAGAGGCAGAAGTAACACAAATCATAACAAGCTTCACAAAATCACTATGGAATCCCATTTGAAGCATAATTTTCTTTAAGCAGAGCCATTCAACTCGGTCAAAAGCTTTAATAAGATCTAACTTGAGGGTCATGAAGGAGTTAGGACCAGAGGAGTGCCTGTTCAGGAAGTGGAATGCTTCTTGGGCAATTATCACATTGTCAGTAATATGTCTACCCTAAAAAAAAGCAGCCTGATGCTCACTGATGCAATGTGGCAAGCAGGCCTTGAGTCTCTGAGCTAAGATTTTGGATATGAGCTTGTAGACTACACTACAAAGTCTTATTGGTCTGAATTGACTCAAATTATCCGGGTGGTGACATTTGGGAATAAGGGATACGACAGTGTGATTCCAATATTTGAGGATAGTACCTGATTGGAAGAAACTGTGGACTGCCTTCATAAGATCAGATTTGATTAAGCTCCAGAAGTGTTGATAAAAGGCAGCTGTCATTCCATCTTCACCAGGTGATTTATCAGGCTGAAAACTGAACAAAGATTGTTTGACTTCATCTTCATCAATAGGTTTGAGGAGGGCAGTGTTCATGTCTTAAGTTATGGTCTCTGGAATTAGGTGGAGAATGGATTCCCCACCCCAACTCCCTCAGTAGAGAAGAGATTTGTATAGAATTCAGAGATATGGGACTCAATCTCAGTCTGAGAGGAGTGGACTCTGCCTTGGTTTGAAATGAGCCTGGTTATTGCATTGAGTTTTCTTCTCTGGAGAGTATAGGCATGAAAGAATTTGGTGTTGGCATCCCCTTCTTTTAACCATCTGTACTTAGCTTTTTGCTGCCAGTGGAGTTCCTCCAGAGAGTGTGCCTTGTTCAGCTTTCTTTTTGTCTCTTCCCAGATTTCCCAGTTTGTCCCTTTGTCATAAGTATTGAGATCTTCCATTCTCTGAGTAAGTTCAGATATTTCTTTCTGCCTTGTGGATTGAAAAGAAGAACTCCAGATGAGGATAGCAATCCTGGTATTCTTGACCCTCTCCTTAAGCTGAAAAAAAGGGGTACCAGTGACTGGGGATTTCCAAGCAGCAGTAACTATATCATTAAAGCCATCCCAGCTTAACCATCTTTTATCAAAGTGAAAGGGGGCATTTCTTTTCATTTGAGGAAGTCCCAAGCTCAAGAGAAGAGCAGAATGGTCAGAAGAACTTCTGGGTGTATTGGATACAGTTGCATTGGGGTAAGAATGAGACCAGTCAAGAGAGCCAAAGGCTCTGTCCAGCTTTTCTTCAACCAGAGCAGGAGGAGCTCTGTTGTTACTCCAAGTAGAAGCATAGCCATTTGATTGAACTTCCAGCATGTCCATTTCAGATACAAAAGAGTTAAAACCCAAAAGGCTAAGGGTTGGTCTGTTGGTTCCACCTGATTTCTTTGAGTTTGAGAGGATGTCATTCCAGTCTCCAATGGAGAACCAAAGAGATCCCCATTTCTGTTTAGCTGCTAACATTTCTTCCCTCTGTGTCTCTCTGTTAACTTTGCAGGGACTAAAATAGACAAAAATTCCCCATTGGAGGGGGTGGGGTTGCAAATGGAATTCAACAGCAATAAAATATTTTTCACAGATAATTTGACTAATAACTATGTGAGTATCCCACATCAAAACAAGCCCTCCACAGTGGCCTATTGGGTCAACTATAGCAACCCTATTATCAAAACCTAACTTTTTACAAACTGAATTAACAAAAGCATATTGTTTTTTAGTTTCTGAGAGGAAGATAAAATTTGGATGGTGAGCTTTCTTGAGCTCTCTGATTTGGGAAATTGTAGAGGGCCCACCCAGCCCTCTACAATTCCACACCAGAGCTAACATTTATCCTGGTGGTGCCATTCAAGGCTGGCAACCCCCACCATTTCCGGATTAGCTTTTTGCTTTTTAGATTGAACCTACTTATGAGTGTTGGAGTCCTCTGAGTGGTCTGTTGGCTCCAAGACTTGTCTGTCTCTCTTTCCATTAAAAAGCTGGTCAATAATAATAGGAGCTTCATTGGTTCTGAGAAGCCTGCCCATCCTTGTGCCTGATCTTCTCCAAGATTTGAGAGGCTGGGATTTAGAGATTTGAAAGGATTTTTCCGGTGAAGATAGTTCTGTGACTAGAGCTGTGTCTCCTGTTTCTACTTCCATGATAGAGGATTCCACAATCTGCAGATTGGCTACTTCATGTTCCTCTTCTTCATCTCTGCTTTGGTTGGCTGAGACCACAGATGGTGCCCCAATAGATTTAGCCGGAGATTCTGTGTTTCCTATGCTAGAAATAATTTGATTCTGATCAGCAGAATGGCTTGATGAGGCTCTTTGGGAAGTGCCATTGTCAGTAGCAATAGGAGATTCTGGAGGTGGAGATGATCTAGAACCAGATAAACTGAAAGTACTCCCTCTGAAGCCATCGGCTGCCCTCATCCAATCACCATATTGTCCCTCTTGGAGGGAGTTGTTTCTGATATCCTCCATTTTTTTGAGACATCCTCTGTCCAGGTGACCCAATTTTCCACAATAGTGACATAGGTTGATGAGTTTCTCGTACTTAAATCCAACATTAACTAGTTGGTCTCCAAGTCTGACCTTAGCCATTCTGGGAAGAGGCTCATTCACATTCAAAGTGACTAGAAGCTTGAGAATCTTGCCCCCATGATTCCCCGTAGTTGCAATTACCACATTCTTAACTGTATTTAAGGCCTGTCCTATGTTTAATCCCACTTCGGTACTGATCCAGTTTAGAGGAATGTTTTGGACCTGCACCCATAGATTGAGTTCCTGAAACCCTGGATGCTTGCTGTTGATACTTGCTTCCCATTCTTTAAGGATAATGTACTGATTTTCGAAGCTCCAATTTGTGCCATTGGCAACCTTCTTCATATCATCACGATTCTGGAATATGAATTGAAAATAATTTGGGCAGAGTTCCTTGACCTCCATGGGATGATTTAGCTTCCATATCTGCGACATTGCACGTTTTATACCAATCCAACTTGCTGGTCTATCTCTGATTATTTTTCCGAACAGGCTTCTGTTGCATTCTTCGTTACTGAGTTTGATGTCACCCTGCGCAATATCAAAGATTTTGGCTTCATTAGTAGAGAGTGATACTTTATCTAAACGATCTGAGAGTTCCTGATCGAAATCCGCCATTGGAACCCTAAAAACCCTCGATCGAAGACGAGAAAAAGAAAGCAGACGATTAGCAGCGAAGAGCGAACTGAGAGGCTATAAGGATATCAGAGGATGAACAGATGGGAGGAAATACTCGCTCACAAACAAGAAATCAAAGATAAAAAGCTAAAAGAGTTACGCTCTCAAAGAGAGAATCAGAGCTCTCAAAGAGAGAATTTCCTTTATCTCAAATTATAACATATGGACATGCTGTTATGTATGTAATTTTCCCATTGTTTGTAATGTTTGTAAAATAAATGTTTGGGCCGTGTAGTTGATTTTTGGGAAAATTACGTACATGGACTCATGTCTACAGATATTTACATATGTACTATCTTTGCAAAAATTAATCAAAATAGGATTTTAAGTGATCTTTATTTCATTTTTACGAGATTGATTTATATCAGAAGATCCTTTTTTTTCTATCGCTCCATATATCCTTGTAAACATTAATAAGAAGATCCGTTTCTTTCTCTCTCTCTCTCTCTCTCTCTCTCTCCATATATTCATCTAAAAAATTCCGGCATTGGCGAAGGGAAAGCAACCAACCTCTTAAATCGAACGATGATGAAGATGAAACAAGGTATCGTTCTAGAAACGTACAACAACCGGTAATCAATTTCCCCCATGGAAGATCGTCCAAAAAATGCTTCAATTTCACAGAAGTTCGGCTACAAAAAGTTCGAAGAAGCAGAAATTCGAGACGCCTATTTCACAAAAGTTGGGAACAACGAATTTATGTATGAATGGGACGATGAAGAACAAAGAATTATCAGGCGAGTCCTCGAATATATATATATATATACATATAAAAGAACTTCAGATTCTCGACAAGAGTTGGATCCAAAATTTGGATTGATTTTTCTGGTGTTGTTTATATGTTGTTTATCTTATGTATAATTGCATTCTATTTGGATTTTGAAGTCATTCAAAATTGTGTAATATATTTTATCCTGTTTCAGAATTGTTTATATGTTATTTATCTTATGTATAACTACACACTTAATATTCGAGGACTGTCAAATCATGTTTATCTTGCGTATATATACAGTATATCTAAACATATATTTGATGGGTATTAGATCGGAGCGAGTTATCCTTGCGTCGTCTTCAACTTTGGAGGGTTTGATCTCAGTTTTATTTTGTGTTGCTATTGTTCTTCTCCGTTCAGATAAAATTTTTTTTGTATGAGAGATGAAGTTTTTTGGGGGGAGGGGTGAAGTTCTATGCACTACATCCGAGATATGGAGTGAGAAATGATGATTTCTTTTCTTTTTAGTTGATTGAGTTTAAAGACGAAGAGAAAAACACGTTACCCGAAAAAATCATGTAAGTGGATTTTAATTGTGTAGTTGTATATCAGAATTAATTATATATAATTAACTCACTAGCGGATTATCAGGTCAAACTTAACCACAATAAATATTACTTTAATTATTTAATAGCGTAATGTGATGAAAATTTTGTAAGATCGTAAATTTGAAATTATTTAAGGGATGGAATGTAAAGGGGGTAAATTTCTCTTGATTTTTTGTTAGCTTAATTTTGTGTTAATGCTTGAAATTATTGGGCCTTTTGTCTTATTGGGCTTTACTTGCAAAAAATAAATAAAGCCTTCAAAACTTCTTAAAGAATGGTATCATGCCCAAAACCATCAAAAAAATCTTGGGAAAAATACATAACTAGCCATGTATTAAGAAAATATTCTAAAAAAACATCACTCCTCCACAATTCCAAAGTTACCCAATTCGTACCAAACATCTATATATATATATATATATATATATATATATATATATATATATAAAGGTTGTTGTTAAATTCTTTTTTAAAAACTTTGACCAAATAAATAAATCAGTTGACTTTCTACGTTTAGACTATTTAAAACAATGGATAAGAACCATAATAAAACCTAAAGATAAGACTTTTCAAATTTTCAAAGACAAGGGTAAGAGCCATAATAATCGAACTTCAAAACAAATTTATTAAAAAAATGATATTTGAGTCAATCCAACAATTGATAGAAATTGTAACAGAAAATCAGATATTTTAGGACCACATTAGAATTGCATTTATGAAAATTCCACACAATATTGTCATAAAGTTTCCAAATTAATAAAACTTCTAAACAAATAAACCAATAATTTATAATACAGTTCATGTACAATTATATTGTAATAATTTAAACAAGACGTGTACATTACCTCAGTTATCATAATTGAAGCAAGTTTAAACAACATAATTAGTATAAGAGTCCTTCATATTTGACATTAAATAATATAATAATATAGTTTATCATGCTATAGTACTAACAGAAATTGAGTTAATGAGAAAACACGTGTAATGGGCAAGTTAAAACACGTTATAATATCTAAACAACTCAATCAATTGATTAATTATCTAAATAATTTTAACTTATCTTATCATCAAATCACAATTATTCAAAAAACTTAAAATGACGTTTAATTATGACACGTGTGTACTAATTGGTCATCTTTCTACACGGATAAAAAATCTTAACGACTTAACTAATTAAATATTTTTCAAATCATTTGGACTTATATTATAATCAAAACACAATTTGTTCAAATTCTTATTTTAAATTAATCTAAACATAAATGTACGAATCACGATATATGTGATCGATTTGTTTAGAAACATTCATTTCTGCAGGTAAAAAAAAATTAAAAAAAAAATAAAGAGACGACCGACACGACATAGAGAATTGGTCGGGGAAGGAGAGGATAAAATGAAATGAAAACCTTGAAAATCCGGACTTATGGCCTAATGTTTGTTTAATTAGTGTCGATGTTATGGAACATAGTCCAATACTTGATATATTTTATGGAAAATGCTACAAGTATATAATAAATGTATATATTGGTGTACATAATACTCATATGGAATAGGGCCCACTTGATTTTTTATTTTTGGTGGGTCTCACTCAATATGAGTGCTATTTACACCCGTATGTACAATATTATGTACTTGTAGCATTTCTTTTATTTTATATCCAATTAAACAAATGTTATTGTAGTTGATTATTATTATTATTATTATTATTATTATTATTATTATTATTATTATTATTATTATTATTATTATTATTATTATTATTATTATTAGAAACCATGTATTTTCAATTTTATTATGGCTATATACAAATTACCTTTGAAAAAGCACATAAATTATAATTTTCCCGTGCATCGCACGGGGATTACTAGTTTTTATTAAAAAAAAGTAACTGATTAAAAACAATAACTGCTGTTAATAAATTGTTTTCTCTCTCTCTCTCTCTCTCTCTCTCTTCCTATTTTTTCTTCTCCTTCTTTTTTCTTACTCTTCTCACGTTCTCTCTTCTTCCGTTTACTTCTTCTTCTTTTCTTCGTCTTCTTCTTCTTCTTCATCAAATATGAATTACTAAACACAAACATATATATATATATATTATATATATAAGCATCAAAACTCAACAAACATATTAGTAAGAATATAAGTATCAGAAAAGAAAAAGAAAATAAAATATTGGGTGTAGCAACAACAAAACAACGTAAAAACAACCTAAAAGAAACACAAAAATAACATAAAAACAACATAAAAATGGGGCCCCACAAACTCGGTAACCTGCGCATTGGCAAAAATTCATAACCGATGCTGATATGGGATATTATATACATAAGGCTAAACCGGTCTGCCCAGCCGGTCGAGAAGATCAAACCAAGAGGAAGCCAAGCCAAAAGGCGGGAAGATCGATCATTCAGATAATCGACCAGGCAAATAATCGACCAAATCCATCGCTCGACCAGATAAGCGATCGAGCAACCTGTTCGACCTCATCAGATCGATTGCTTCGAGGACCTAACAGTCGGCCTAGTCACAGGCGCGTGTAAGAGCTTCTAACTGAATTCCAGGAGAATATATACCCCATGTGCAGGGGGACACGTGTCGAGAATGTATTGGGTGATAGCAATAACCACCTCTGACAGCTCCCAACGCCCTGCGCCACCTCTGACATGCGCGCGGCGTGTCAGAGTATGGACAGGCAGCTTGGGTAGCCAGCTCATCCTTATCCGGGCAGCTATTAGGGCAGGTATCTCACCCCTATATAAAGGGGATGAGCCTTTTTTCCTTAACACATTCTATTCATTCTTCACTTCAGTATACTCATACACATACTGACTTAAGCATCGGAGGCTCTTCACCGGACACAACCCCCAGTGTGAGAGTTACTTGCAGGTTTCCGGCATTCTACCGGCGAGGACAAAGATCGATCCACTCCAAAACGGACCAGGACGCTCACACTTGCATTATTGGCGCCGTCTGTGGGGATTTTTTGTTAAAAAGTTGTGTTTGAAGCTCAGCTATAGCGGACGAAATTCCCAAAAACTTGCAGTCAACATTCGACGAGGCTTGGACGACGACCAGGTCGATGGGGCAAGGCCCTCCTTCAGGTTTTTCTGGCCTATCGCAGACACCGATCACTCCCACACCTATCCTTCAAGGTGTGGGAGTGACGACGGCGATTCCCGGAGGAGATGCCGGCTCCAGTCGGGCCCAGGAGGCTCGCGCAGTAGCCGCGGCGGCGATGCCACCGCCACCGCCACCAAATCCGACACTGGTGCAAGGAGGAGCGATGGCGCAAGGAGGAGCGCCACCACAGGCAGCTGTACCAGCCCCCGGCCAGCAAATGGTGACGATGACCCGGGAGGAGATGCAGAGGATAGCGGCGGCACAGGCGGTACAGTAGGTTACGAGCAACACATCTCATGCCACCACTGCGCTGACCACGGTGGCCGGGAACCAAGATGAGGATGTGTCCAGTTATGGAGAGGGAGGAGTTGGAAGAGATCGGGCGATGGAGAGGATGGCGGAGAAGTTGCGCCAATTGCAGGACAAGGTGGAGGGAAGGCCAGAGAGGAGAGCTCGAGGACATCCCTTTTTGAGGGAGATTCTCGCTGCTCCTTTGCCAAATAATATCAAGGAGACCAACTTGGTGTATGACGGGTCTTCTGACCCCTCGAGTCATGTGAGGACCTTTGAAAATATGGTTGTGTTACATGGATATTCTGATTCTGTTTGTTGCAGGGTGTTTCTATCGACCTTGCGCGGAGGAGCCCTTGACTGGTTTCACCAGTTGCCCTCTAGGTCGATTGCGGATTTTGAGGATTTTGCCAACAAGCTTACCAATCAATATTCGAGCGCGGTGGCGCATGAGAAAACGTATTTGACGTTGATGGCGATGAGGCAGGGGAAGAAGGAGTCATTGAGGAAGTATGTCGCTCTATATAACCAGACGTGTCTGGAGGTGCATTCGGGTTCAGATGAGGTGAAGGCGGGAGGATTGATAAGAAGTCTTCGAGCAGGGCCTTGCTGAACTTCCCTAGCAAAGACCCATGCTCGATCATATGAGGAGGTTTTGAAGCGGTGCAGAAAGTATATTAATTTGGAAGAAATGGAGGTAGAATTCGCGAAGTTGGAAGGGCCGGCTCGACCAGAGCTAAAGAAGGAGCAAAGTCCACCAAGAGGGAGGTCGCTGAGGAGGAGTTCGTCCAAAAGAAGTGGGTCGAAAAAGATATCACCCAGGAGGGAAGGTCGAGATTCGAAGCGAGAAAAGAGGGATGACAGGTGGCAGGGAAGGCCGTTGTTGTTCGAGAGACAGAGGTATCATAATTTTACACCCTTGGGGAAGGATTTGACGGAGGTGCTCGAGGCTATGGAGCAGAAGATGTCGTCCGAGGATGTAACGTGGATGAAGACAAGGTTCACAGGCCTGAATCGGCCCAGATCGGACATATTTTGTTGATTTCATCGAGATTACGGCCATACCACGGAGAACCGCAGGCATTTGAAGGATGAGATTGAAAGGTTGATTCGAGCAGGACATTTGAAGGAGTTCGTGTATCATGATAGGGTGAAAGGGAAATGAAGGAGAAGGTGTCAGGATGATTCAGAGGAGAGAAGTGACAGGGACAAAGAAGGAGGCGATGGAGATGGTCGAGGAAAGAAGCCGAGGAGAGATGGCGATAAGGGAGGGCACGGGGGAGAAGCCCCGATGAAGAGAGGGACGATTTACATGATTTCTGGAGGGCCAACAGATGGCGACTCGAATAGGGCCAGGAAGGAGCATGCTCGAGCTGTGAAGAGAAAGAGAGAGGAGGTGGGGATCACGGCTCGCATGCCGGTGATAAGTTTTAAGGCGGAGGATGCTGAGGGAGTGGTCCTACCTCACAACGATGCTCTGGTGATAACCGCGGAGGTTGCAGGTTTTGACGTGAAAAGGGTGTTTATCGATACCGGGAGTTCGGTAGACGTGATGTTCTATGACTGTTTTGTGCAAATTAACAAGGAGTTGAATATGGAGTTGAAACCGGTGACCACGGCACTTTACGACTTTAATGGGGGAGAGGTTATGCCGATGGGAGAGATCAGTCTGCCCGTGACGCTGGGATCAGGAGAGATGACGAAGGTGTGCATGGTGAGGTTTGTGGTCGTAGGAGCGGAATCATCTTATTACATCATCATGGGGCGGACGAGCTTGAATGCGTTCCAGGCGGTTGTATCAACGTACCACATGACGATCAAGTATCCTGTGGGCGAAAACGTAGGGGAGATTGCTGGGGACCAACTCACTTCGAGGACCTGCTATCAAACAACAGTAAGCAATAACAAGCAATTGGCGAGAAGGCAGGCCAAGTCAAAGGAGGAGGAGATTAATCGACCAGGTGGGTCGAGGTCGAAAGAGGATAAACAGAGAATGGAGAAGGGTAAGGAGAAGATGGATATTCAGCCGGGGGGAGAAGTGGAGGAGATTAAGATGATCGAGGGGTGTGAGGAGAGGAAGTTCAGAATCGGGAAAGACTTGGAGGAGCCTATTCGATCGAGGCTTATCGATCTGGTAAGGGAGTTCACTGACATTTTTGCCTATACAGCGGAGGAGTTGACGGGGATAAGTGCGGAAGTGATCGAGCACCGGCTGAACATCGACCTCAGTGTGAGGCCGGTGAAACAGAAAAGAAGGCACCATGGGGCGGAGATGGACAAAATCATTGAGAAGGAGGTCGAGAAGCTATTGGGAGCAGGGCACATCAAAGAGATTCAGTTCCCCAAATGGTTGTCGAATACAGTAATGGTGTCGAAGACAGAGGGAAAATGGAGGATGTGCATTGACTTCCGTGATCTGAACAAAGCATGCCCCAAGGATTTATACCCACTACCCAGAATCGACCAGCTGGTCGACTCAACAGCGGGGTGCGAACTGCTAAGCCTGATGGATGCCTCCCAGGGATATCACCAAATTCCCTTGGCGAGAGAGGACAGGAAGCGGGTGAGTTTTGTAACAAGTCGAGGAACCTATTTTTACGTGGTCATGCCCTTCGGCTTGAAGAATGCGGGCGCCATATATCAAAGGTTGGTCGATAAAATCTTTAAAGAGCAGCTGGGGAGGAACATGGAGGTGTATGTGGATGATATGTTGGTGAAAAGCAAAGAGGAGTTGGATCATGTGCGGAACCTAAAAGAGACGTTCTCAACATTGCGAAGGTATGGGATGAGATTGAATCCGACTAAGTGCTCTTTCGGGGTGAGGTCGGGAAAATTTTACTTGGTGACCAAGAGAGGCATTGAAGTGAATCCCGAGAAGGTTCGAGCCGTGATAGGGATGAAGCCACCGACGAATGTTAAGGAAGTGCAGATCTTAGCCGGTCGAATTGCGGGGTTGAGTCGTTTCATATCGAAGGTGGCGGAGAAAAGTGGCCATTATTCAAAACATTGAAGAAGAGTGCGAAATTTCAATGGACGGAGGAGGCGTAGAGGGCATTTGAGGAGTTGCGAGGGGTGTTAGCCAACCTTCTCCTATTGGCTAAACCTGTACAGGGCGAGGAGTTGGTGCTATACATTTCTATTGGGGAAAGGGCTGCAAGTTCGGTATTATTATGGGAGGAAGGGGTAGTGCAATTTCCTATCTATTATGTGAGTAAGGTGATGCAGGGGGCAGAAATGAGGTATTCGGAGATCGAGAAGTGTGCTTTGGTTGTTGTGGTAACTGCTCGAAAGTTGAGACCTTATTTCTTGAACCATAAGGTGAAGGTGCGAACCAACAAACCGCTGGGAGAAACACTTGGCCGACCATCGGTCTCTGGTCGATTGGTGAAATGGGCGGTCGAGTTGAGTGAATATTCTTTGTTGTACAAGCCAAGGAGGGCCATCAAGGCGCAGGTGTTGGCCGATTTTATCCAGGAAGGCACGAAAGTCGAGGAGGATTCAGGAGGAGTATGGTAGTTATTTGTGGACGAATCTGTGGCACGAAGCGGGGCAGGATTGGGAATTGTCCTTGTTTCTCGGAAGGGCGATTACTTGGAATTTGCGGCTAAAGTAGGGTTCAAGATATCCAACAACGAGGCCGAGTATGAGTCAGTGATCAAAGGCTTGAGTTTAGCCAAAGCGGGGGGAGCCCGAAAATTACAAGTGCATTTTGATTCTCAACTGGTGGTCGGGCAGTTTCAGGAGGGGTTCGAAGTTAAGGAGGACCGGATGCAAAAGTACGTGGATGAGATGAGGAAGCTGAAAGAGGAGTTTGATTCATTCGAGCTGATACAAATCCCTCGAGGAGAAAATGGTCGAGCGGACTTGTTATCGAAAATTGCTCAAAGCTTGGTGGATTGTAAGAGCATAAGTGTCACCTTATTGCATCTCGAAAAGAGTGCGGTCGAAGCAGAAGTGGCGGAGATTGAGGAAGTGGAGGATTGGAGGGCCCCGATCTTGGAGGAGCTGAGAGGGGGAACGATAAAGGCGATGAGGAGATTTTTTTTAACATGGAGGCATTCTTTACAAACGGTCGTATGCGGGACTGCATTTGCGTTGTGTCACTAAGGAGGAAGGTCGATATGTGTTGAGAGAGATGCACGAAGGATGCTGCAGTGATCACAGTAAGTCAGGGGCCTTGGTCGCAAAGATTTTGAGGGCAGAATATTTCTGGCCCACGATGAGGGAGGATGCGAAGGTGATGGTTAAAAAATGCTTACAATGCCAAAAGCATGGCCCCCTCATTCACCAACCGGCGGAAGCGATGACGACGATGAGTGCCCCTATACCATTCGCCCAATGGGGTATTGACCTGGTGGGGTCGATGCCTCGAGGAATGGGACAGAGGAAATTCTTGATAGTAGCGGTCGATTATTTCACAAAGTGGGTGGAGGCCGAGCCCTTGGCGAAGATTACGGAGGAAAAAGTAATTCAATTTCTATACAACAACATTTGCTGCCGGTTTGGCGTGCCCAAAGTGTTGATTTCCGACGATGGTACTCAGTTCAACGGCAAGCGGATTCGAGCATGGTGCGAAGACATGAAAATCGAGCAACACTTTGCCTCCGTTGCTCATCCGCAAGCCAATGGCCAGGTCGAAGTAACTAACCAAATTATACTGAATGGGCTGAAAGCAAAGCTGGAAAAGGCCTGGCATGGGTCGATGAGTTGAGCTCGGTACTTTGGGCGTATCGTACAACCCCGAGGTCGACAACAGGAGAAACCCCTTTCAGTTTACCTTATGGAATGGAAGCATTGCTGCCAATCGAGGTCGAGCTACCATCACAGAGGTCGAGCACATATAATACTGAGCAGAACAAGGATCTAATGATGGCAACCCTAGACACTATTGAGGAGTTGCGTGGAAGAGCAGCAATCATGGTGGAGGCGTACAAACAAAGGATGCGAGCCGCTCATGACAAAAAGGTAAAAATTCGCAGACTCCAGGTAGGCGACCTGGTTTGGAAACGCGTCGATGTGCTCAAGCATGTGGGAAAGCTGGAACCGAACTGGGAAGGGCCATACCTGGTCGAGCGAGTGCACGCAGGAGGAGCGTACTCGCTGAAGGACGCTGAAGGCCGATCACTTGCCAGGTCATGGAACATAGCTAATTTGAAAAAATATTATGTGTGAAAATTTTTTCCTTTTTTAGGAAAGCTGGAAAATTCGAACAAAGATGTAAATTGCAAAGTTTGCTCAAAAGTTAATGAAGTTCAGTGATTCTTCTGATTTTATTCGCTTTATTGCACATTTTCTTATTCTTGGAATGTTGGTATAATTTGGATGACAGGATGTATGTGGTGTGGTTTGACTTCGAAGTCACTTGTTTAGAACATCCCTTGGGGTGGACAGGTTGGTCGAAGACCTCCTGTTTGGAACATTCCTCGCGGATGGGCAAGTGTGAAGACAAAATCCACCATGACTAAGGCCCTCGGGCTGGGTGGTCGCTTGTTTGGAACATCCCTTGGGGTGGGCAGGTTAGTCGAAGACCTTCTGTTCTGAACATTCCTCGCGGGTGGGTAAGTGTGAAGACAAAACCCACCATGACTAAGGCCCTCGGGCTGGGTGGTCGCTTGTTTGGAACATCCCTTGGGGTGGGCAGGTTTGTCGAAGACCTCCTGTTTGGAACATTCCTCGCGGGTGGGCAAGTGTGAAGACAAAACCCACCATGACTAAGGCCCTCGGGCTGGGTGGTCGCTTGTTTGGAACATCCCTTGGGGTGGGCAGGTTGGTTGAAGACCTCCTGTTTGGAACATTCCTCGCGGGTGGACAAGTGTGAAGACAAAATCCACCATGACTAAGGCCCTCGGGCTGGGTGGTCGCTTGTTTTATACATCCCTTGGATGGGCAGGTTGGTCGAAGACCTCCTGTTTGGAACATTCCTCGCGGGTGGAAAAGTGTGAAGATAAATTCCTCGCAATGAAGACCTCATAGCCAGGTGAGAAAACATGGAGAAAAGAGCGTCGGGATGAGCGCAACTTCAAGCAGAGGACGAGCACAAGAGCTCGAGCGTAAAAGAGAAGTCCAATAGCGCAGAAAACCCATCATGTTTAAGGCCACGAGGCTGGATGGTCGCATGTTTCGACCACCTCTAGGGGTGGGCATGTGTTCAAAAATTTAAAATCCATCATGTTTAAGGCCACGAGGCTGGATGGTCGCATGTTTCGACCACCTCTAGGGGTGAGCATGTGTTCAAAAATTTAAAATTCATCATGTTTAAGGCCACGAGGCTGGATGGTCGCATGTTTCGACCACCTCCAGGGGTGAGCATGTATGTATGTGTGTATGTTGCGACTAAATTATTCAAGTGATCATGAGGAAAACATACAAATATCGCTTAAATAACAAAGAATGGACCGACTGATGAAAGCGTGTTATTCATATATCAAAGTTTGCATCAATCATACTCTGAAGTCCGCTTTGGTTTTTTCATCGAGGAGTTATGACAAAGGCAATAAGTCGAATTATTAAGAGCATTATTGAAGATCAAGGCAAGTCAAAAACAAAATATCACCATTCCACGAATATTGCATAGTTCATTGGAGTACATAGTTCAGATTCAAAACAGACAAAATGGAGAATATGAAGCTAAATCTAAGGAGGAGGAGTTGCGGTCGAATCGGCATTGCTCTGATTAGCGCTAGGATTGGGCGGATGGCTGGTCCTGGAGGTCGAGTCGCAAGCTTCATTAAGTGGACGCTGGCGAATGGACTCAGTCAGCACGGCCAACATCGAGACTGGGGGAGTTAGACCATCGAGCAGAGCATAGGTTTTCTTCAAGATATCTGATCGAGCCAGAGTCCTGTCAAGTAGCCCCGACCACCACTCGTGCTCGGAGGGTAGGCTAGGATCGCCCTGGAAGCTAGAAGGGACCTTGGGCAAGGCCTCCTAGATAGCCCCAGGGTCGAGCTGCTCGAAGTCGTCCTCGGCAATCTGCTCGCCGGCCTTCTGAAGGGCGAACTGAAAGCAGTCCACCCCAAAATCTTGCACCTCCTTCAAAAAATGTGGTGACCGTGTGTAATCGCCAACCACTTGATCGCAGTACTCTCGGAGGAAGAGCTGCCCAGTAGTGGTGCCCCACATCATTTGCCGAGCTCGAAGAGCAGCGACATCAGCATAGCGTTTGTATTGTTGGGTGTGGGCAGCCCGTTCTTTGGCCAAGGTGGCCTCCATCGCAGCTCGAGCAGGCCTCAGCCCCAGTTTGAGCGGCCTCCGCCTCAGCTCGAGCACTCTCTGCCTGAGCTCGAGCAGCTGCTGCTTGGGCTCGAGCAGCCTTCTCCTACTCGAGGGCAGCCTCCCTCTCCTTCAAGGTGGTCTCTTTTTCCGCCACAACCACCTCCTTTACCGCGAGGGCGGCTTCTCTCTCTGCGAGAGCCTTATTTTTACTCGAGAGCTCTGCGTTAAGCGACTTGATCTTGAACTCGAACTCGGATTTTTGCTCGTTTTGTGTCTCGCGGAGCTTGGTGTTATGAGTCAAGAGAGTCAAATTTTTGTCCTGCAAATAGCAGATATTACTCTCCAAGCTTTTTATCGACTTCTCCGAGCTGTCTCGGGTCTCCTTAGCCAGAGGCAAGAACTGGACCAAGCCCTACAACCGAAGAGCACAAAACAGTTCAATATGTGCGTTGAAGAAGAGTGGCAGAAAGATAGTCAAACAAATGTAAGGTAAATGATACCTGCGCAAGCCATTGCACAAGTTGGTCGCCAACTTCGGGCAACGTGGCGCTCCCCTTCTTGCGGTCGTCCTCGAGGAGGGCACCCTCGAGGCGTTCAGCAACCTTATTTATAGAGGCCGATAGCAAGGATGTCGGCTTTGGGGCAAGAGGTTCAAGAGGAAGATATCTAGTGCGTCCTCGCTTGATGACCGTCTCACCCTGGTCAGTGCGAGAGCGCTTGCCCAAAGCCAACTCGTGTCCCGTGTCATTAGATTTTCCAGACTCGACCAGAACTTTGGTCGATCTGGCAGAGGTGGTTCTGGAGAAATGTTGGTCAAGAGGGGCTTTGTTAGGGATTTTGGTTTTGGATGAGGTGTTGGGTTCGGAGGATTTATCGGTAGTTTTGCCTTGAAGGTTGTCTTTGGGAGGGGGAGCTCGAGGATCTGTCTTCTGGGAGCGATCATCGGTCTTGTGTTGGTGGTCGACGGTTTTCAAGGTGTTCGAGGATCTCGTGGTCGATTGAGAGGCAGATATGTGTTGTTGTTGTTGTTGTTTTTGTTATGGTTGTTGTTGCGATGAAGATGGTTGCTTCTGTTGTGGCGGTTGTTGTTGTTGATTTTGTTGTTGGAGCGGTGCTGGCTGGGATTGAGATGATGGCGGTTGTTGCAAGGGAGACGACTGAGAAAGAGTCTGACGAGGAGGGGATGGC
Source organism: Striga hermonthica (assembly GCA_902706635.1). Classification (NCBI taxonomy): domain Eukaryota; kingdom Viridiplantae; phylum Streptophyta; class Magnoliopsida; order Lamiales; family Orobanchaceae; genus Striga; species Striga hermonthica. The sequence goes on along the minus strand of CACSLK010030875.1, from coordinate 4,669,732 downwards.
TGTTGTTGCTCGGGTCGAGACCCAGAGGAGGTGGTCGGCCCATCGGTATTGTCGCCGGTCGTTCCAACAACAGTCCCCGATTTTTTCTGTAGAGGAACTCTCCTCAGGGGAATGTTAAAGCTGGGAGCCTCTGCACAAGCACATCGAGGGGAATAAAATCAGCATTAGCACTTACGTTAACAAACAAGCAAATATACGTAAACACTCAAGTGAACTGATCGAGAATAACCTGGGTCATTTTCAATACGAACAAGGTCGAGAATTTCCTCGGTAGGCAGAGATAGAGTTTTGTGGGTGAGAAGACCACAAAAATGGAGAAGGTTCTCGTCTTTGAGAAGTTTTTCGGACGCGACGGACTTGGAATTCCAAGTGTAAATCCGTTGGTCGAAGAGAGGGTTTGTAGGAGGGGCCGAGGCTGCCTCTCGCGGGACTTCCTTGACCCAAGGAGTGGAAGGCCAAGGGAAAGGGACATCGGGCCGAACAAAAATGAATTTGTCACTCCACTTGGGAAGATTGGTGGGGATGTCATTTATTAAGTGGGCACCGTTGCGGCTTTTTAGGTAGAGGCCTCGACCTTGCTTAGAAGGGCCATAACAATAGTGGAAGAAGTCTAGGTCGAATCGACCTAGACGGATGCGGCAGAGAATGATGAAGGTGGTTATGAAACGGATGGCGTTAGGAGGAAGTTGATGCAGAGGAAGGGAGAACCACTTGCAAATGCGAAGTATTTCGGGGTTCAAGGGAAAACGCAAGCCAAGCTTAAATTGGATTTCGAAGAAAGTGTAGCAATTTTCCGGGGGATGGTCATACTTGTCAGATCGAGCAGGGCTATAGAATATCCAACCAGTAGGTCGGCCAATTGTTGAGGGGTTTACACAATGGCTAGAAAGAGAAGTGGGAGAAGAATTCTTGGTGGAAGTTTTCGAAGGATTCTTGGTCGAAGATTTTTTAGGGGAAGAAGCAGAAGCGCTGGGTTGGGAAGAAGAAGGAGGAACAGTCGAAGGTTTAGGGAAAGTGGGCTGAGAAGAAATAACTTCGTTTTCCTCTGGCTCGTCCATTGAGCCAAAAGCAGGTCGACAACGGCGGAGAGGGATATTATCCATGGTGTCACCGGAATTGGGGGAAGAAACTCGAGCTGTGAAAACACGGTTAGGAACTGTGTCGCCGGGGCGAAGGATAGAGAGAGGGACAGCTTCGAGCGCAGAGGGCAGTATTTCAACTGAATCAGAGGAGGTCTCAGAGTCTGAAAAAATAAAAACAAAGAGAACAATATCAAAAAAAAACCCGTCGCAAAGAAGAAAAGGGGGAGAAGGAAGACTAGGGTTTTCGGAAGAAACAATCCCAAAACCAGAAGAGGGATTTGAGAGGCGCGAAGACGGAAATTTCGGAAATTTTCAGAGGAAAAGCAAAATTCAAAACACCCAATAGACAGATAAAAGTATTCAGAGCACAAATTTAACACAAGACACGCCAATTCAAAATGATGCAACAGACAAATCGAGGGTACCCGATACCGAAAATCCAAGGATACACAAAATAGAACTACAGAAAATACAAACTCAAAGGCGGAGAGACTTACTCATAACCGTGGATCAACAAGTAATGGAAGTTCGAAAGGATGCAGGAGAAATTGTCGAGAAAGTAAGAGTTTTTTGCAGAGAGAATTTTGGGAGCAGAGAAATTTGAAAGTTGCGAAGGTGGAAAAAAGTCTGAAATCTGCTAAATGTTGAATTTATACTTCGGTGAGTTTAAGGGGTGAGAAGATGAAGACCGTTAGATTAAAGCCAGATCGTACGGTGGGAAGCATTAATTTGCACGGCACTCATGGCGGGTGCGTTATACGAAGAGGTGTCATCATTAAAGCGCCTGACACATGCGGCAGACGCGGCGCATGGCAGAAAAGCAGGCACGACAGAAAGGACTTGAAACAGACGACTTTATTTCTAGCAATTAATGGGAAATTATTTGAAAACATGAGCGGGAAACTTATCGGCTGGTCGATATCTGACGACGAGCCATCCAGGAGGTCGATAAATACGAATTCACTCTTAGATCGAGTCATTCAGACTCGACCAGAGTGGGGGGGACTAGATGATATGGGATATTATATACATAAGGCTAAACCGGTCTGCCCAGCCAGTCGAGAAGATCAAACCAAGAGGAAGCCAAGCCAAAAGGCGGGAAGATCGATCATTCAGATAATCGACCAGGCAAATAATAGACCAAATCCATCACTCGACCAGATAAGCGATCGAGCAACCTGTTCGACCTCATCAGATCGATTGCTTCGAGGACCTAACATTCGGCCTAGTCACAGGCGCGTGTAAGAGCTTCTAACTGATTTCCAGGAGAATATTTACCCCATGTGTAGGGGACACGTGTCGAGAATGTATTGGGTGATAGCGATAACCACCTCTGACAGCTTCCAACGCCCTGCGCCACCTCTGACATGCGCGCGGCGTGTCAGAGTACGGACGAGCAGCTTGGGTAGCCAGCTCATCCTTATCCGAGCAGCTATTAGGGCAGGTATCTCACCCCTATATAAAGGGGATGAGCCTTTTTCCCTTAACACATTCTATTCATTCTTCACTTCAGTATACTCATACACATACTGACTTAAGCATCGGAGGCTCTTCACCGGACACAACCCCCAGTGTGAGAGTTACTTGCAGGTTTCTTGCGTTCTACCGACGAGGACAAAGATCGATCCACTCCATACCGGACCAGGACGCTCACACTTGCACTAGACGCAGCTATTGAGCCCAGAGAAATTGGGGCAATTGGGTTGAACGGGTTCGTTGTGAAATCCGGCTCAAAGCGAGAACCATCCTTTCTCTCAACCATCACAAACTAACCATCAAATAAAAAATAAATAGATAAATAAACCACCTAATTAATTCACATTCTTCTACTCACCATTTCTAAATATGTACGAGATATTAGGGCTTTTGTTGGTTCGAGAAAATAAAGATCACAAAATCGGGCAAAAAGCGGACAAGCCAGTGGCGGCACACGATCGCGCAAAATCGAGGACAGGAATCGCCGCCATGTCACCTTCTCCAAGCGGAGACCAAGCATTTTCCGCAAGAGCAGCGAGCTGTGTGTCCTAACTTATGCCAAGGTGGCCTTCATCGTCCACTCCGAGCAGAAACTGCGGCCGCTAGAACCACCGCCACGAGTCCATAAATTTCAGATTCGATTCAATTCGAGAAATAATAATAATAATAATAATAATAATAATAATAATAATAATAATAATAATAATAATAATAATAATAATAATAATAATAATAATAATAATAATATGAATATGAATATGAAGATGGAGAAGGAGGGAGTGAGGAAGAAATGGGACAACATTTGTGGGGTTGGGTGTTTTCGCTTTGATCGAGAAGGAAAAATAATAAAAAGAAGAAAAAGGGGAAGATAAAGATAAAAGAAAAGAGAAAGATAAAGGAGAGAGAGAAAAAACTGTGAAAACGGTTATTAGAGTCAAGTTAGTCTACAAAAGAGAGTATTAGTGAAAACACATCGTGCAATATTGACTAAATAATAATCAGTTGTTTTAATGTAAACAGTTTGTAGCAAATGATAAGGGGTGTCATCATTTCAAAAATCTTTTCCCAAAAAATGAAGAAAGTAAAATAATACATATTGATTATAAACCTACATTTGGAATCAAGCATGGTAGCTAAAATAAATAGAATATGCAAGATTATTTATTTATTTATTTAGAAAAAAAAAATCATTATAGACTAAAAAATTAATGATAAAAATATATAAAATTATATATTATACATACAAAATAAATAAAAACTGTATATTAATTAAAACGGTTCGAGCACTGGTCCGACCAGTGAAATATTGAACCGGTAGCTTCATCGGTTCGATGACCTGTTCGATTTTCAAAACCTTGCTTACAACAATACAATCCCGTTACACTACCCAAGTCCCTTTACATAGTTGGGTTACAAAATGACATGGCAACAATAATATAAATAATAAAAAATCTAGAAATAAAAAGTTAATGAAACAATTCATTTTCTCAATTTGAAATTGTCACTTTCCCAATCCCTTATCTCTCTTCAACCCTAAACCAGTCGATTTCTTTGACAGAAAAAAAATGAATGGCGACAATTTTCTTCCGACAACACCGACGCGAAGAACCTCGGCATCATTTCGGTGAAGGGGATCAAGTGTCGCCTCAACAGGCTTCTTTTTGCCTGCGTTGGTGATGAGCCCGGTGAGGTCGTTGTCGCCATTATGGAGGAAGCGAAGGTTGGGGCCGAGGCGGGCCGAGACTGGGCCTGTTAGGTGGTTGGAGAGAAGGCGCAGAGGTTCCAAATATAAGAGGTTGGAAAAGAGAAGGTGGGATTGGGCCCGAGAGGTGGTTGGAAGACAAGTCTAGGTGGAGCAGTTCGAGCAGACGGCGATGGCCGGCGGTATGGGGCTGGAAAGCGAGCAGTTTGATAGGTTGAGCCCCACCGCCGCCGGCCGGCTGCTGTTGTTGTAGGAGACGCCCCTCCAGAAGCAGAAGTTTGGTTGGGTGGTTGAGACGCCCCTCCAGCGGTGATATCTTGTTAAGACCGATCTCCGTAAGAAGGGTAAGCCAGATCTCCGTAAGAAGGTCCTCGTCTTCTCGAAGGTGCTGAATGGAAAGGACATCTTTTCATCTTTAATCCCGATGGTCAAAGGCGTGACGGCCGAGTCGAAATCTGGGAACTTGATGTCATTAGATGCCGAGCTTTAGAATGAGAGGTTTCCTGTGCTGGGTTTGGTGGCACTTGCTTTCACAGAGCTTGTGAGTTTGTGAAAGGCAGTTCTCTTGTGTGATATGGACAATGTTTTAGTATGTGAAACCTCTGTAGATTGAACATATAATTTTGCAAGTGATCTGTTGTTATAAACATATAAATTTGCAAGTGATATTACAAGCTAGAAGCCAATTTAAACTCAACTCGCATGAACAAAATGATCTTTTGTTACAGATAAACATTTCCAATGAGATATGTTAGGGCCATCATTCCAAGTGGCTTTGGCCAATTGAGGGAATATGATATATAGACAATACATAAGTTCAACAATTTTCAAAGATCACATATCTATACATTCAATCATATATGCTAAAAAAGAGTGGACAAAGGAGGTATCCACAAGTATAAATAGACTAAAAGCAACATGTGGAGTTCTCATTACATACTACCTAGTACATACCAAGGTGACGAACACTTATCAGTTCTAAAAGGTAAAATGGAAAATATACACACATGAAATAAACAATATAATACTCATACATATGCATTTGCTCAAATTCAACACCGTGTATTCTGTCTTACGCGCAGACAAGTTTGCCCGGCTTATCTAAGACTCATTAGAAAACAAGTTTTCCCGGCTTATCTAAGACTCATTATAGTCCAGGTGTTAGTCGAGCCAACAACAGGCAGTGAAGGTCGAAGTCGAATCACATGGATCCTTTTCACAATTGATAAAGCTTTTTTCCGGTAGAACAATTTTTTTGTCCTTCGTGACTACACGTGAATGTGACATATCGTAGAACTCCATCATCATCCCTCCCCGAACTTTTTTTTCTCACAGGAAAACCCGTAGCATACGCATATCGCATATAAAGGTCATAATCTTCCTTTTCATTAGAAAACTGCATTCCAACCTTAGGAATGATCAAGGAATCATCTGTTCCAGTTTTATTATCCTGAGCACTTGCACTTTCTTCAAAATTTTCATTTTTCTGAGTTCACGATCACAACGTCATCCGTGCTTGGTTCTCCTAGTGATATACAAAAAATTCACCCATTACTTAAGAAAAAATATATAGTATAATACAATTTGGGGTCTGCCAAAAAAATAAAAACAAAAATAAATTGAAAGAAGAGTTACCTGAATATGTAGGAATAAAATTTTCATCTTCCATTGTTGATAACAAGAACAAGAAAATGAAGAAGACTTATAAACAATATTTATTTTCAATATCTGCTTGAGAAAATATGGCACAAACGTTGATCATGAACTTTGGATGCGTTGCCGCCATTCGTGAGAAACTCACTTATTAGTCAGAAAATAAAATTAGGGTCTAACCCAAATCTTTAAATCCTGGCCACTAATTTATATTTAATCCTATCCGTACACCTCACTTTGTAAATAAACTTTGTCAACTGACTTGGTTAAAGAAGCATAATTGTATTAATTTATGCTCTTCGTAGACATTAAAGCGGACTCAATGGAACAATTTTGGTCCCGTTTGTTATTTTGAGGTTTAACTACTCCAATTCGATAAATTAGTTTGTTTGGTAACAGGCTAATTTGAGTATCCTTTTCGACAGAAACATACTAATTCTTAAAATGCACAGAGTATCGTGTTGGGAAAAGAGAATTAAAAAGATTCAATAAAACATAGAAATTATAAAATTTAGTTTTTTACCAAATTCTTATTTCATAACTAATACAATTTACTAAATATTATTCATCGATACACTCAATTATCAGTCATTCCTTGTTAACTAATATGTCTAAATACATAGCAAAATGGATGAATAAAAAAAGTCAAAACGACATTTATTTAAAAAAGGAGGTAGTACCTTTTATCTATTCAATATACTAAATTCATTAGACATTGACCCAACAAGGATTTACAACCGATTACATGAACCACAAGTCCACTACGGGCGCACTAATCAACAAAGCATAAACCATATGGAGAAGACTAGCTAGTCTTTTTGGTAGCATGAACAAAACAAAAGGCTTACAGTTTGGTGTCTTTAAATATATTTAGGCCTCGTTTACTAGCCTTGATAAGATTGGATAAGGTTGGTTAACCAACCTTATCATACATTTACTAGGTGGTATAGGAAATAGGATTTGGCAGATGTGGCAAGCGGGTCCCACGTTTAAATGCTGAGTGGCTGGATTTTTTTGTCCCACCATTTTGGCCAGATAATTTTATCCTTGTTTTCAAATTACTCTTTTGTCCAAAAATTACCATTTAAAATATCTAAAATACCCTTTGTTGTCCATCAAATTACACAATTGGTCATATAAATCATATTTCTGTGTCATTTTCACACAATTCGTGCGACCGACAAACCCTAATGCTGCCCAAGT
>CACSLK010030875.1:4651693-4661992 GCA_902706635.1 Striga hermonthica | reverse complement strand
ATTAAGGTCATTTAAAAATTATAGTAACCGATACATAGCCTCAGATCGCAAAGTTGTGCTCAGAAATGGAGTCTCTTCGACGGCTGGAAACCATATTTTTCTGGAAATAACTGGTTTTCTTCAGGAAAAATGGCGACGGGGCAGGCGGTTGTGGGGAGCTTAACGGCGGCGGAAAGAGGGGTTCTGGCCGCCATCAACACTGGTGCTTCCAGCTTCTCGCTTGTGGGTTCTGCTTTCATAGTCCTCTGCTACTTACTCTTCAAAGACCTCCGCAAGTTCTCCTTCAAGCTTGTCTTCTTCCTCGCTCTCTCTGTAAGTATTGGCACACACTTTTTTCCCCTTTTATCTTAGTTTTTGTTCTTTTGTATTTTTGTAGCTTTATTTTCTTCCCAGACAAGTTAGGTTAGGTCGAGAAGCAGTGTAAACTGAATAGACAATGATCCTGCTGTTGTGGTGAAGTTTGTGGTTAGTTGGCTACTGGTTTGAGACATTGATGATGCAACATCATTTTGCTTTGCATTTCTGTAGCTTGAATCCTTGTGCAGTGCGTAAATCGTTTCCCAAGTACCTGTGGCATTGAATGCTTTGATTTCCGTTTGGCGTTTATTTGATTTCCTAAGTACACATTACTAATCTTGAATGAGTAATGTGTGTTTGTTCTGCCGAAAAAGGAAATTATGTGTTGCAATCTTGCTGGAACTGAAATACTTTCTGTGCTCGTGCTGGCATTATCTTGTGGATGTCTAAAGGCTGAAATGTCCTTATTAATCATTTTGATCTTATTGCTTGACTTTAAGAAATAGTTTCGTGGCTTTTGGACGTCCTAATGCTGATATATTTTGATCTTAACTACTTCAGCAGAAGTTCTTTAAAGTACTATGTTTTTGGATTCTTCCTGGAGAGTTTCTTGTTCTTAAAGTGAAGAATGTGAAATAAAGTTTCCATGTCTGTTGCAGGATATGTTCTGCAGTTTCTTCAGCATCATTGGGTATGCACTTGCCTACAATGAGAATCAGATGAAACCAGGCACTCTCTTTGAACAATGGGAATTGCATCAGCCAATTTTTTACCTCTAAAATGAATGTGTTATATGCAGGGATCCTTCTAAAGGATACTTTTGTTATGCTCAGGGTTACACAACACATTTCTTTTGTGTTGCTTCTTTTCTATGGACAACGACAATCGCTTTCACTTTACACAGAACAGTTGTTAGACATAAAACTGATGTGGAGGATTTAGAGCCAATCTTTCATCTGTATGTTTGGGGTATGCTTATTCTTTTATGTAAAATATTTCCTGTCTGTTACTCTATTTTTGGAGATCCTTAACTTCCCTTTTTTGTCTTCCTAATCTATTATTTAAACACTCTTGCAGGGACTTCAGTTGTTATGACAGTAATTCGCTCCATTGGCAATGATCATGGTCATATAAGCCGTTTAGGAGCATGGTGTTGGGCACAAACAGGACGCACAGGAAAGGCAAGTATATAAATTGTATTATTGCTGACATCGTGAAATTAGACGATCTTGATATTGTACCTTGCTATTATTGACTGGTACTTTCTATTGGCCCCTGTGGTAGTGTGAGTTAGTTGTAATTGTGTCCATGGATTAGGGTAAATTTCAAGTCATCCCTCCTGTAAAATCGTCCATCCGTCCATCCACTATTGTTGTTATGATTATTATTTTTTTTCACACCTCTAGTGCCATGAAAAATGACTTCTTGGGAAGTTGACTTATATTATCATGCTTTCTGCCGAGTTGGACAAGGTAATTGGGCCAGTTGATGAAATTGTACCTGGAGAGTGCTTAATGTTTTAGTAGGTTTTTTGTTTTCTTTTTCTCTGCCGACTCCTTTGTGAACCTAAAGTCAAATTTTTGATAGATGCTGAAAGCAAAACATGGCATGCTGCTAAAATTCAATAAATGTATGCTCCTCACTGTATATGTTTGTGTAGCAATTGTTAAATACATGAAAGTTTCGGTGATAATATAAGATAGCATAATTCACATGTCTTATTCTTAATCATTTATCAAGAGTTCAACTCCGCCTATGTTGTCTCAATCAGTCACTAGGTTTAAGATGATATGTAATATTTCTCTCTTTTTAATTTATACATTTATGATTCTCATCTATATTCCTTCAGGTGGTTCATTTTATTACATTTTATGCACCTCTGTGGGGCGCAATTTTGTTCAATGGCATTACCTATTTTCAAGTGATTCGCATGTTGAACAACGCTACTCGTGTATGTAATCTGTCTTTTTGTTTCTTTTTTCTTTTTTTTCTTCTTCTTTTCTGACGCTTAATATTGCAAAATCTGTTTCTACAGATGGCTGTAGGAATGTCTGATAGGGCACATCAATCAGATGCACGGCCAGATATGAGGGTAGATTATGTTCATATTGTGTCTAAAATATAGGAAGACTAAGTTTGTTTGCCATTGTTATTCTAATACGTCAAACTCTTGAACAGCTTTGTAGGGTCTACTGGCTTATTCTTGCTTTACGGACAAGGGATTATATATTTCCGTCAATTCTTTGTTTCGTCTGTTCATTTTATACTATCCTTTTCTCAGGCTCTAAACCGATGGGGTTACTATCCACTTATTCTAATTGGATCATGGTTTTTTGGCACAATCAACCGTATACATGACTTCATCGAACCTGGTCATAAGATCTTTTGGCTTTCTGTTCTTGATGTTGGCATGGCTGCACTTATGGTGAGTCTGTATTAGTTTTTAAAGGGCTCTTGTTTTGAATGTCTAATGATGCCTTATTGCTGAATTTTGAAGCTTTGCACTTCCTGTTCTTGTTTTAGGGCCTCTTCAACTCGATAGCATATGGTCTCAACTCATCAGTGCGGAGGGCAATTTATGAAAGATTTGATCTGTATGTTAAACATTTATCTTTACGGTGTTTTTTTTGTTTTACTTCTCAAACCAATTTTTGCCATATTAAACGCTGGATCAACAACTACCAACTTTTTCTAGTGCCTGATTCAATCACATGGGATATATAATTGGTTGGTTTTACACATGCAACTTACTGTTGATATTTGACTTAGTACCGAATAAACCTGTAAGTAGTCTAAAACTGCAAATCTCTTAGTTGTAATTATCAGCTTACCAGCTATCAGTTTAGCTGATGATTTTTTCTTCTACAAATCTGTGCAACCTGTTTCGGTGTATAGGTCTCTCTCATCAACGCATGTTCATTTTTCTTGAGGAATGCTATTTTCTTGTGTACTTCCAGGTTACCTGAAAGTTTAAGAAGATTTATGCCAAAGAATTTGAAGCCCAGAGACCAGCAGCAAGAGCAGAGCGAACTAGTTTTATTGAAAATTGGTGACCAGCGATAGCAGTTGAGTTGTTCCGTTTTTTTCGTGTGCACATTTTTTGGAGTCATTATTCTATTCTAGTGCTGACAATAGATGCTCAGAAATTATATAGGGGTCGTGCTACTAGTCTTGAATTTTGAATGGGATAACACTCTTTTCCCTGTGTCCCAGGCTTGTTGATTGTACTGATACTGTAAACAGGACAGCCTTTTTGAAATTATATGTGTTGTGAGGCCAGTTATTTGGCTATGAAAGATAATTAATTTATGATATTGGATTGTATTTACTTGCGAAAATTTTCCAGTTATTGTGGAGCACATTTTTTTTTTTCTTTAATTCCTGCTTGATGATTTTAACTGCATCGACTTTGAGCGGTGAGCAGGGAATTGTTAACCTAGATTGGCCGGCCCTTTTACTTCTGCAAGAAAATGTCAACATCCTTTTATTAAAACCGAATTAATAAAGCTTATATGTGAAACACAAATAACCTTTCATTGCGTTGCTCAGAGAAACCAAAAGGGTCGATCAACCGTTGTGACCATTGTTAAACCATACACACTAACGTTTAATGTTTAGGTGTTGGGCTTAAAGTGAAAGCGAGCCGAGCTCATAATTAAATAAGCCAATAGTTGAATTCGAGATCGACTCGTTAATATTAACAAGTTGACCTCAAGCTTCAATGAGCTGACTATTAAAGGGTATGTCATTTTTTTTCGAGCTTTAACAAGTTTTAGTGAGTGGAATTGAACTCAACTTATTAACTAAATAAACTCGAGCTTAGTTTATTTGGTATCGCTTATCAAGTGAATCACGAGCTCTAATCTCTAACAACGGAGCCAAACCAAATTAAAGCTCTTAGTACGGGTTCACTTTTGAGCTATTACTAAATGGTCGTTATTTTCTAGTTTCTAAGACAAATTTTTCTTTGTGAACTAATGATGAAAAAATGATAAAAATAAACATAATTTTATTTTCGAAAACAGAAAGAAAATAATATACTGTCATTTTATTTATGTTTAATAAAGAAAAAAAAAAGGGCCGTACAGAGGAGCGGAAGAAAGAACAAAATATATTTAAAGGGCGAAAATTAAATGAAAAAAGAAAAAACCTACTCAAGGAAGAAGAGAGATGAAAAGTCTGTGATAGAGATGGATAGGATAGATTAGACAGAGAAGAAAAAAGAGAAGCTCTCATTCACCCCCAAAAGCCAAAGAACCCAATATTAGGAGGAGAAATGCAATCAATACTCTCTGTGTAGTTTCTGATGCGCATAACCTACTCACTCTCTTTTTATCAATTTGTACAATATTAGTTGTTTTGAATCTTTTGAAATCTTATCTTCGTGTTTGTGTGGTCATGGATACTCTGGGCATCACTTCTGAGCTGCGCAAAGGTATATTCACTTGAGCCAGATCTTGCTACACCCTTTTTTGTTCTGTTTCAATAGTGTTTTCTTTTGGTTTCTTCCTGATTTGTGGTTCAGATTATGAGAGATTTACTGAGATGAGTCGTGCGATTGAAGTTCAAAGCTGTGCGGGTTGTTTCTTCTTGTTTTTACTTGATCTTTACTTTTTTTTCTGGTCCGCTGATGTGTTGTTGTTGTTGTTGTTTTTCCGGAATTTTAGTAGATATTTTTTTATTAATTTTGTCCTTGACAGGTTACAGTTCTTTGTTTAGTGGGTTCATGGATGTTTGCTGGCAACGATTACTGTGTTTTTGGTGTCTGCAGATGATCATGTGTTGCAATGAGAAAGATTGGGGTTTTGTTTACTTTTGTTATGCGTGCTTTCTTTACTTCTGTAGTCTGTTTTTCCATATGATGGCGCTGTTATTCTAAATATGGTAACATTCAGCTGACCTAATTATCAACTTAGAAAACTGGTTCATTTCGTGTTCTGCTTGAACGAGAGCCGAGTCTGAAATAATCGGATGTTGCAATTTTTAGCACTATGATTGTACAATCTTTAGGTGATGATGACATGATGGTGATGATGTTGATCTGTAAATTTCTCTTTTTAATATTTGTCCATGCATGTTGTGATCTGATTGTTGCCTGTCGTGTCTATAGAAGGTATTATATGAGATCTCTTTGTTTGTAAGTTGTTGCTTTGTTTAGCTAGGTTCCTCGGCAATTCTTATTTTCTTATGGGTTTGCATTTATGAGAGTTGACTATTATTGCGCTAAGCTGAGCATTTACAATGGAATTTTCTAATTTAGGAGGCTTCATTTATTTGCAGGGCTTGGTTGACGCATTTGGTTTTATATCTCCAGCTCCACCAGAAATATTCTTTTTGCTTTTTCAATAAAAATATTTTGTACCCATTCTCTTTACATTTCAAGTACGAAACATAATAAGCAAAACAAGAATGTACTCGCCTGGAAAAGGAGCATCGCCCGGAAAGCTTAGTGCTGCGAAAGCTACTCTGAATCCCAATGCCACAGAATTTGTCCCTTCTGCCCTCAGGTTGCCTTCTGCCACTGCCAGCATCAGCAGCTCAGTGGTATTATCAAAGTTTGATAACTCCACACCTTTCACATCGGGGAAAAGCGTATTAGACAGATCAGAGTCGTCCATTTCAATCAATTCTGATGATGAAGCACAGCAGTACTGGCGCCATCAGCTTCCCGATGATATAACTCCCGATTTCAAGGTCATGGGTTTAGACAACACTCAAGGAGTCAGTAGCTTACCATTTTCAAGCTTATCGTTGACTGATATCAATGAAGGTTCAAAATTTTCTGCTTCATTAGGCCTTTCCCTTCATCCTATAAATGGTAATAGTCATGCTGAAAAGCTGAGATTCTCTCCTTATGGAGAATATGTATCTCCCACTGGTTTTCATCCTTCACCCAGTAAATTGTGCGACCCGTCGATTGCGGGAAATGATCAGCATTTTGTTCGAGAAGGACATGAAGGTGGAAATTTGGAACATGGTTTTCTGGGTGATGTGTCGAGTGAGCAGGTACTTTCTGACAATCCAGATGTGAACCCTCTTGAGATTTTGGCTTCACAGTTTCCGGGTTTTGCTGCTGAAAGTCTTGCAGAGGTGTATTTTGCTAATGCAGGGGATTTGAATCTAACTATCGAAATGCTTACTCAGCTCGAGGTAGGCTATCAGTATTTGTGGCTGTGAAGTTTGATAATAGTTATATGCTCTTCCGACTAACATTTTAACCTTTGTCAGTCGAGGGATTGAATAGAGACTTGCAATATTAATTCTAAGTCTAATATGTACTTTCTTTATTGTTATTGAGTGTGCTTGGCAAAGCATAATTTTGGTTGGGATAATTTTCAATGGATATTCTCTTTCATACACCATTGGCTATTCCAAGGAGGGGTATTTTTTTAATATGGTCTATTTTTCCCCTGCGGTAAGTGTTCACTTAGTAATACATGGGTATAGTGTTATTTTAACTTCTCCTTTTTGTTGCAGCTTCAGGTCGATGGAGGCTTAAATCAAAGTCTCAACTCAAAAGCCTTGTCCACTCCTAATCTTAGCGCCATGGATTTTCCGGCTCTTTCTTCCAGAGACGGTCAGAATGATATATCAAAAATTAGAGGTGACAGTCCCAATCAAAATGGTGGTTCCACACTGTTATTCAGATCTAATTCCTTTGTCCCCTCGAGAGGCGCCACAGATTTTGCTTCCGCTGTAAGAAAAATGGCGTCCCAAGATTCCAACATATGGAAGTATGAAAGAAATTGTTCTTCGGGTGCAAGCATTGGATCCAGTAGATATTCGCAAGTTTTGGCAAGCTCGTATAATGGTGGTCCTAACAAGGGTGTTTATGGTGATCGGTATCAAAGTCGAGGATCAACTCACACTCCTGTCTGGCTTGAAACGGGAGAATCTGTTGGTAATGATAATTTTTAGGCAATGGATTCCTTGCGCCCTACTTTTTTTGGAAAATGGTTTTATGCCGGTATATATATGCTTTAACTTTGTTGAACTGGCAGCTAATATGTATTCTGAAATGCGGGAGGAAGCTCGTGATCATGCGCGCGTGCCTAATGTGTACTTTGAACAGGTATGTTATCTATTTAGAATACGCAGAGGGGTAGAAGATGGATGTAATGTAAAACGCAGTGACAACGAAATAATAACAATTTTTTCTTTTGTATTTGGAGAGAAGTCCACTCTTTCTTTTCTCTGTCTCTCTATGTGTGTGCGGGCAATTTTGTGTGTGTTTACTGTTTAAAGCTGGTGTGATAACAGGTTTTACTTTACATTTCTTTCACCTATTCATTGCTACTGTGATATTTATAAGGGAACATGAATGGATTGCATTTGTATTTAGTTTGAGTTTATGAAATAACATGCTCATGCAACCAAAGGAGTTTGTATTTTATTTATCTGTTTTCCTTTGAACTTGTATATAAATTGGTAAAGAATGTTCTGCTTTCCTTTTCTAATGGTGTCTGAAATGTCCATGAGAGATTAGGCGCGACAAGCATACCTTATTGGTAACAAGGCCTTAGCCAAGGAGTTGAGCATTAAAGGGCAGTTGCACAACATGCAGATGAAAGCAGCTCATGTGAAGGCACATGAAACTATATATCGTCAGAGGTTAGTTGTTTGTGGTACCATGAGGAAGCATAAGTTTTACTTACTTGTTGAGAAAAAACAACCTACCTTACTCAATTTGTTGAAAATTGAATTGTAAAAAGAAGAAATCTTGATTGATTATATTATTTGAATCCATATTACAAAATTTTCTGCTTGCCTTTTAAATCATCTGCCATTTTCGCCATTTTTTAATGGTGTCTTTGCAAAAACGCCTATTCTTTCTAGATAAGTGATTGTAGCAAACGCGAAAACTAGCCGAGAATAAGATCATTGTATTTGTAATGGAAGCTTAAAGATGGTCATAAGATTAAACGAGAATTTTGGGGTGGGTGTAGAGAAGTCAAATAAGAAGCGTATGTTCAAAGGACTATGAAAACAAAGAATTGCTAGGCACTTTCTGAGTCTCATTGTTTGGTGTTTCTTTTCACTTGTCTGCAGGAATTCAGATATTCAGACTAATGGGAGAGAAAGAATGATCGACCTTCATGGTCTGCACGTGAGTGAAGCCATTCACGTGCTTAAGCGTGAGCTAGCCGTAATGAGAAATGTAGCCAGGTCAATTGACCAACGCTTGCTTGTCTTCATATGTGTGGGCACGGGTCACCACACGAGAGGTTCACGTACTCCAGCTCGACTACCAATTGCTGTCCAAAGGTACCTTCTAGAAGAAGAGGGTCTCGATTTTACTGAGCCTCAGCAGGGGCTCCTTCGAGTTGTGGTATACTAAATCAGTAAGGTGTAGATATTTTTGGCATAGCATGGGGGAAAATATTAAAAAAAAAAAAAAAGAAGAGGAATCTGTTGTATCTGTAAATGGGAAAGCTGTCTAGGATAATTCTGCAGATGGGTAAAAGGTACAAGAAATGAAACAAAAATAAATAAATAAATAAATAAATTTCTAGGTCAGAGGAAGAGGCTCAGGTGTCTATACTACTATTACTGTGAAGTTGGCGCATTTTTTAAAGTATGTTTTTGTAGCTACAACTGATTAGTCATTGATAGGCCTATTTTTGTTGATCTTTGTACTTCAATCCTTTTGTGGGTACAATTTTTTTTTTCATCATGTGCAGATGTAACTGAAATTTCTTGCAGGTGGAAGTTCTTTTAGATTGATTTTTGGATTAATCAGTGTTAGTTCAAGGTCGATTCAACAAAATTAGGTTGAGATCAACTTGAAGCTAAATCAAATTTAAATAAGTTGTGAAGCCCCAAGTAAAATTGGACTTGATATTGTTAGTATATTGGTATATTTGGTATATTTGGGATTGTATTTTTGATAGTATATTTTCCTAGTTTTAGGTATCTTGTTTGACAAGTAATTCCTTGTAATTACCCTAGGCCTTGTTGTATATATATATGAGATAATAATATGAGGACACCACAATGGGGTGTGCCATCTTTCTATATCTTCCAAATATTTCACGGTCTTGACATGGTATCAAGAGCGGGTCCTTAAAATTTTTTTTTCCGACAGATTTTTTTTTTTCTTTTCTCGGCGGCTCTTCTTCTCTTCAGATTTTTTCTCCTCTCGGCGGCTCTTCTTTTCTCGGCGGCTCCTTAATGGCAGACTCCGGTGAAAGTACCAAAGACTCCAGTGAAAGTACCGTGGCTCGAAAGACCATCTCTCCATACGATCTTTCCTCTTCAGATAACTCGGGTCTTCTCATCACCCATGTTCAATTGAAGGGTGATACAAATTATGATGAATGGTGTCGAAGCTTTCGAAATGCGCTGCGTGCACGAAAGAAATTTGGATTCCTTGACGGATCCATCCCTCGTCCTGACTCCGACGATGACCTTCTTGAAGACTGACTGGCTAACAATTCTCTTCTTCTTTCTTGGATCATGAATAGTATTGATCCACAGGTACGCTCTTCTATCACTACACCCGATTCTGCCCAAGATCTATGGTTGGGACTTAAGGAACGATATACTACCGTGAATGGCCCTAGGATTCAAGAATTAAAAATTGCTCTATCTACGTGCAAACAACAAGGTAGTACTGTTGAAAATTATTATGGTCGTTTGGTGAAAATTTGGGAAGAACTATCGGATTTTGATAAACCTTTTCTATGCCATTGTGGAAAGTGTGAATGTGTTCTACAGACCTTGTGGGATAAAAAACGGGATGAAGAAAAGGTTCATCAGTTTTTGATGGGTCTTGATGGACACTTGTATGGTACTACTCGTTCTCATATTTTAGCACTCGATCCCATCCCCAATCTCAATCAAGTTTTTTCCATGTTGGTTCGCGAGGAGCGGATGCACACGGCGAGCACTGAACAGCCCCAAGTAATCGCAGCCGGTTTCTCCATCAATGGGTCGGGCCTGTTGGGCGCGGCTCCGTCAAACAGTGTGGCGGTTTTCCCCTCTCCGGCCGCTACGAACACC
>CACSLK010030875.1:4616933-4628863 GCA_902706635.1 Striga hermonthica | reverse complement strand
TGAAGCCAACTTTATGTTATGTCTCCATAAATAAATAAAAAAACGATTATTTTCAGGCAGAATATACGTCAAGACGGTAAAGAAGGGGCACAATAGTAATTTAAGTGAAAACAATGTAAGAAGTGTGTCACCGACAAGTGGTTATTTTTTGGTGAGAGGAATAGATTACAGGCTGTAGACAGCAATACATACATACCACTTATTAGTATCTCCACTGCAACATTAAAACAAGCAATCTGCACATTTCTACTTTCCGAGTGAGGTAGAGAGAGAGAGAGAGAACCGATTGATCGATCGACGCTCCGAATCAATCTATGCTCCTGTGCTCATTTTCACTTCAAATTTATATAATTATTAACAAAAATCAATTGTCCTGCTGGTGATAACCAAGCAAAAATGGAGGCAACTGGAGGGATGGTGGCCGGATCCCACAAAAGGAACGAACTTGTTAGGATTCGCCATGATTCTGATAATGGGGTATGGGGCTTTTTTTTTTTGGTGAATTTGCATTCGGGTTTAAGTGAATTTTGGGATTGGATCTTATTCTTGATAGTGTAGGTGATGTTGACTCAGAAAGTTTGGATCTTGATATGAATTGGTAATCGGGCGATTGCAGTTTGTCTTGTTGAAGTTGTCTTGTACTGTTTGGTTGTTTGCATCTAAATCTGTTGTTGCGTATATGTGTTGGTTGAGCTATTTTTATTTTTATTTTTTTTAAATTGAGTATTTTTTTTTTGAAGTGTTGATCATCTGAAAGCGTGAATCTTCAGCTGCCTTAGCTGTCAGATTTGCTTTTTACTTTGAAAGAACTGTTTCTTTAAGATGTGATTGAGACCTTATTGATTATGATCATACTGGCAATTTAAAACGTTGAAATGTGTTTCGTTGATGGTTTTACTGAATATGTAATAATATTCGTTTGATCTATTTCAGCATGACTTGGGTAAGTGAACGTAACTCTTTACCTCTGATCGAATAATTTGCTGAAGGTTAATTGAAAGATCCGCTGATTTTTGGGTTAATTTAGTTTTATTGAATTTATTTTGGAGTCAACTTATGAATTGGAGCATGAAAAGGGACCCATTAGAGATTTTATCATTTGGTTTTATTCAAATTTCTACATGTTGCAGCCAAAGCCCCTGAAGAATTTGAATGGGCAAATATGCCAGATATGTGGAGATACTGTTGGGGTTACCTCGAATGGTGACATATTTGTTGCTTGCAATGAATGTGCCTTTCCAGTTTGCCGTGCTTGTTACGAATACGAGCGCAAAGATGGAAATCAGTCATGCCCCCAGTGTAAAACTAGGTACAAGAGACAAAAAGGTTAGTCTTTTTTTACTAGATATTCCTCTACATATGGCGATAGGAGTGTATTATGGAGCCCTTGAATACATTTACAAAATAGACCAACTATCTTTCAAAAGGAAAAAAAAAAATGTTTTTGAAAGAAAAAAAAAATGTATTTTGATCCCATTTTACAAACCACAAACCCCTTAGGATGTAATGTTGAAACTATCAAAATATGAGCATCCATATAACTTTTTTGTTTTAACGGATGAGAGCTGTTATTGTTTTTTTATCGTTTAGGAAGTCCAAGAGTGGACGGTGATGATGATGAGGATGATGTTGATGACCTGGAGAACGAGTTTAGTTATTCTCAGGGGAAAAACAAGTCTAGATCTCAATGGCATGGGGATGATGTTGAGCTATCTGCATCTTCTAGACGTGAATCGCAGCAGCCAATCCCTCTTCTTACCAACGGGCAGCCAGTAAGTCAGCAAATCAAATTTCACATCGCAATAATTATTCACAAAATTGTGACAAGATATTCCAAAGCTTCACTTGTGATATACTGTATGTTTTTAGCCCTTATAAATCTTCTTCACATAATGGATAGGTTTCTGGTGAGATGCCTCCTTCTATACAAGACACTCATTCTGTCAGAAGTACGTCAGGGCCATTGGGCCCTGGTGACCGTGTCCATTCACTTCCTTATGTTGATCCACGGCAGCCTGGTAGATAATTACAGATAAAATGAAATTCATTAGGTAAAAAGTCATTTATCCTTTTTGTACGGAATAGCTGATTGCATGTTTAATTTGTGCAGTTCCTGTAAGAATTGTCGACCCTTCCAAAGACTTGAATGCTTATGGACTTGGGAATGTCGACTGGAAAGAGAGGGTTGAAGGATGGAAACTGAAACAGGAGAAAAATATCGTGCATATGAACAACAGATACAGTGAAGGGAAAGGAGGGGACATTGAAGGCACTGGGTCAAATGGAGAAGAACTACAAATGTAATTTATTTTTTCGCTTAAAACTATATTATAAGTAAATATAATATGGTAATACCATTTGTATCATGTCATTGCTTTCGCGGCTTGTGGAAAATGCTAAATAGTTTGTATTTGACAGGGCCGATGATGCTCGACAACCTATGAGCCGTGTTGTGCCCATTTCTTCTTCCCATCTTACCCCTTATCGTGTTGTGATCATTCTTCGATTGATCATCTTGGGATTTTTCTTGCAATACCGTACCACTCATCCAGTGAAAGATGCTTACCCTTTGTGGCTTACATCCGTTATTTGTGAGATTTGGTTTGCTTTGTCTTGGCTTCTCGACCAGTTTCCCAGATGGTACCCTGTTAACCGGGAGACATATCTTGAAAGACTCGCATTGAGGTAAGTGGATAATTAATGCTCCATAACTGTATCATTTTTTATTTTTTTTGTTTCTGAACTAACTTCTATCTCTTAATTGTTGTGTTGTCAGATATGATAGAGAGGGTGAGCCTTCCCAGTTAGCGCCGGTTGATGTGTTTGTGAGTACAGTGGACCCCATGAAAGAGCCTCCTCTTGTTACTGCAAACACAGTGTTGTCCATCCTTGCTGTGGATTACCCTGTGGACAAAGTCTCCTGTTACGTCTCAGATGATGGTTCTGCAATGCTCACCTTTGAGGCCCTGTCTGAAACTGCAGAATTTGCTAGGAAGTGGGTTCCCTTCTGCAAGAAGCACAATATTGAGCCAAGGGCCCCTGAGTTTTATTTTGCTCAGAAAATAGATTATCTGAAGGACAAGATTCAGCCTTCTTTTGTGAAAGAGCGCAGAGCAATGAAGGTGAATGTCCAGTTGTTGAATGTTAATATTTAATTTCATGGTTTAGTTTTCACGTTTTATTTGAGAAAGTAGGATTATCCTTATGTTTCGAGTCCCTTGAGCTTCATATGATCAAAAGAAGACTGCCTTTTTATTTTTAATTTTTTCATTTTTTTTTTTTGCAAAGCAAGAAAACAAAAGAAACTTGTAGTGTAACTTTATTACTCAACTTTTCCTTTCCCCCTTTTTCTTCAGAGAGAATATGAAGAATTCAAGGTGAGAATCAATGCTCTTGTTGCAAAGGCTCAGAAAATGCCTGAAGAAGGATGGACAATGCAAGATGGGACTCCTTGGCCTGGAAATAACACTCGCGACCATCCAGGAATGATTCAGGTATGTGTTTAAAGTTTTCATAGTAATTCCTTCTCTGTATTATACGTCTCGTAATTCTTTAATATGCGTAAAAATGAACAGGTCTTTTTGGGACACAGTGGTGGCCTCGACACAGATGGAAATGAGTTGCCTCGACTGGTTTATGTTTCTCGTGAAAAGCGTCCTGGATTCCAACACCACAAGAAAGCGGGTGCTATGAATGCTTTGGTAGGAGATTTATGATCTGATGGCTATGACTCTTTAATTTCTATGTGAGCTTATTTAATAGTAAATGATATCTCGGAATATGCTAGATTAACTTGGGACAAATGAGGAAACTAGTAATTAAGTTAGCTTACTAAGACATGCTTCGAATTTTATATCAATTGAAATGTAAGCTAATTGTTTCACTCTATTAGTTGAACTAATTCTTCACGTAAAGCATTTCAAAGTATGAGGTGGGACTTAAAAGCATGCAAAGGACTTGAGCGTAGCATTTCAGGATTCAATCCATATTTCACTAGCATTTTTATCATTTTCTTTCTTGAAATAAATAAACATTTTTATAATGTAATGTACTCTATTTCTTGCTTCAGATTCGAGTGTCTGCTGTCCTAACGAATGGAGCATATCTTTTGAATGTCGATTGTGATCACTACTTCAACAACAGCAAAGCTCTTAAAGAAGCTATGTGCTTTATGATGGATCCTGCTCTTGGGAAAAAGACTTGCTATGTGCAGTTCCCACAGCGTTTTGATGGCATCGATTTACACGATAGATACGCTAACCGCAACATTGTCTTCTTCGATGTAGGTGCCGTTGTGGTTTACACCTCTAAAATAAGTTATTTTAATAAACTGCCCCAACATTTAGCCTTACTTACTTCCACTTATTTTCGAAAAGAATTCAGATAGCTCTTAAATTTATAACTCTGGAAATGTACTTATTTATTATTAGGCTGGGTAGCCTTTTGTAATTAATCTTAAATTATTGGTACTTGCATTATTGGTTGTGCATTACTAATACAGATATTACTCCCTTCAGATGAACTTGAAAGGGTTAGATGGCCTTCAGGGCCCAGTTTATGTGGGAACTGGGTGTTGCTTTAATAGGCAAGCCCTATACGGGTACGACCCTGTCCTGACGGAAGAAGATTTGCAACCAAACATTATTGTCAAAAGTTGCTGTGGTCCGAGGAAGAAGGGGAGACATAGTAATAAGAAATACGTTGATAAGAAGCGAGCAATGAAAAGAACCGAGTCAACGATGCCCATCTTTAACATGGAGGACATGGAAGAGGGTGTAGAAGGTACAGTTTGCCAGAACTAGTGTTTTTCCATTTCATGGGATAATAATAAAGAATATATCTGTTACAAAACTTAAACCCCCCGCGCCAATTATCCAATTTCCTACTAGCAATTGATATTTGATATTAGCATTCTTCGTCTTTTCCAGGATATGATGATGAGAAATCACTACTTATGTCCCAGAGGAGCTTGGAAAAGCGCTTTGGTCAGTCTCCAGTGTTCATTGCAGCCACTTTCATGGAAATGGGAGGCATTCCACCATCCACAAATCCTGCTTCTCTTTTGAAAGAAGCAATCCATGTCATCAGCTGTGGATACGAGGACAAGACTGAGTGGGGCAAAGAGGTACATACATATGTGCATATTTTTAATGTGTGGTAGATTGCAATGGCTTGTTTAAAAATTATCAGAAGATTTACATATGAATTTATTGGAAGATTTCAACTTTTCTTGTTTGGATTCAGATTGGGTGGATCTACGGTTCTGTGACAGAAGATATTTTAACGGGTTTCAAGATGCACGCGCGAGGATGGATCTCCATCTACTGCATGCCACCTCGCCCGGCTTTCAAGGGCTCTGCTCCAATCAATCTGTCGGATCGTTTGAACCAGGTGCTTAGGTGGGCTTTGGGTTCCATCGAAATCCTACTGAGCAGGCATTGTCCCATATGGTACGGCTATCAAGGCAAACTGCAGCTCCTTGAGAGACTCGCGTACATCAACACCATTGTTTACCCACTCACCTCGATTCCCTTGCTCGCCTATTGCATTCTCCCTGCCATCTGTCTTCTCACCAACAAATTCATCATTCCCGAGGTAACCAAAAAATCAACTATGCGTTTTTGTGAAACTGGTCGATATTTTTGCTCTATGGACAAAAAATATAATTTGGAATTACGATTGACAGATCAGCAACTACGCGAGCATGTGGTTCATTCTGCTGTTTGTGTCCATTTTTGCCACGGGCATCCTCGAGATGCGGTGGAGTGGGGTTAGCGTGGAGGACTGGTGGAGAAACGAGCAGTTTTGGGTCATCGGCGGCACATCGGCCCACCTTTTTGCGGTTTTTCAAGGCCTTCTAAAAGTTTTGGCCGGGATCGACACGAACTTCACCGTGACATCTAAGGCATCGGATGATGACGGGGATTTTGCTGAGCTGTACGTCTTCAAGTGGACGTCACTCTTGATTCCCCCGACCACAGTGCTCATCCTCAACATGGTGGGGATTGTGGCTGGGGTCTCGTACGCAATCAACAGCGGTTACCAGTCGTGGGGCCCACTCTTCGGGAAGCTCTTCTTTGCAATATGGGTGATTGTCCACCTGTACCCCTTCCTCAAGGGTCTGCTCGGGAGGCAGAATCGCACGCCCACGATTGTGATTGTGTGGTCCATCCTGCTTGCCTCGATCTTCTCCCTGTTGTGGGTGCGCATAGACCCCTTCACGTCCGAGGCCACGAGAAGGGCCGCGCAGGGCCAGTGTGGGGTCAACTGCTAGATATACAGACAAGACAAATACTCTCTTTCCCTTTTTTTTTTTTGTTTGTGTGTGTGTGTGTGTGTATAGAAGAAGACAGGGATGGAGTGGAGTATACATGAAATTAAGGATGTTTGGGTTTACTTGGTATCTATATCACGGGTTGTTGCTTCTTGCTATTTGTATCCTATGGATTGGGGGTTCTTCCTGTTATTTATGGGGGTGACTCAAAAACTTTATTTTGTCCTGTATTGAAATCTTTCATTGAACAAGTAAATTATTTTATTTTAATTTTCAGTCATGTTTAAGATTTTCACATTGGAGGGTTGTGGTTAATGAGTAGCCATTTTTTTTTCTCCTCGAGTGCTGCATTGTGTTAACGTTAATCTATAGAAAGCTAGTTATTTAGAAACTTAATTTCAATGAAAACTTATTTGACAAAGTTTTTGTTGTATTTATGTAAATTTGTTCATTTGAAAACTTATTTACACATTTAAGTAGCCTCGAAACTGATCATAATTCATAGAAGTATATATTTACCTGTGCTGTATTTGTAAACTGACAAGCTACTAATTATTATTTATTTTTAAAAACTACCAAAGACAAAGCATTCCCAACTAATTTGATATATGAGGTAATTTCTATTTAATTATTTTGTATCATTTTCAAAGAACTACACGATCATGGACACAAAGCATTTTGGAGCATAAAACTCTGGGGAATGTGATTTTCTAATGACATGTTGATTTCTTTATTCTAATACAGATTTTTGAGAATGTTTAGGCATAAGATTAACATGGAGCTGAACAAAACAAGACTCTGGCATTAATAATAAAAAAAAAAAAAAAGAAAATTAACTAGAGAAGCCACTTCTCTAGATTCCCAACTCATTGCTTCTGTAATCTATTATTGAAGTGAAGCATACAAAAGACATATCTAAATAAAATACAAAAAAAAAAATTAAGGTCGTGAAATCGAAGTCAGGTCCAAGAGGCAAAATGCGCGGAAATGAATACAAAACAACACACCGCATGGTGGCCTCGTAAGGAATGTTACTTACTAGCCAGCCATGTTTCGCCTCAGAATCTCTTTCGACTTTTCCTGGAAATAAGGATGAATGGAACAAACGCCTTCAATGTAAAATGGCGTTTGCATTTCAATCAAGCGAGAAACCTGCACGCACCACATTGACTTCTTTAGATCGAATGTAATAAAATGTTATTTCATGTCACATATATGTCAGCAGTCTCTTCATCTCACCAAGATATATATTACTCATAAATAGTACTTCATTTCATATCACTCAAAGTTGAGCTGTTTTAACATTAATGCAAGTACATCCTGGGCACTTCTTTATAGGATTCTCTACATTGCGAGAGCTTTCTTCTATATGACTCAACCTTACATAAAAACTTGTCAGATAGTCATTTTTTTAAGGATAATTGCAGAAACTGCATGAGTTCAAATACTAAAACAAGAACTACCTTCCAAAGATTACAAATATTAGCGATGAGTTTTGTATCTAACAATATCCTCTTGAAGGTGCGATTTTGAAAATGGAAACAAATGTCAAGGGGGAGTTTGTAATTTTAATATATTAACAGATTTTTTGTAAGATACTTGCAGTTTTGCATTCTAAAATTGTGCCCGGTGATTAATGAGTAATTATTTATGCCGACAGCAACCCTTTGTTTCTTGAGATTAAAGAAAAAAAAAAAAAACTCACAGCTCTTCGAAATGCAAACATCTCCTCTTGAGCCGAAAGAATGGAAATAATGCCAGTGGTGTTTGATCTCCTAGAACTCACGTTTCCTTCAGCCATAACATCTCGCCTCAGCTTAGAACCTTCTATGTCCGTTTCAAACTGAAAACTGGAAAAAGGAGAACACTTTTATAGGTTCAATCAATAAATTACAGGTTGTGGACTAGAAAAGTTCAATACACTTTTCAAGGCCACATAAAGAAAAAAAAATAAAAAATACTCGCCTCTCCAAATCAAATAATGTTCCGTCTTCAGTTCCTTGAAACAGTTCATCAATAGAAGCAGCAGCAGAACAGTACAAGCAACAATGATGATTGTACAGTTCGTCGATTAATGTGATAAACCGCCTCGCCTGACAAAATGAAAATTATATCACTCGTAATTGTAAGATGGACTAAAATCACTGCTTATGATAAAAAAAAAAAATAATAATAATAATGTTACCGTGTCTCGTATACGCATGCTCATAACAGGAATAGCTTCTATGAAGACTGTGTGGTAGGTTTTAGCAATGGCAATATAATCAGCTGCTCCTATCTGCATGCTTGATAAGAGACCACAAATAATAAGCATTTATTGTTCTTAGGATTAATATTACAAATATGACATGGTCGTATTAGAAACTCCATAAAAGATTTCAAGGATTTGATTTTCATTTCAGACCATAAAAGAATTTAGTTTCAAGTACACTAATTTATTGTGGTTGCAGGCTTGCAGCATGTGCTCGCTTTTATTTACTGATGAAGTTGACCAATGATGTTTTTTCTGTCAAACTTCACTTTGCAGTTCGCAGTGCACGAGTCCGACATAATGCAAAATATATCTTTATGAAGAACATACTCTTTCATTGTAAATTATTTACACAAATCTTTATCCAAAAGGCAGAACATACCGGTTGGCCACATAGAAATTGAAATGAGAAACGTGCCACCCCATTGCAGCTCTCAGTGACTTCCAGTGTTCTGAACAAAAGTGAGTGAAAATACAAATATCAAAAACCAAAGTCCATAAAAATATCTGAGTTAGTTCTCATTGTTAAAGCACCTTCCAAACATCACTGGAAGAATTTGAGAAGTGACCCTCCCTCCTGACTGTCCCACACTCTTGTTCCACATATTCTCGAATTCTTTTGCATTGGTACTGTTTAGAGGCCAAAGAAAACGAGTCTGACAGAAAAACCAAGACAATTAATATTATGATTTTCATCTTAGAACCCCCTAAAAAATACAGACTAAAGACAAGCATCATAACTTTCGGTTCTTGCCTGATCGATTGAACTTTGTGCTATATGACGACGGTAATCAATTTCACTACCGACCAGAATAATTTCACTGTGGTCCTCCAGTTTGGCCAGAAACTCTTCAAATATCTCCTTTTGCATTCCATCCTGAAAAAATCAATGACGAAAAAACCATAAAATTAAAATAAAGAAACAGGAATAGATGAAAGAAAAAGAGAAAAAAGCGCATTTGTTGAGTCAAAAATAATATATACCTGGTTTAAATCCCTTGGCGTGCGATTACTGGTAGCCACAAGAACTGTCCCTGTACTCAATAATCGGCTAACTATTCCAGATAAAGCCACAATAGCAAATACATCGACTGTCTGCAACACAAAATCAACTTAAAAAAAAAAAGCAAAAGAAACGTACACGAAAAAAAAAAAAAGAAAAAAGGGCGAGCCAAATTTATCCATGATGCACTAATATAAGTTTTCTAGTCGCATGATCGCATCTAGGGAATAAATTGATGGACACAAGAAAACCTAGTAGAAATATTAGAAAAACAATGATATTTAAAAAAATAATAAACAATTTTGTAAAATCATATAGTAAATCACCTAACCTGTATTTCATCAAAGCAAAGAATACTAGCTCCCTTTTGATGTCCTTGCACGTCAGAAAGGAACTTGTCAGCAACAGCTGGAAGGATATTTTTCATCTTTATCTCTTGTTTATATCTTTCTTCCTCAATTAGCCACTCCTTAACTTTTGTATCAAAGGGAAGATTTGTAACCCAGTTAGAAATGCTCTGTTGAAGAGACTTTTCCAACTCTTGACCTTTCCATACCTTATGCATAAGGTCATGTATCTGAAGCATAGCCTGCCAGTGAAAATTAAAAAACAAATAGATTACAAAATAATATAAAATGAGCTGGAGGATAAGTTGACATTTACTGATTATGCCCTTCAGCTGAATCACTAATATACATGTCTCGTTACACCTTATTTTAGTAATATCCTCAGTGTGCTGAGAATCAAAATTAAACTAGAAATTGCAGTAAACATCGGGGACTATGCATACTCATATTTAACTGTTTCAAGGACTGAAATGAAAAAAAGCTTGATACTCTTCATGATTTAGTACACACAAAGTATATTATGAACCGTTCTTTCATATGCCCAACACATCATCAATATGAACCAATGGCACATCAAGGAAAGTGAAAATTGAGGTTTTACCTCATGAAAATGAAGTCTTCTCCTATGTCGAACAATTCCTTCCGTGGCACCATAAAACATATCCATAAGCATTGTTTTCCCTATAAAAACATACTGGCTTTAGTTTTCCAATGACATGAGAGGTCCATATAAAGAAGGTTGTGGCATAGCGACCTGAATTAAATTAAACTAAGAACATGTGATATAATTAGAATTTTAAAATCAAAGAAAAGAGTGGGTAACAGATAAAAATGACAAACCACTTCCAACATTTCCATAGATGTAAAGTCCTTTTGGGGCTGGAGGAGCAGTCGGACACTGGCCAACCAGTGAATCTAATTTCTTTTCTCGATTAAGATATGAGACCCATTTTCCCACTCCTGGTTCAACAGTATCATTTCTGATCAATCAGGGAAAATTCTATCATCAGCAGAGAAAGAATCCAAAGTGCAAGATGAAGAAGAAACAGTCCTGTCTTCCAGATTTAATATATTTCATTAATTTCAAAGCTCGCAATAAAATTAAATTACATTGTAGCAGTCACTAGTTCAAGGGATCCCAAACGGTATAAACTCCAACTGTAAGAGACAAAAATGCGACTTATTTGCATCTACTTAACAGGCAATTCTTACATGCCCCTATTAAAAAAGTGAACATAACGAGTTGGAACTGGTTGACTCGCCTTGACATCCACTTTTGAAAAAAGTTCCGGCGCTTGTTTACAGATGTCGAAGGATCGCCTTCCTGTTTTGACTTGGCTTCTTTCATCAAAAGCCTCCGCCGCTCGTTCTCCCGGTTCTCTTCCCATTTAGCAAGGTTCGCCTATCAACTCATAATAAACACACATATCAAAGAAAGGAGCATGAGCACAGAAAATACAGAAAAAAAAAAAATAATGAAATGCATCATCTTAAACATAAATCCCACATGGTATTCCTCCATGTCTTTCTCATATTGGTCCAGTCTCCCAAGCAAACTATCAAGTTCCACAGCAACCTTTTCCTGGTAAACGTCATGTTTCAACTTCCCTTGATTAACTAGACTTTTATAATAAGCAAGTGGCCCTGTAAGGAAGTCTGAGTGAGAATTCAAAGCAAAACTCAACGAGGGTCAGTATCGAATTTCATCTGGTTATAGATAGGAAAGCTTAATCACAGCCTGAATTCTTTGTAACTGAAAGCTATACAAGTCTCCATGGCAGTGTACTACGATTATTGTACGAAAAAACTTGAGTGTATCATACAACATAACATGCATATTTTCAGCTCATTAAAGTGTTAGGGGAAAATAGGCAAATTGCATAAATGATTTTATGATTTCAAGACTGCTGCACAAAACAGAGCCAATTATGAAACATAACATTATCCACTGTAGTACGTAACACTTGGGAAGAAGCTTAATGTCCGGGTATCCATTTCACGGAACCAGAAAAAAGACTCACAATCAAGTTAAAAAAAAAAAAAACCAATTGAGAA
>CACSLK010030875.1:4602098-4616870 GCA_902706635.1 Striga hermonthica | reverse complement strand
AAAAAAAAAAAAAAAAAAAAATACCAAACACAGTGCAATCTCAATCAATAAAGCAAACACTCTAAACACGACCAGATAACCCAAAAAAAATCCCAGCATGAACCACCAATGGATTATGGGAAAACCAAAAGAAAGGGCAGAATCTTGAATCATGAACACGCACAGAACTCACATGGGTCTGTGCGCGTGTTGTCTTTCACAACCATGCACTAACCTGTGCGCCTGGAAAGAGAAGAATGTGGGCGATCACAGTAAAACCGAAACTGGGTAGCTCGGAATTTCGAGGACTGGGCTGACAATTTGGTAAAGAACATCTTTTTCATAATTGTTATAAATAATTACTCGTATATATTCTTGGTTTTTCTTATTTTTCTCTCTACAGAATCGAACCATTTATATGTGTGTCAAAAGTTTGGTTAATCGCTATTTATGTGTGGAAGTTTTCATATAGAAAGCAACGGAACTGACTGTCGTGGCCAAAGCTTCAACCACCAAAATATATATAGAACATTCATTGTATGTCTACAGTTTGTTATACCCCTATGTACGTAATTTTTGAACGAATAATAAAAAGAAGAAGAAAAAAAAATCTATTTCACCGAAATTAGTATGCAACTATTGTTTTAAATTGTTAATAATGTTTTGAAGTGCAAATATCCCATGGTTGTTTTAAGATCATCAAACAAAAATAGTATTAGCACACAAAAGAAAATTATTATAATAAAATTATGTTATGAGTTACTACTGATAGTAAAGTAAAGATGAGAAATGTGATTCAAGTATAAAACAAAAGTAAAACAGGTCATGTTTCAGTTAACCACTGCACCAGCTTGTGGTTTGAGGCATTCTTCTTCCCTTCAAATACTAAAGGAATCAACATATTCCATGTTGAATAATCTGGGCCAATACCCATTTCCATCATCTGCATTAGCAACATCACAACTTGCTGCAAATCCCCTTTGCTGCAAAAGGCCTTGATTATGTCACCATAGCTTTCAGAGTCGAGCAAACAACCTCTCATCTTCAAATCCTCCAAAAGCCTCACCCCTGCCCCAACTTTACCCTGCCGGCAAAACCCACGGATTAGAACGTTAAAAGTCGACCCGATCGGGATATAATTATGCTCGATCATCTCATTCGTCATCTCAACCCCTTCCTTCATGTGCCCCTTTTCGCAAAATACCCGAATCAGAGCTGCATAAACGACAGCACTAGGAATATCACCCTGCTCACGCATTGTTTCAAGAATTTGTTTTGCTTCATCTATATTTCCATCTTCGCATAATCGTAAGATACTCAAACTACGACCAGCTGCACGAGGAAATAAAAATTTCATGTAGTTTAAGAATTCGGGTACTTTATCCAGACAATTCGCCTTGTACAAACCGTATAGAATGCTGTTATAAGGGCCAATACGGTGAACCCAATCCTTTCTCTTGCCTTCAAGAAATATTTCGAGTATCTTGAGCCCGTCCCGAGTCTTTCCGGACGAGCACAGTCCGTAAATTAGTGTATCAAACGTGACGAAATCCCAATGCAGGCCTGCTCTTTTCATTTCACCAAACTTATCGAGAGCAGAGTCTAACATTTCAGAATCACAAAAACCTTTTATCAGAATATTGTATGTTTTGGTGTTCGGTAGACATCCCTTATTCTCCATCTGCTTAAGAAATCCACATGCTGCCTTCATTTTTCCAGATTGAACAAAACCCTTCAGTAAAGTATTGTAAGCCACGACATCTGTAGCCCCTCGATTTTCCTCAACTCTTTCTAAAATTTCAACAGCCTCGGATGCACGTCCTGCATTGCATAAAATCTCAAGCAATTTAGTCAAGGTCACAGCATCCGGCACGAAACCATCACTAAAAGACTTTTCCAACATCACTAGAGCTTGAACGATGTTGTTCTCATTACAGTATGCTGAGATCAAGATATTATAGGTCACGTCGCTAAATTCCTCCATTTCATTCGTTAAACTCCTGGCTCTACCGACTTTTCCATTTTTGCAAAGGGCATAAATCAATGTATTGTACACAACCACATTAACCTTGACTCCGTGACTCTTCATTACCTGCAGGAGCTTGAACCCATCTCCTATTCTATTAGTCAAGCAGAACCCTTTCATCAAAATACCATACGTGTAGTCGTCACCCTTCACACCACACCCCATCATTTTCCTCCTATAGAACTCCCTTGCAATATCAATATCTTCCTTCACCAGAATATCGAGAATAGTGTTCAGCAGCTTCAATGAAGGGGCAGCCTTCCCAAACTTGGGCACCAAATCAAGAACTCTAATCACTTGCATCGTCATTTTAGCCCGCCCAAGTCCACGAGCAATAGTAACAAAAATGTCATCATCAGGACACGAACCAATCCTCCTGGGCATTTCATCGAGCACTTGCTCCACAATTTTGAACTGTCGAAAAGTACAGAGCTTGTGGATCAAGGCCCGGTATGTGGACGGGTTGTGGCTGAAGCCCGGGATCTTGGAAGCCCATTCGAATGTCTGGAGAGCTTGGTCTGGTGATTTTTGCTCTAAAATGAGGTGGACTATATGCTGAGGGTTGGGCAATAAAACAGAGGAGGCGGCCGTGATGAATCTTGATTGAGGGTGTGGGGAAAGCTGTAAACTTTTGTTGATTCTTAAGAGTAAGGAAGGATTAAAACTAATAGACATCTGGGTTTTGTTTGCTAAGATATGGTTGTTAGCAAACTTCCAAGATTCAGCCCTTAATGCATTCCTATTTTTGCATGAAGATGTACATAACTTTTCATATCCATATACATACTGATATATAATGTCCGAGCTGCGCAAAGAACATACATAATGAGATTTTTCTGATACAAAATTACAACTTCTCGCTTGAATCAAGTACAAAGTTTTGAACTTTCTGGGTTGTGAAACATATATGTGACCTTGAGAATATATAGAAGAGCCGCATAACAGAGGTCTGCAACTCTCCCACCCCAAACTTATGGTAATTGAAGCGAGAATTCTGAAGCTCAACCCTTTAATCCTGTCATAACTTTGACTTCATTTCTTCGGGTCCCAACGCTATCAACAAGGAGGGAAGAAGTAATTCTAAGCTTATTGCTATACGTTACAGTAGAAAAATTGCTGAGTTATGGTGTGTCGCCCCATAACTACACCTACCCTTTTATCCTCGAGCAGTGGTGTTCGGTCTGCACAAAACAGTGCAGTGTCTGGTCATAAAACTCTGTATTATGGTGTGGACAAGCATTTTACCAATTCGCCAATGCCATGGATTCATATGTTCTGTAAATGGGTTTGAGGTTGCAGAAAAGGTGGTTAATGAATGTGTGTAAAAACTCTGTGGATGGTATTATGGTGTTTAGATGAATGGAGTGAAGCCCGACAATATTGCTATTGTTATGAGAAGAGAGTTGTTGCAATGCCCTCATAAACATGCATGCAAAATGTGGTTATAAATGAAAAGGGACTGTTGTTTCTTGGACTAACATCATTTTCCGTGGCCTCACGTTTGGTGGAGGAGGAGATTCTCCATAACTACAAAGACAACCCTCAATTATAGCTTAATGACACAAACGACCATGCTACAGAGCTTGATATGTGACGCAATGCAAGATAAAGGTTCCTTCTTCCTACAACTCTCAATTTCTTTTCTCTACTATTACTACCTTTTTCTTGAAATGCTGGTTTGTAAAAGTGAAAAAATAAAAATAAAAAAGAAATAACAAATGAAAGGAAAGTTGTTAGATATTGAGGGTGTAGTTGGTTGTAGGGATGAAAATGCAATTGTCCTCGACTCCTAGTTGATCTTGGCATGGGGTTAGCTGTGTCCTGTTGTGGATGTTGGATATTATGCAACAAACCAATCAAACCCAAACCAAATAGTCTGGGCCCTCGAAGGGCCCGGGGCCAGCCGTTGACCACATCTGCAGCTGTGTTGTTCATTCGGTCCAGTTTTGGTTCATTAACGACTTATGGGGGCTGAGGTTCGAGATTCAGAGAATTATAGATTAGCTTAGCTGTATTAGAATTGAGTTTTAACTTTTTGTCTTTATTTATGCCTGGCCTCCTCAATCAAAACCAATATTCTTTTCAGAATTATTATCCAACAGCCCCTTTTCAATGCCAACAAAAGAAACCGAAGTTGACATCATCACAGTTGCAATCACTGAGTGCCAAATTAGGTGAAATCAACTACCTCCATCCACAAAACTGAAAATATTGTGGTGCCCCATTTACTAGAAACTCTTCTGGAACTCGCATGTTCTTGGAAGATTTGAAAAGAGTTCAAAGGAAGACCCCCTCAAAAATACCAAATACACTAAATCATGTAAAAATTCTCTTAATACAGAAGCAAATAAACCCAGAGTGGATTAGTCTCATTATAAATAAATGAAGAAAATCGCAACTTTCTGTGATTTAGCAAAAACTATGGTAGTTATAATGACTCAAGATCACTGGCATGTGATGTCTTTCAAGCTACTACATTGTGTTATCCCAAAAGAATTCTTAACTTAAATGAACACAACTTCGGTATTATCTTCTGCCAAGTGCCAAGTCAAATGTTAGACACAATTGCTGGCGAAGTGTTGCAACCATTAAACAATTTATACCAATAATAATTCACCATGGGAGGACACTCGAACACCCAGAGTACATCACAACTTTCCATTTCTTGAACTCATAAGAATAAGATCGAAAAGAAACAGGAAAATAATCAATGCCAAATAACAAAACACAAAGTATTTGAGATCCTGATTCCCTGATTCCTAATACGTAACAAATGGAAAAGAGCCAAATGCGAAAGAGTATTGCAGGCATTACTACTCGTGGGTTTTAGATCTGTCCCAGCTAAAACCACATTATCTTGGGATTTTCAAATCCTTCACTTGGAAAAGAGTAATGCATGCACAAATCATCCGCCAATACACACCAACTTGGATTTTTAATCTTCACCCCATAAAAGTAAAAGAAAGGTGAAACATTGCATAAGTTTCAGGCAAAATGTAATGTGTATTACATAAGACTCAAATGTCAGAAATGAACAGACCAGAAGTGCCATAACGGGGATAAACTGCAAAATCCACATGGAAAAGACAAATCAAACCTAAAACAATTTAGAATACTACTTAACTGGTGATACATAAACCAGTATCATAATGAAGAAATGTGCTTTCCTAAGGTCGCAAGTTAACCAATTAGCCTAATCACACAACATCCCCTGGAAAACATCATATCAAACCTGCAGACCACGAATTTCTTCTTCACATTTATTCCAAGTAATACTATTTTCTTTTTTTCTAAATTTCACCTTTCTCAAAGGCAATTTCCCAATTAGGCATGCGAGTCTCCCTTCTTCTCATTTCCTTCTCCATTGCCCTCTCCCAACAGCTTCCCTTCCTCCTCATCTGCCATTTGCGCCTTTTTCTGAGCATCCTTTGCCTTCAAAGCCTGCAATTTCGAGTGATTGTAATACCCCACGCCCAAAAACGCCAGCCCGTACCCAAACAAATTCAATGGCGTCACTGTATCCTTAATCACAGACCAAGAGAAAGCAATCAACAGCCAATCCTTCACCACACCAGCCACATTCATAGTCAAAGCCGAAGTCTTTCCAACCAACAAGAACACAGCCAAATTCAACGCAAACGCACACAAGGAATTAGTACCAAAAATCACAAAATCAAAATGAAATCCAGTAAAATGCTGCTTCAAAACCGGATACTCCACCATCAGCCATGGGACTGAAAGGAACGCCAAACAGCTAGGAGCCACATAGTAAAGAGAGGTGATAGGGTTTAAATTGATCCCTTTGGAGGTCAACAAGATCTGAATCAACACCAACCTCGTCGCCTCGAAGACAACGGCACCCAGCTGCAGAAACACCCCCCAAGAGTCGTACTTTGCCTCTCCATAAGCAGCGATCGCAACTCCAAAAGAAATGGCGAGCATGTTGGACATCGTACTGCCCTTGTAGCTGTCCTTTTGGAACAAGATCCCGATGGAATAAACGGCGACGGGCATGAGGGCTTTGAGCATCTGGATGAAGGAGACGGAGAGGTATATGTAGGCGGAGTTGGAGAGCCATAGGGACATGGAGTAGAGGGCGCCGATAGGGAGGACGGAGGTGAGGTAGACGCGGCGGGTGAGGGCAGCGGGCTCGACGAGCTTGAAGATGCGGACGGCGGCAAAAGCGAGGGAGGAGCAGAATGCCATGTGGATCATGGTGAGGGAGATGGGAAAAGGCCAGTTGTAGAGCTTGCGGTCGAGGATGTACTTGTTGTAGACGATGACGGAGAAGGAGAGGAAGATCCAGATGGCGACGTAGGTGTAGGAGAGGATGATGTTTTTCACCACCCCATCGGAGAGCGCTCCGCCTTTCCCCATCGGTGGAATGTACGGCGATTTGAGGGAAGCAAACGACGTCGTAATTAGGGGATGTGTACTGTGTTGTGTAGGAGAGAAGATTTGGGGGTTTCTTCTTCTTCTTCTTCTTATTCTGTCACTTTCGTTGCTTTTAATTTTCTCAACGAGAAAGAAAGAGGGAGAGAGATGGCACACGACACGTGTCCTTTTCTTTCTCTCTATTATTTATTATTAATTGCGTAGTTTAATTTTAATTAGTTAGGGTAAAGCAGTTAGGTCGTGTTTTAGACGTTTTGTGTGGTTTGTAAAATGTACGTCGTCTTCATCAGTATATATACATTAATTAGGTAGTATTTATTAAGAGTATATGGCTCAAAATTTAATTTTCCTTTGACGTGATTTTTATGGACCTTAAAACTGATATCTAAAAGAAGTTAGTCTTGTTCTCCCTTACTTCATAACGCTGCTTAATGGTTGTGCACGAATATTTTTCATTCGTTGTAACTTGTATATATTTTTAAGGGAAATGCTACCATCCAGTTACGGGATAGTTCCGTTGTTTTTTTGTAGGTGTAGATATGTATGTGTGTAGATAAGATCATTAGGATATTCTTTTTAATTTCGTTGTTATTTCTTAGTCACCAACTATCCTCGTTTTAGTTTCAAATCACTTATTATTTAATTTTAATGAGTTTATATATAAGATCATTAGGATATTCTTTTTAAAGCTTATGAGTTCGTCCAAACACAAAGATAATAAATAAAATTGAGGTTTGGTAAATAAAATGTGCGAAAGAAAATGCATGATTTGTGGAAAATTGAGGTTTGGTGAATTTGCTTTGAAGACTTGTGAAGTTCCTCGTTGATTTGCAAAGTTATGGTTCACATTATTTGTGAGACTTTAAAAGTTCAAAATGCTGTCTGTACATTGAATATTGACAAACTGAGCCAATAAAGCACAATGATTTACCTTTGACTTACTATGCTATAGGATACAATGTTTTTAAACTTGGTCCAGATTTTTTTTTTTTGTTTGCTAAGCAATAGAACAAAAACCATATAATTACAGCTACAAGCATAAAAACAACTAAAATTGGCAAACAGCACACAGCTGAATCCAGGAGACCTACTCGGAGGTAGCCTATGATCAACTACACTAACTTACCTATAGCACAACAAACTATACAGCTCCCAACATGAGAATAGCAGGAGAATAGCGGCTCCCAACAAGAGCAAAAAACAACACAACTAAACAACCACACAGGCCCGAAATGGGAGAAAACACAATACAAACACAAAACAACAACAAACACACAAAACAACAACAAACACACAAAACAACGCAATTAAGCTACACAAGCAACACCAATATCCTTCCCCAAATGAAACGCCAAGTCCAACACAAAGCAAAAGCACCGGCAGAATCCAGGTCGACCACCCAAGAGACTAGCCCGAAATCCAAGAACCGGCTCCCGAAACTGCCTAAAGCCTAGCTGAAGTCGACACCATAGACCCCGAACCACTCAAGGAAGACGAAACCCGACCAATAGCCCATGGAGCAGCAGCCCGCACCCCCACACACCAACATCGACCCAGACCCGGCCAACACCATTGGCCAAGGTCCGGCAGCGCCGGCTTCCCGTCCACCCCCACACCAGGGAGCACAGGAACAGGCCAGGACGGATCCTAATGAGGCCTGGGATGGGCTGAAGCCTAGGCCTTTTATTTATTTATTTTTACCAACTACTAGTTTAAAAATTTTTAAGTCGAAAGACCACAAACACCACTCTAATAAAATTTTATATATTGTCGACCCATCTTTTCCACTAGTCACTAACCAAAAATCATTACTTTACACCAAACTTCAATCAAATAAATCAATTGGGGTCATGCCCCTCTTCTAAACACCCGAACAATGAATTTAGAAGAACAAAAAATAAATAAATAAATTATTCAACAAGAAATAGACTACTTTCAAAAAGATGATTTAATTTCTTCTTTAATAGTAAGTTATATATTTTTAACCACATATTAGATATTTGTTTCATTTGTCAAATTGTCTTTATTTATCTTTCCATTTTAGTTGAATTGTTTAGGGTTTTAATAGCAATTTCTATGATCATTTTTGTTGCAATTCTTGTTTTGTTGATTGTGTATGAAGTAGTAATTGTGTCTATATGTGTGTGTGTTTTTCATCTCTTATCATCTAGTGTAATTGTTGTATATCTATTTGGATATAATTTTATGATGCATTATGAAAAATCAATTTATTGATATTGTTGAATTTTTTGAAATTCACACGGAGCACCAACCATCAGCGAAGAAAGGAAAATTGATATCATCACTCTTTAGAAATGTGATCGTCAAACTAGTGAAAGCACATCAAATACGGTACAAAATGAGTATAATGAATTTTATTATGTAAAAGCTTGTCGAGCACAACTTTAGTGAATATTTGAAAAAAAAATATATTATGTGATTTTATCATAAAAATAAAATTTTA
The DNA here is from genome assembly GCA_902706635.1 of Striga hermonthica. Lineage (NCBI taxonomy): Eukaryota > Viridiplantae > Streptophyta > Magnoliopsida > Lamiales > Orobanchaceae > Striga > Striga hermonthica. Next base: position 4,608,006 of record CACSLK010030875.1, on the reverse strand, counting down.
ACATTATAGTCAATCTACTCTTAATTTTTCGGATTCGTCCCTGGGAACAGGGAATAGAAAAACCATGCCTCAGCCCCTTTCGACCCGCCATGGACAATGAGATCAGCTAGGGCCACACCCAAACCCCAACCCCACACCACCACCTGACAGCACCTCGAAACCAATAAAGACAACAAACCGCAACCTCGATTGGCAACCAAAGATCGACGACACCCGACCCTCGAGCAGTCATCATCCTCCACTAGTGCAAGATGAGAGGAGCCGTGCGAAATTAGGGCATAGTGCGGCTACGGGCCATCCGACGGCAAGGCCTGGCTGCCTATCGGGGAAGTCGCGGGCGAAAATTAGCGGCGGCTGGAAGAAGAGTTTTTTGGCGATTTGGGAATTTTACGTAGATTGGTATTTTTCAAATAGTTCAATTGAGTAAACCGATGGCTCACTGATCCAATCATTATTGTAGTTCTAAGGCCAGTTCAATTTTAAAAACATTGATCATTACATTACATTACATTTTAAGAAAAAACTATGATAAAGGAAAATAGTCGAGATTTCATTGCAATTATCAAAATAGGCTGTAAATTACATTTTGAGTTGGAGAATGAGGGTGAAGACTCCTTGACTGTAAAGGACAGAGGGCGAAGGGGGAGAAGGTTAGAAACGGAGATATTGATACCCCCTATTAATAAAGGAAAAACGTAAGTGGTCTACTGTGCACCAGCTTCGCTACCTTTCCCTTTTGAATAAAAAATTCAATCGCTCTGTAGGTTACCTCGACCCTTATAGAAAAGGCTTAGTAAGTATTTGAGCTTGCTACTAGGGCTACACATGAACCGAGTGGCTCGCGAGCGCTCGAGTTAAAGCTCGGCTCGAGCTCGGTACTCGAGTCGAGCTCTAGCCTAAATTTTACATTGTCAAGCAGCTCGAAATATATGTTAAATTACTAAAATATCCTATCATAATATTAATATATGTACTTAATGGTAATTTTACAAAATTGCTTGAAAACTTTTAATCGAACTCGAGCCGAGCTCGAGGTGTTTTTTTATCGAGTCGAGCTCGAGCCTGAGCCTCGTAAACCGAGCTTGTCGAGATAAATATTTAGATAAATATCTATTATTATTATTATTATTATTATTGCAAAAATAAAGTTTGTAATAAATTATTTCTTCTTATCTTATATTTTTTCTTAAATAAAATAAAATAAAATAAAATGAATATGGAGGGTGTTGGGTATTTATCTGCTCCACCTTGCCCCTTTAGAGTTTCCCTGTGGGTTAAAAACACAGAGAAGAAAAAAAACCCAAATTTCCTCTGCCTCTAATTCCACACTTCTTCCGACGACTCCTCCAGATCGCCGCCGCCGTGACCACCAATGGGGAAAGGCGGAGCGCTCTCCGATGGGGTGGTGAAGAACATCATCCTCTCCTACACCTACGTCGCCATCTGGATCTTCCTCTCCTTCTCCGTCATCGTCTACAACAAGTACATCCTAGACCGCAAGCTCTACAACTGGCCTTTTCCCATCTCTCTCACCATGATCCACATGGCCTTCTGCTCCTCCCTCGCCTTCGCCGCCGTCCGCATCTTCAAGCTCGTCGAGCCCGCCGCCCTCACCCGCCGCGTCTACCTCACCTCCGTCCTCCCCATCGGCGCTCTCTACTCCATGTCCCTCTGGCTTTCCAACTCCGCCTACATCTACCTTTCCGTCTCCTTCATCCAGATGCTCAAAGCCCTCATGCCGGTCGCCGTTTATTCCATCGGGATCTTGTTCAAAAAGGATAGTTACAAAGGCAGTACAATGTCCAACATGCTCGCTATTTCTTTTGGAGTCGCGATCGCTGCTTATGGAGAGGCAAAGTACGACTCTTGGGGGGTGTTTCTGCAGCTGGGCGCCGTTGTCTTCGAGGCGACGAGGTTGGTGTTGATTCAGATCTTGTTGACCTCCAAAGGAATCAATTTAAACCCTATCACCTCTCTTTACTATGTGGCCCCTAGCTGTTTGGCGTTCCTTTCAGTCCCATGGCTGCTGGTGGAGTATCCGGTTTTGAAGCAGCATTTTACTGGATTTCATTTCGATTTTGTGATTTTTGGGACTAATTCGTTGTGTGCGTTTGCGTTGAATTTGGCTGTGTTCTTGTTGGTTGGAAAGACTTCGGCTTTGACCATGAATGTGGCTGGTGTGGTGAAGGATTGGCTGTTGATTGCTTTCTCTTGGTCCGTTATTAAGGATACAGTGACGCCATTGAATTTGTTTGGGTACGGGCTGGCGTTTTTGGGGGTGGGGTATTACAATCACTCGAAATTGCAGGCTTTGAAGGCAAAGGATGCTCAGAAAAAGGCGCAAATGGCAGATGAGGAGGAAGGGAAGCTGTTGGGAGAGGGCAATGGAGAAGGAAATGAGAAGAAGGGAGACTCGCATGCCTAATTGGGAAATTACCTTTGAGAAAAGGACAATTGGGTTCTGCAGGCTCGCTGTGTTGATCTTTGGTGAATCCCGATTTTGGTTAAGTTATGAGTTAGTAGTAGTTTCATTGTTATGAGTGGCGTGCTGCTTCACCTAGATAAGCACGCACATATATCTGCTTCTTGGTTCTGCTTTATGTATCATTCTCCATTGTGTGAGAATCAAAATACATTCTTGATTACAGAGTTTTTCCATCCATTTAGGTTCAGTTTATGTATGATTGTTTTGAGACTCATGAGTTTATGGACAATACATTTCTAGTTTTTATGGAACTTCCTAGTTTTTTTACAAATCCTCGGTAACATTTTCATTTTGTGGAGGAAGAAGAAGGATTTTAGAAGTGATCCAAGCTTGAGGTGGGTTAACTGGGGGGTGATATGCATTCACTTTTCACTTTTCTCTAATAGAGAGATCTAAGATCCACGATTTTCGCATACGATACATATATTTTTTATATTTTTTTGGCAATAGATATTAAATATTCATGGGATCAAGATCTCGAGTACCTTGATGGTTGTTCACGCATCTTAGACAGAGCTATTAGTATACTATAATTTTAGCTCCAGTTGGAAACCAGCAAGTTAACAGAGTGAGTTGACTTTGCTTATACATCCCACATGTGGGCTTAATTTGCAAAACTTCAGTTCAAATAATAGAACTACACCAATCCTCCAAGTACCAATTTTAGAAAGTACAATTGCCAAAAGCCATTTTGATACAAATTTTGGTAATGAAGCCCATAACTTTCACATTGATACCAAACCAAACACATCATCTGTCACCAAGTTCTTTTCCCTCTAACCATCTACCAAAATCAAGAAAAAATCTGGTAGCATAAAATACTAAGCAAATGTAGCATCAACATCCGGTATGAAATGGAACCTAGCTAAATACTTGCATATCGACATGCATCGATAAATAGCCCTAATTAATTAAGGGTACAACACACTACATCAACCAATGTCCAAAAATCCCTCCCTATAAAATGTTGAAATTAAATATCAACAAAATCAAACTCAAAACGACCATTGGCAGCAACCCCTTATCTCGTTTGTAGATGAGTGCTTGTTGCTGTCAAACATGACCAATCTAAGATGGCATTGCACAAATGCGAAATGATCATTGTTAGAAAATACCTGCTCACGGTTGCATCATTAAATTCTTAATTGCATTTGTGGATGAATCATTGCTTTTGTACATTACACAAAATATAATCATAACAAAAATGGTTCCATGTAAGGAAAAACCAAGTCCAAATAGTTCTAACAATATGGATATACCAAAGCTGCTGTATTATCATCGTATGCACTTCTATTCTCGCATTGAAAACAATCTAATACCAAAGTCCAAAACTTTTCTTGCTACTCACAAACACCTGATCACATATAGTTCTGTGGCACTTCTGTTAAAGGCAAGTTACCCAAAACTCTAAAAGATAAGAGGGATTCAACTCCACGTTTCACCTAGCTTCTTGCACTACAAGTGGACTGAACTTCCCAAAATCATCAAACTCGGTGCCTTGCACTGGCGGCAAAGAGAATATACTAATGGTTGAACTTTCCTTTCTGATTTCCTTGAGGGTCCTCAAGGCCGATACCGTGAGTCTTAAATACATGTTTTCCATACATTCAATATCTGAAAGCTCTACCGGAACTCTCAGTTTTTGAGAATCCTTCTCCACTAGCTGATCACTGTAAGCATCTTCTTGTGGGCCCAACTGCTCATGCTGCAAGAAGATGCGGTAGATCATCACCTCACACTCCTTTACTAGTTTGTTCAGAACCTCGGTCCTGAAGAATGGCTCGTGCAGAACCTTCTGGATGAAAGGCAGTCGAATTAGGTCGCCACTTTTCTTATCGTACTTCTTTAAAATCTTCAATAGCCCTGTTCACGCAAAGTTAGGAACCATTCACTATCTGGACTAATTAAATGATAAAAATGAGGCACTATGTAAGCTCAAACTAATCACTGCTGGGATAGATAGTCCATGTCAAATGAAAGAGATAGGAGGACAAGTAGCAACAGCCATTAGGAAAATTCTGTTAAATAAACATCTGTTCTTTTTAGTTTGACAGGGGCAAACCCCAAACATCAACTTGCAGCATCCTTTCATGTCGATGAATGGGTAACAATACCCTCATTCAATTTAATTGTCAGATTTCATGCTATACATGCCAATTAGAAGTATCCCAAGGAAAAATCAGGAAGGCAACAAGTGAATGTGAATTCCAAAGCACTAGACTGCATGCATGACAACTTATGACACTGAAAAAAAAAAAAAAAGTTGCTATTATTTTGTTACCAACTACCATATAAGCTAGTTTGTAGATCACTGTTGAAGAATGGAGTACCTGTATAGTTAAGCGCACTATAATTCTCCAACAAGATCAACTCTCCGTGAAGATCTACGAGCTTTCTTCCTGCTTTCATAAGCTCTTCTTTCAAATTCTCAGTCTCAGCAATGTCATCTTTCAGCAACTACATCCAAGGAAAAGAGAGGAACGGAATATAACAAGTACTGTAAAGAAAAAGAACAAAAAAAAAAGAGAGAGAATGGTTGAATAGCTAGATTACCTTAAGATATTTTGCTAGTCACTGGCTTGCCAATTGATAGCCTAATTATAGATATCTTCACTATGACCAATTAATCCTAATAATAGTAACATTTACCAAGCAGAGTGTCAACAGAAGTTGCAAGACGATGGTGTTGTTTACGGAGACTAAACGTTTATTTTTACTTTCTTTTTCTCTATCATAGAGCAATCCATAGTTGGCCCATGATCTATCCACAGCTTTTCTCAGGAAAAGCTTCCGTCTATCTACATTCTCACACAAATTGCTCGCAGCTGATCAACAAACACATGCTACAAGACTACATTTCGACTTTCGGTTACAAATTAAAACTTTTTTAGGTTAAAAACGGCAATAAAAAGGGCTATGAAATTTATTTAGCTTGTTCTGCTAGAAAAGAAAACGCAACACAGTCCACTTCTTCGTATAATTAATTGATTGAGCCGCTTTTCAATTGAAACGCTCTAAAAATCTACTACCAATGTTTGTAACAAATAGATCCTAAATATTATTTGCAGGAACAAAAACCTTTCTCCAAACTAGTCAAAATAACAAAAGTAGAAATTGAAGAAAAAGGAGGTACCTTTAATCGGATGATATATTCTTCCTCTTGATCCATGAAGAAGGCATTAAATTTCTTAATCTCTGCTTCCAAGAGCTTGACGAAATGTGCCGTCTCGTTCTTCCCTTGGCCCGATGGATCGCCTCCCAACCTGCGCAGTTTGCTCGGCCTCTCACCGTCGTTATCATCCTCCATGGGAGAGATGGAATTGAGCTCCTTTTTCAAATCCTTGTAGGAAATAAACTTGTCCTGCCAATCGGGGAACATCTCGTCGAGCAATTTCCTCAGAATCTTCCAAAACTTCATGTTTA
>CACSLK010030875.1:4543739-4566301 GCA_902706635.1 Striga hermonthica | reverse complement strand
TCGACCGCGGTCAATGTCCAGCACAGCAACTCACGGGTACACGCAGACACTATTGGCACGACCTAGCTGGCGCACCAGTTCAAAGGATGAGCCACGACCACTGGCGCATGGATCGTGGACTGAGGCTCAGTTGGAAGCGCTAGGTGTGTGCACAGACGGCTAGACTCGACATATTTGGGTGCTGGGCACGACAAGAGCGTGTGAAGGTCTGGACGCGGCTCGGGACTCTGACGGTTGTGGCTCACGAGCTCAAGCTTGCACGGGTCTAGGCTCGGTTTGAAGAACTAGGGCCGATTTTAATATATGAAGGCTAAGAACTTTTGTGTTGCTTAGGATTTATGCATATTTTGCTTGAGCTTAGGAAAATGAAGGAGAGGAAATGAAACGAGGGAAATGAAGACACACACACACACACACACACACACACATATATATATATGTATATATATATATATTATATAGTGCCAAATGAAAATTAGGGTTTGGTGGGGTGGTTGGTGGGAGCATTTAATGCTCATTTATCTTGCATTAAATTTTAAATTATGTAGACTAGTCAAAGGCATAAGATTTGTATTGAGCCAAATAAATATAAATGGCACTTAGGCCTTAATAAAATGAAGAATTGGCCAAAATAATGAATAAGAGTTGGGCTCGGTTCTAAGGCCGTGGACGTGAGGCCAAGTAGTTTCGGCCTTGGGCCGATCTTGGGCAGTGTGTTATGGGATGTAAATGGCCTTGTGCTGTGTGGGAAAGAGCTTGGGCCGAGGCTCAGCTCGATCGGGCTTCGGCCTTGATAAAAATTATTTCTCAATTTTCTAACGATCGGTTTCAATATAAAAATAAAATCGATATTTAGGCTAGAATAATTCGACTTTTGAAATAAAAAATCGAACGAATCTTCCATAGCTTAGACTTAGAATTTATTAATCAATATAATACAAATAATAATAATTAAATGCATCAAATAATTAAATAAGACTTGAAATAAATAAAACTTGTTATAAATGGGACTGAAAGTCGAGCTCATAATTTCTAAAAAGTATTAGGGGTGATGGGTCTACTTCTGGATCTTAAGTGAACCGGTGGTAATGAGCTACGATTTGTTCGAACCGTCTCGAAATCGCCTTCAAACTGCTGCAAACACCTGCAAGAACTCAACACCGAAATTGTTTCCAGTGAAGAGCCTCCGACGCTCAAGTCAGTATGAGAGTGATGACGTGAGCTCTGCTCAGTAGGAGCAGCAGTTGGAAAAAATGAATAGAGAGAGTGAAAGTTAGGGTTTGAGGTTACCTCACTCCATTTATATAGGAGTAAAACACTTACTTGATGTACCAAAAATGCCCTGGCCGACTTACGCGAAATGTCCGAAATACTTTCGCATTCCATCCACCTCTTAGTCAGCATCCAGATTCCTTCTTATCCCATGTGGATTCACCCTTGTTCGGAGGTTTCCTTGTGCTATGTCGAAGTGTATAGGTGTAATATCCCATTCAGTTATTAGTAAAAAGTATCAGTTAATTTCCAAGATTAAGCTATTTTGAAGCTTAAAAAGTTGGAATTTTAAGTTTTTCAAGTCACACGAGTCGTGTGGGTAGCCACACGAGTCGTGTGAAGTCACACGAGTCGTGTGACAAGTCACACGAGTCGTGTGGCTCAAGGTAATTTCAGAAATTAGCTTCGGGATTTTCACACGAGTCGTGTGAGTAAGGGACACGAGTCGTGTGACCTATAAAAGTTTAGATTTTCGAGTTTTTGGTTTTTGTGCCAATTATAGTTCATTATAATCAATTTATTATGCATGATATTATAGTAAAGATTATGATTTATTGGAGTTTTAAAAGTGTTAGTATATTATGCATATAATTGATTTAAGATTATGTTAGAAATTGATATTAATATCATAAATTATAGTAAATTCATGTATTATATGTCAATTATAAATGTTGAGCTGATGTTTATGTTGACTAATCATGTCTTAAGAGTTGATGAGAAGTTGATGAAAGTTAGATGAGAAATGGTTGGAAAGTAGATGAGAAATTGGTGAAAGTTGATGATATGATGATGATGGCTAATGTTGATAGTCAAAATGATGATTTAAGATCAGATTTTTATTTTAAATTTGTTAATTCAAAAGTTTTGCCTATAAATAGAAGGCTTCAAGACTTGGAAATTTACACCAAAGTTACATTATCAAAGTTATATTGAGAGTTAAGTAAGGATTTTTGAGGGCAAAGTATTTTGGAGTAAAGTCTTTCAAGTTCAAGTTTTTCCAAGTGCAAGTCCTTCAAGATCAAGTCTTTCAAATTTCAAATTCAAGTCTTTTAATTTCCTCAAGTCCTTGAAGGAGGTAATTCATTCTTGTATTTGAGATAAATACATGTTAATAGTAAGTATGTTAATATGATTCATGGAACTTATGTTGATATGTGAATCAAGTATGAGATATACCATGATTAGTATAAGTTATTCTTCATAACATGTATAAGTTGAGATATGAGTTAGATTGGCATGATAGTATTTATTTCATGTTAAGAATTGTATGAGTTAACTTGTTAGTATGTTAATTCATGATATCAATAGAATTAATATGATTTATCATGTTAATAAGGTGATAAAGTTGAAGTTGATAGCTTAATATGTTCATGTTAAGTGTAAGAGTATGAGTTTTACATGGTTAATATGTTGATGAGTTTTGATATTAATATATTTGCAAGCATGTAAATTAAGTATGAAATGTTATGAGATAACTTGATCATGATATAAGGAGCAAGTTTAAGAAGATTATGAATCATCAATTGATAAGTTGAGTATTATATGCAATTCCATAAATTGTTCAAGTATGATAAGTATGTAATTGCATGAGTTAGTAGTTTATTTGATGTTATTATGAATCATGAGCTAAGTTTGATATCAGTTAGTAAGTTGAGAAGTTGAGTTATGTGAATAGAGTTATTTCACTTACAAGTTTTACTAGTCAATATCTCAAGTTATAAAGTATGATTCATATAAGTTGATGGATTATAATTGAGTAAAGTATTCAAGTTATATTTTATGATAAGTGCATGATATGTTATATATGTGATATGGTATATTTTCATGAGTAAAAGACCAAGTTTGAATGAGATGTTTAGTATTTATCTCATGTTGATGAATGTTTCATATTTTTATGGAATAAGTGAAGATATATGTTGAGAACAATTTTACATAAATTGTTTCAAGTGTTACATATAATCATGATGTTATGATTTGTATGTATGAGTTATTTTCACCTTCAAGTTATGTAAATGATATGTGAGTTGAAGACTTTATTTATATGAGCTATTTGATAGCTTGAGTAATAGTTTGAGAAGTTAAGTTGTTCGATGAATTAATTCGACTATATCAAGATATTTAAGATTTGGATAAGTATTAAAACAAAGTTGAGAACTTAATAGTCTTATCAAGAATATTATGAGCATAGTACTTAGTATATTTGTTTATATTTTTATGTAGCGAGAAGTTTGGCTACAAGCACAACACTTTCAGTTTTCAATCAGTTCAAGACGAAAGGTGGGAACCCAGCCTGGGTATTTCATTGAGTATAATAGCTAGATCATGTTCAAAGGTATGTATATGAGTTATCCGCTTTGGGTGGAGGCGCAGTAGCCTTAATATGCCATCCCGAGTTTTGGTGAAGGCCAGCCTTCATTAGATTGTGCACAAGGATACGGACAAAGTGTCCGAGAGATTCAGTTCAGTTACCGACATAGAGTCGGGAGATTTTAGTTTAAGCTTATATATACCTATGATCATGATGTTGAAATTATTATCAATGATTGCTTTAGTATGAGTTTTTACGGAGTACAGTTGATTAGTACTCACGTCCCACTATTATCATTTTCAGGTAACAGGGTCGAGCCGAGGGTGTGAGCTGAGCTGTGGAGGTGTCGGTTGTATTTCAAGTTGTGATTTCACTTATACAAATGGATTTTATATCAAGTTGTGAGTTTATTAAAGTGTGCTTGTGAAATTCAATAAGGCAACGGTTTGTAAATGCCACGCTTAAAGACTTCCGCTATGTATAGTAAGTTTGAACTGGTGTGATTTGAAGTTTGTTATTTAAGAAAGTTTTCTTGTTTATTTTATAAACGAGATAAGTTATCATACTAATTTAACAAAGATGAGTTTTAGTAGCATCCCGAGTTAAGATAATTTCGAAAAATTTACTCTGATAAGCGGGGTGTTACAATAGGAGTCGTCGGAGCTCTTGGTGCCTCAAGGCAGGATAGATCGACTTCGAGTATTGTCGAGTCGACTTAGCTCACGTACGAGCATTTGGAGACTACGTTCCGTCTGCTCGTCTTTTCGAGGGAAGTCGACTTCAAGAGTTGACTTAAGGGAGTCGTCTTGGAGCCGCTATCGGGTTGAAGATAATCCTTAGGTAGTTCATGGGAGAAGTCGACTTTAGGGGAGCCGACTCATGGACGTCGACTAGCAGAGGTCGACTCATATATTTTTTGTCCAGTAAGAGTAATCAGTGCTTGGACCGGTATACTGCGACATGACTATATCAAGGGGCATTACATATAAGTTAACTAAATAAACTATAAACTAGTTTATGTTGCTTACCTTTGCATACATAAACCAACTAAATATGCTTTAAGCTAGTTTTGGGGCTTAACAGACACACTCTTGGATTAGTATATGACTCAATTTTTAAAAAGTTCAAGTTTATCTTATAAATTTTTTTGGATAGTCTGTCAATTAAGTTGACTTATCAACTAATTTTACCAACCACTTTTATACGAGTTTTCAACGATAAAATATCATATATGAGCTCGAAATTAACTTATCAGCTATCAACTAGCTTATTAGCTTGATTTATCAAAGATAGTGTAAAAATTATTTATTGCATATGCTTGAAAAATTATGTACTAATCTATTGAGAAATATTATTTATTGCATATGCTTGAAAAATTATGTACTAATCTATTGAGAAATTAATTCAATTACCATGGAATTTAAAAGGAAACAAATGACATTATATTGAATATCAAATTGATTTTAAATTTACATTGAGCGCATTAAAGATAACATAAATCTATATATAAAAAGATTTATCATTTTTCAAAAATAGCAGGTCAAACTTTGGTCAAAATCATTTTGCATTACTTATATTCCATTCTTAGTAACTTTTCTTTTTCCTTTTTTTTTTCTTTTTTAATAAAAAGACAACATTAAATGCTACTCATTAATTAAGAATGTTGTTATTTTGGTTTTCAACAAAACCGTGAATGTTGCCCATTAGTTGGGGCTGATGTTATTTTATTTTTAAAAATCATGCTTAATAAAGGAAACAACTATATATTACCCTAAACTGCTAGATAATTAAATTGTCTTGCTTTGCATCTTTACTTGCTTAATAAATTAATTAGTGCTGATTTAATACTCAAATAGTCAAACATTTTTGTTTATTTTATTTGATATCAAGAAATAAATATGTATAACCGATTAAAAAAAATTAAATATGTATAGATAATATATTAATTATTTTACAAGCTACCCCTAATATGTTTATATTTAATGTTATGTATAACATCATTGAAAGATGTAGAAAATATATTATAACCCTATTTTTGTTTATAGATTTAACGCTGATTGAAAGAGGTATGATAACCCTATTATTTTAGACTTAAACGAACAAAATCTGTGAAAATAAATTATTTAATATCTATGTTCCGTGCAATGCACGGGTATGTACTATAAAACAAATGCAGAGGATTCCAAAAACATGTAATTGTTTTTGAAAATAAAATTACCAAACTAAATCTAACAATTCCCAAGTAAAAATCAGGAACGCGATAATATCGTCAAAGCGAATTTAAACATTAAGAATTTAATAGTTATATAAAACCGTAAATAAATTTTTATCTTAGTTTTTATATACTTTATATTTATTTAGGTATGTTTATACACGTTTTACTGTTTGTACAGTTTCTCCATCATCCTCAAAAAAGTCGAGTCATCCCTGTAGAAACTGGAGAACAGACGCCTTGAAAAAAAATCTATGGCTGCAATTTCGAAGAGCAATTCGATTCTACCAATGGCGTCGACCGATCATCAGGCAAGAGGAGGGGAAGACAAGCTTTTTAAAGGATCCACCATGACTAAGCGCGGCGCGTATGCTGCTATCTCTTACATGACTTGTGCTGGTATTTTTTATTTATTTTTTTTTTTATGGAAAAAGAAAATTGAAATTTGCTTATCATTATTGGTGCTTCCGGCGTATTTGTTTGCTTGTGAGAAGTATAACTCGGAATTAAATTTCTGCTGTTCCTTTTTTCTCCCCGAGAAGAACCAATGGGAGCTCATTATGGGATGTTACTCTGTTATGTTTAGCTGAATATTTATCTTTTTTTGTTTATTAGTTTCCGTTGGCTGGTGAAGTTTGAATATATATTTTTCTGTATTCTGGTACTTATTGAACACTGTGAGTACTAGATTTTGAATACTTGAACAATGTGGGTTTTGCATATTCCAGGTAATATTAATTACAGTATAAGTGTATCTGCATCCACATTTTAGATTATATCGTTATTATGAGCTCCGACTCAAGATTGGATTGTTAGATTTGTTTGAGGACGATCTGTTGAATATTTGGATTTATTACCTGATGTTCTCGAGGCAACTGAGGTTTTATGATATGTTTGTGTCATTTACATATGGTACACGGGTTTTAGTTAGAATTAATATGTATAAATCTCAATGTACTTTTGTGTGTATTAAGGTAAGGGCCTAAACTTGGAAGTCAAAATATCTGGAATTCTTGAACAAAGCTGATTAATTTTGCAGTGCTCTTGGTACTATTCAATAAAGCAGCTCTTTCTTCATACAGCTTCCCAAGTGCCAACGTCATAACTCTTTGTCAGGTATATTTGCTAACCTGCTTCCTTGTCGCTAATCAAATTTGATTTACGGTTGGTTCCTTGATGCAATCAGCCATCTCTTACACAGTTCCATTTCTTCATTCTCACGTATTAAAAAATTTCATTAACTGTATCTGCTGCAGATGATGTGTTCTTGTTGTTTTCTTTATGTTCTTCGACGCTCAAAGCTCATTACTTTTAATGCGAGCGATTCGATAGCCATCAACGAGAGTTCCAGAACATTAGTACCAATAAAGACATTGGTCAATACTTCACCTCTTGCTTTATCTTATTTGCTCTACATGGTACAGTTTTTTCCATTCATCCTTTTGTGATTTGAAACATTTTCCTCATGAAGAAAAGCATTCACAAATTTTCTTTATTATCTTGAAAAGTTAGTCACCATGGAGTCCGTTCGAGGGGTTAATGTTCCTATGTATACAACCTTGCGGAGAACTACAGTTGTTTTTACAATGATTGTTGAGTACATCCTTGTGAGGCAGAGATATACCCGACCTATTGTTGGAAGGTAAATGGAGCTCTTATTGTGTTGCCGATTTCATAGTTATGTATATTGCTTTCACTTTGACTTGTGATATGTTAAAAAGAAAAGGGAACGTTTGTTGAAGATTTATAAACAACCAATAATTATGAAAATCAATTTAGATTTTTAGTTAAATAGAATAATATAATAAATGAATGTTTAGTCTTATGAAGCTAAATGTAGTATTTTGCTTTTCCCAAAAGGCAAACCAAGTTGTGAAAGAAATAAAGAAACCATCACTAATTCAATATGGCATATGGCGCCATAAGTCCCGTGGATGAAATTGATGAGAAGCATGTTTTAGGGTTGTAGATTGAAGTGGATTGACAGATATGCGGCAGTGAATGCTAACTCTGCTTGAACTTACTCATTTTGCATTAATTCTATCAACCTAACGAATAATTATGGTTTTGGCAGTGTGGGATTGATAGTTCTGGGTGCTTTTGTTGCTGGAGCTCGAGACTTGTCTTTTGACTCGTATGGCTATCTCGTTGTTGTCATGTCCAACATTACAACAGCAATATACCTGGCGACCATAGCCCGCATTGGTATCCCTTCTTTAGCTTTTGGTGACTATGTTCTCTTTGCATTCTTTTATTTTTCTTTTTTTGTTTTGATTTTTTCTGATATCTTATTTTTCCAGGAAAATCAAGTGGGCTCAACAGCTTTGGCCTCATGTGGTGCAACGGTGTGTAGGCAGACCTTGGAATAAGCTCTCATGCACCCCTCACTTTTTCATCTAAGTTGAGTGACTATTCTTTGTAGGAATTTTGTGCGGACCTGTTTTGTTTCTTTGGACCCTTATACACGGTGACTTGGCGATGACAATGAATTTTCCATATTTGCTTTCTCCTGATTTCCTGGTAATATTGGTTGCTATTTGTACCTTAACATAAACCCACGACTGTTTCTCTTTGTAACTCTTTCTCTTTTTGTACCTTAACATAAACCCATGACTGTTTCTTTTTGTAACACTCTCTACTTTTTTTTTTTTTTTTTTTTTNNATATATATATATATATATCTTAGCTATTCTTTTGTTTTTGTTTCCAGATGAGATAGGTTGGCAAACGCTATTAGTAATTTAGTCCCCTTTTGCCTGTTAATGATGCCAAATAAGCTGAAAACACTGTCTTATTTGTTTCTAAATACCGTTCTTTCTCTTCATGTCATCACCTTCTTATTCCCTGATTATCTGTTAATAATTGTCATAACCATGCTACAAATGTTGTCATAACTTCATAAACCTTTTTTTATTTTTTTTTTATTCTTTCTTTCTGAAGGACAAGTATATATGCTTATGCTTAGAGTTTTTCTTACAAGCAAATAATTTGGTCGCTACTTCTCCTGATGTCAGGTGGTGTTGGCTTTGTCGTGTATACTAGCTTTCTTCTTGAACTATTGCATATTCCTCAATACGACTCTGAATTCTGCTCTCACACAGACAATCTGTGGCAATTTGAAGGTTTGTTCAGAATTACACCTGGTTTCTTTTGAAATGCTTTTGTTTCACCCTTAATGCTGCCAGAGGGTTGTATCATCTCTCATGCGATGAAAAATGGAGATCTGAAGTTTAGTCCGATACTGGTTCAGAAATTATCATCCAACCTTTGTACAGTAAATATAAACATGGGTGAAATTATCTTAGCTGACGACCATTTTTAACATTTATACATAAGTTGGATGCATTTCCTGTGTAGGATCTTTTCACGATTACTGTGGGCTGGGTAATTTTTGGAGGACTGCCATTTGATATGGTAAGTGATCATATTATATATATATATTATAAACACTGTATTTGATGGCCTGGTTATGCAAATGAATGAGGGGTGGCTTACGTTTTTTGTGGATGTGGTGCAGTTGAATGTGATTGGGCAGCTTCTTGGCTTCATTGGGTCGGGCATGTACGCGTATTATAAGCTTATTGGGAAATGACGTGCCATCCAAGTTTCAACTTGATGTCGATTATGATACACAGTGACCACTGGGCTATTTAAAAGAAGATTCTTGTTGCCCGTAGAGAGACTACTAATCTGACTTCCTTAGGATGCTCAACTGCAATCTTTACGCGGACTATAGTTCCATATATTAAGGTACTTGAAATTAGAAATATACAGACGGTGTAGAGGGGTTTGAGGTATGTCATTCTTGCTGAGGTGAGGATCATATTTGTTAAGGAAACAAGATTTATTTTGTGTGCTGGGTAAAAAAGCTTCTCGCCAGCTTTACTCTTTCATGGTCTAAGGTCAAGGAGTAAGGACTGACCTGCGGCTAAGCTGAGAACACACAAATATCAGCCATTTACGCAATTTTATATAATAATCCCTCAAGTGTGTTGGCATGATTGATTTTATAGTGACTGACTGAAAACTACAGTTATTATAATGAAAAGAAAATCAGGTGCAACAGTACTATGGCATTTCAGAGTTATCTACAACTGCTGAATTATTATTATTATAAGTTTTTGTTCACTGGAAAAATTTACCAATTTATTTTTTAAGAAATTGCGTTGGTATTATTAGTTACATAGAAGAAGAATGGATCCAATTGTCCAATCTGACTTCAATTTTTCCTTTTCTTCTTTTCTTTTCTAATACCAAATTTTATGAATGAAAATTGTGAAATAACCTTAAAATGATACTCTATATAAAGCAAAATAAATAAATGTAATATTAAATAATATTACATATATTGCACGGTTATGTGCTAGCTAGTTATATGCATAAATGAGTTGGAATATATTATAAAGTTAAAAATAGCAGATTTGGGGCTTTGTGGCCACATGATATGATAATCTAAATATAGGATATAATAACTGCCGAATAAATATAATATAATATTTCTTATTTTTTTTTAAAAAAAAATTATTGTTTCTCTTACCAAATATGATCGTACAGAACAAAGAGTAGTGCAAAAGAAAAACTACATTATGCTTAAAGAAATGAAGGATAAACACGACTCTCATCATAATTAAAAATGATCGTACAGAACAAAGAGTGACTTTTGCTGACTCATGAGAATAGCTATCTATTTCCCACCACACACACACACACACTGACACACACAACTGCTTATAAAAATTTCAGCCACTGTTTGTGTTATGGCTCCATCCAATCCAAACCAATCCCGTCAACTCCTTCACTCACTGCACTTCCTTTCCTTACTCACAAAAATGGTCTATATTCTGTCGGGTGTTCATCACAATTCCCTTCCAAGAACCTGTTCAGCTGATCCCCACAATAATCCCTGCTTCGCTTTCCATCTTCCCGACCACTTTCATTTTACGAGTAATCTGTTCATCTCATTTCCCTTTCTATCTTCCCTTTGTTTACTTGTTTTGCTTAGGAAATTAAGATATTCTGTACATAGTTTTTTCCTACTTTTTTTTTCTTCAGAAGCAAAAAATACAAAGATTACTGCTTTAGCTGAATTGTTTGGCAAATGCTTTGTTGATAGGCTGCATTAGATTTTGTTTGTTGCTCTCTGACTGACCCACCCGTTAGCTGGATTGGGATGTGGTAGATGATTTGTAGTCTATTTTTTTTTTTTCCTTTTTTGTTTCTTCTCTGCCTTTAGTGGGTTCCTGAGTAAATTTGAGATTCCTGGTAATGTTCAAGTAATCAGGTTTTCAGGAGTTGGTACCATATCATTAGTCATTATTGATTTGGAGAGTTACTTTTTCAACTTATCAAATAAATGGTTGGAAGTAGCTGCACACAAAATTAAATAACAACCAAGTTTAGCTTCATATTGTAGTGGTAACTGGACTCAAGAATTCTATATCTACCATGTGGCTGTTGATCGCGTTTGTGTCCATTTTACTATTTTGGAGTGTAGCTGATGAAGACTTGCCGTGTTAATGTATGGTGGAGAAGGATATCTGATCATAAGAGCTAACTTATGTGTAGATAAACGTTCCCTTTTCGAAGAGGATGAGACTAACTTATGTGTAGATAAACGTTCCCTTTTGGAAAAAGGATGAGTTTCGTTGCTTATAATATTAATTGTAGGTTTCATTAACAGAAGAGCATGCTTCTATATCAGCATATATTTCTTTTTTTATGTTCTATGATGCTCATTTGTCATGCTTGTAGGGAAGCTTTTTGCTGGAAAGCCTTCTTATAGTTCCAAGCTCTTAGATAAGGTTGAATAAAGAACTTCTGTAATTGCATATTCATTCTTATTGCCACACTATTCATTCTTTTGTTATCAAAATATTCCATCGTTACTTCTTTGTTTTTCTTGCTCACTTATTTGAATCCGCTCAGGAGCTTATGACTTCAAAGGAGAAACATTACAATCACAAGCTACTGGTTCATGCTACTAAACTTGGCAGATCACCGAGAAAACACACATCCTTTGGTGGGGCGTGGAATAAATATTCAACTTTATTGGATGACCGACCTCAGAATGCTCAATCACTTGGTCATCTGAAACTTATGCTGATGTGTGGATTTTTTACTCTTCAAACTACTCAACAAGCGCTTGCTGGTGCGGATGTCCGGCAGTCCTTTTCATTCTTAGGGGATGTCGGCGATATTAGCACAGGTTTTGCTTCAGTTAGGAAATTCTCCTTTAAAACTCTGTTTATTCACCCAAAATCTCTTTCATTGAATGGTTCGCACTATTAGATAAATATTACTGGATAATAAACTTAACAAATGCATTCTTCTCTTTATCTGCAGGCATTCTTGTTGATATTTTTCTCCGAACTCGGCGATAAAACCTTCTTTATCGCGGTAAGAAAATAATACAGACTTCTCTTCATTGAACGCACATCAATGCAGTTATGAAATTTTCGGTGTTACAAAAAAATCAATCCCTTTTCCTGTAAAATGAAATTACATATTGGAACACTTTATACTACTTGCTTACAAGCGTTTCCAACTACTACTTTTCAATTTTCCACACTATATTCATATATGATTGATAATTTTTGTTCTTGGGTTAACATTGACTAAGTCTGTCATCTGAGCAGGCACTCCTAGCAGCTAAAAATTCTGCTGTTGTCACATTCATAGGGACATTCGGTGCACTAGGGTACGTTGTTTGATATGGATTTTCAGTTGTGAATATCTTCATATTTTCCTAATACAAGTTTAATTAGCTCACTTGGTTTCCTTATCTCCTCTTTCCTTTTGTTTCTTGGGGGGTGACAATAATATATAATCCTTCAATGGTGAATGCTTCCGTTCCAATATTTTGCAGAGTGACTACTAGTTTTCTTCGATCAATATATTAAGAGAAAGTATAGCTAAGCTTCTATTGCTTTTTTTTTTTAATGTTTGAAATGAAATTTTAAACCCTTGCAAAGGGAAATCCTCGCGTTTAACTTCACTGCTAATATATGAAGTTGAGTAGGCTTGTTGTTTGTGGTTCCCAAAACTTAGATGTTGTAACTTGTAAGAGTGGTCCAAAGTACCACTCATTGAATCTGCATTATTGTAGAGTGGTTCTGAGAATTTGTCTTGCAATGGGAACAGGGTAATGACGATCATATCTGTCATTGTTGGACGGACATTTCACTATGTTGATGATATTCTTCCATTCAGGTTTTCACTTACCCATATCATACACACACTAAAGCAGCCTCTTTTGTGTGTGTGTGTGTGTGTTTCATTTTTCTTCCTTTTTGTTATTTGTAATTATAATGTTTTTATGACATTAGGTTGGGAGATGCTGATTTACCAATTGATGATATTGCTGCAGTTTGCCTTCTGGTAAGGAATTGGCGATGACAAACAAAGTAGCAATACTCGCTCACCAATCAACATATCTACAGTTCTTTCATTGTCACTAGCTTTACTTTATAGAGAAACTTGCTCCGATTATAGGTATATTTTGGTGTTTCATCCTTGCTGGAAGCCTCCTCAAGTGAAGGCCTGAAATTGGAAGAGGAACAAAAGGAGGTATGGCGTGCGTGATGGTTAATTTATCTATGATCCCATTTGAATTTACTTAGAATTTACTTGATATGTGCGTGGTGATAACCAAAATACACTTGGGACTTGAGAAAAATGTTTGGTTTTGTCCTAACAGGCAGAGCTTGCAGTTTCAGAGCTTTCAGGATCAGGTGCGGGCATTTTGTCTGCTGCTAACACGGTCTTGAGTACTTTTTTGTTGGTTTTTGTTGCTGAGTGGGGTGACAAATCATTCTTCTCCACTATAGGTGAGAGTCAATACTCAGTGAAGTCAAACCGTGTAATAAAAATATTAATACAACAGCGTTATTTAAATTTACAATAACATTTTCAGCTCTTGCTGCGGCCTCATCTCCTCTTGGAGTCATTGCAGGGGCACTTGCTGGTCATGGAGTCGCAACTTTGGTAATTCCGAGCTTTATAAATAGTCAAACTTCTTTACCACCACTATTAGTTTACGTTAGTTAGATCAATTAAAAACAGTAGTACTATGAGTATATTGTTCTGCTGCACTATTTCTCTTTTGAATCAATCATCTGATCCACATTTTTAAGTGGTACCAACTCCATTTGCAGCTTGCTGTTTTGGGAGGATCTTTCATGGGAACATACCTCTCTGAGAAGGTACTGTTCTATTAGTTTACTCTTTGGTGATCTATGCAGAAAGGAAAATTGTTCTTGCGTCTGTTTCTTGTTTTTTCATTTTTATTTTTCCTTCTCTTTTGCGTGTATTTAGCTAAAATAACATGACTTCTATTTATCTTTTCGTTGCTGGCACTGTTGTGCGTTGAACAGGTTATTGCATACATTGGTGGTGTACTCTTCCTCGTCTTTGCTGCTATAACATTAATTGAAATCGTGAGCTAGAAACAAACCATAAATTGCTCCCACACTAGTCGATGCTGATTGATTTGAACTGAAAGAAGAGTAAAATCTCAGTGCCGGCAGTTTGGGTGAGAACTCTCCCATAGAGCAATTAGATTGTAGGATTGCCAAATTACATTTTTCAGCCATTGTTTCTCTACAGAGTAGAAATGACGTGTGATTTGTTCTTTTCCTCTTCTCGTAAATTCTAAATGTATGAAACAATGAGTTTGATCGAATTCCATTCGCCATGTCTTTCAGTTAGTCCATCAGGTCTGTTGTACTCTGAGATGCAAGTGGAAAAATGTATGAAATCTCAATGTGTATTCTTAAGATAAATGGTATGTACTCTGTTGATTAATAAGAGTAGAGAAAGGAAACAGTGTTCATGATTCTACAGGAAAGCATACTAGCTATCTACCGATGTGAAGTAGAATAACATAAATGTAATCTGGGTGCCCGCTAGATCAGACTCTTATTTCAGACAAGATGGAAGTGTAAGGCCATGACAAACAAAAGCCATAAGAACGTAAACTGTTAGCGAGACAAGGCAAATCAATGCCATCCTGCAAAAACAATCACAAAAAGAGAATGATGGATATCATCTTTTGTAAATGAATCATGATAGCAGCAAATAGTTGGTGTGTTTCATGCAAGTTACTCACATTAGCTTGACATTTCTCCACCAGATGTTGTTTCTCAAACGGCGACTCTGTTTTCTGAAGCGAAAACTGTTGGCTTGCATATATGCCGTCTTACCGACCAATAAGTCCAGTCGATCTCCTCTCTCTAAAACTTTATCAATATTCTCTATCATCACACTTCGCACCTGCAATAATGAGTTTAACAACAAATCTTGCTACAACTAATTATAAAATGTAAACATATGGATTTTCTTGTTGATCTTCACCTGACTCATTTCGCCTTTGATACGGTTAATTCTGTCAGCATTAGGGTCCCTTGAGTAATACTCCATTTGTTGGCTCAGAATCCTCGAGAATTCATCAT
This sequence comes from Striga hermonthica, assembly GCA_902706635.1. NCBI lineage: Eukaryota > Viridiplantae > Streptophyta > Magnoliopsida > Lamiales > Orobanchaceae > Striga > Striga hermonthica. The sequence continues at coordinate 4,551,061 of CACSLK010030875.1, read as the reverse complement.
TCATTGCATAGGCTTGGGCAGTCAGCACGGCTCGCCCATATGTTTGCACGAATCGTTGGTGAATTTCTTCAAGGAATGCAAAAGGAATTCTCCCTGAAGAATTTATTCATTCAATACAATAAAAAAAAGTGCAGCAATAGCATTATTAATTGATTGATACAGAGAAAAGTTGGGTTCACATACGCTGAGTGTTGTCTTCTGCCATACAGAGAACGGTGAGGCCATCCGTGCGTTTGACGTGGAAAATGTAGCGATCCTGTGAGTACGAGACGTTGGTATCGTGATTAGCGCCTGAGATCTTCTCCAAGATCTTGCGGGCCACTGTATTGGCGGTGGTTGATGACGTGGCACTTGACTCTGCTAGCACAACTGACCCACGCGCCACAACACCATACAGAATCGCCATTCGATGATATATTTAATACAATCCCTTATCTCTTTCTCTAGTTTCTAGAGAAGAGGATTTAGGGAGAAAGGTATATGCGAACATGCACGTGCGGATGTTAAGCGATATGCATTTGTATTTTGTTGCAGAAAATAGTCTTCCATGCGCATCAAGAAAGAGAGGTGCATCCATATTTTGTGGGGAAGAAAGGAGAGTTTCTGGTACTTTAAAATCCAATGAGTGGATTCCTATATATGGAATTCTCTTGTTTGTATTCTTCCCTCTTACCACATATATAGGAATGAAGTATACTTAATTTAGGTACCTCATTTTACACAAAAGCAGCATTCTGTGTGTATTATGTATTTGTCTGTTTTACTGTCATCCTTTGACATACATGCACAAGGTATTATTTTCTATCTGGTCCAGCCCTGGTTTATAAATGATGTTAACTCTACATGAATTGATTTGCATTCAATACGAAAAACGAGCAAGGAGATGCGAAGATTGAACTCGTCTTGTCCATGTAACATTTCAATGTGGAAAAAAAATAAAAATATATATATATATATACGAAATCGTGATTGAGGAGGGGCTCAGTGCATTGATCCTTTTGCATCACAATTCACACACAGTTATAAGGAAATTACTTTATACAACAGCAAGCTAGCATAATGTTGCACGTAAAAGTTTAATGCTGCAAGAACATCCTCTACTGTTCCCATTTCATAAACCAACCACTCCCCAAAAAAATGAACATTAATCAGGATTCAAAATATTATATCAGCCCCTAGAGAGAAATCTGCAGAAGGATGGATGGATGTAATGATTTATAACTTGACATTGAGGCGCCTGAGCCAAACCGAATGAAGCACCATATTTAAGAGATCGTAGGATCGAGCTGGCCTGTTAAGAACGAAATGCCTCTTCACCTTCAAAACCTGTCTCCGCATTTCCAAATACTCCTCCCTCGGAATCCCTTGTAGTATCTTCTTAATCTCGGGTATCCGCCTCACCGGAATATGGACAGAGAATTTAGCCCAATCAAGAACATCCCCAAAAGGCAGCGGGTAACCGTCAGAGATGACAACTGGCACACATCCGGCATGCATTGCCTCCACCAATCTGGGACTTGCCACCTCAAACCCACTCGGGCAAAGGCAGTACATAGCGCGCGACATTAGCTCAAAGTAGTTCATGTCCTTGGGTATGTACTCGTACACACGCACATCCTCATCTCTGCCTTGCCAGTGCCGGAATAGCGCCTCCCTCACATGGCCGTGGGGTCCACCAGAAAAGAAGGCGAGGGCCGACCTGTTTTGTTCGGGCTGCCAGCTCAAGTCTGGTGGGCCAAGCCCGATGTCATCTAGGATTTTGATCTCGGGCAAGGATACGTCTCGTGATGGGCTGAAACCTTCCGAAACATTTGCGTTGCAGAGGACTCTGATCATGTTTTTGAAGAGCTCGGGATTGGCAGCCGACACTTCTGGTCCCTACAATGCAAATGGAATTATAATATTACTACTAGATATAGTGTGTATGTAGTAGTTGATGATGATGATGATGATGATTAGTATTTAGTAACTACCCAGTCGTGACATGCGACTAAGAAATGGTCGGCTCCTTGGCTCCGGTTCCAATAGGGATATTTATGGGCCAAAAGATGGATGTAATCCTCCACGACCTTCTGCATAGGCCGGCGATCATAGGTGACGCGAGGAGTGTACATGTAATGAATTATATTTGTGAAGCCAATGGGGAGGAAGAAGACGTGGGCCTCGTCTGCATGCTGGGCTGTTGCATACATACGGTGTGGGTTATCCCTATCCAGTTGGTCTATCACGTGCCCCTCGATCGAGTATATATCTTTCATTGGCCCCCTGTGAAATAGTGGAGGGTCACCCTCTCTGTACACCCATATTTTCAACCTCTTCTCCATTTCCATGTAGCTCCTAATTTATCATATTGGAACAGGGACAAAAATCTAAATTAAACAAACATGGGTTGTACTAATAATACATTTATTGCTGATCAGTCAACTCATCAAGTCTTATTTATTAAATTTTTCTTTGATTGAATGAATTGGTCATAATAAACTTAACTGGTGAAAAGCAGGAGGATTTCTGTAAATGGAGCCTCTTGGAATAAACTCATTGTGGCTAATGTAGTTAACCGAGCAACTAGATGATCTTCGTGCAGCTTCGCGTATGGCTGCTCGAGCTTTCGCCAGTTGTTGTTCTAATTTGTCGATGTTCTTCTGCAGCCAAACCAAGAGAAGAGGGAATCATTAAAACACATATATGGAAATTAATGGATGTAATTAACATGCAAGTAGTAGCTAGCTAGGCTAGCCTAGCACTTATTATGCATAGATAGAGAGATAGATACCTGTTGTTGTTGTTTGTGAGTAGAAGAAGAAGAAGAAGAAGAAGAAGAAGAAGAAGAAGAAGAAGAAGAAAAAGGAATAAGGAATTGGAACTGAGTGTTGAGGCAATAGAAAAAGAAGATTAGGAAAACAGATGAGTAGAAAAGCGATGGTGTGGGGCAACATGAGGAGCAGCTGATGAGTTTATAATTATTATTAGCCATATATGCTCTCCTGATTTAATTGTTAATATTGGCGGCCATTAATTAATCCATATCATATATTCAAGCGCTAGCTGTTGATGATTTAATTATTATACTGAAGAATAAAGGGAGACGACTTTTTCTTCCAACTTTCACCCCTCCGCGCGCGCGCAATCCCTGAAATATTGGTGCGGGGCCTTCTTTTCAGAATTTTACGTACGTTGCCATTCTTTATTCTTTTTATTATTAATCAGTTAGATAGATAGATTATGCAGCAATATTCAGTTGAGTTATATATGCATAGCAACAACCCAGAAAAAAAAAAATATATATATATATAAGTATGTTTGATGACCAATTAAAAGCAAGCAAGCAAGCTCATGACGGCTGAGATGAGAGCTAAAACTAAGCAACTGTTTCACGGAAAATCTTCCAACTAGTTTGGAAAAAGTACTCGATATCATCATCATATATATATATGCAACTTAATTTGTTGCTATACTAATTAACACTCACTCCTACTAAAGAATATCTTACTTACGTGTGTTTTTTAGTGTAAAAAATTGTTGGATAAATATTTATGATGTGAACTTTACCTAGTAATAAAAAATTATTAGTATAGATTGGGCGATAAATGTTGAGATGTGAACCAATCTATCTATAATCTATATCTATAATCTATATCTATAATCTATCTATAATCTATATCTATAATCTATAATCTATAATCTATCTATCTATAATCTATATCTATCTATAATCTATAATCTATCTATAATCTATCTATCTATCTATCTATCTATAATCTATATCTATAATCTATCTATCTATAATCTATAATCTATAATCTATAATCTATCTATCTATAACTCCCTTAAAAGTATGAGTAGTTTCTTGAAACTTTTGAAGTGCCAAAAATGCCCTTACTAAAGATAAGTTTTAAAGTTATGAATGTAATTTTCTTATTAATGTTAAGAAGTTACAACTAACAATATTTGTTAAATTTTTAAACTTTCATTTCTTAATTTACTTATGTTCATAATCTTTTATTTTTTATACTTAATTATATCTTTAAGTTTTTACACATACAAAAAGATTATCTACGCAAATTGATAGATTTTAAATAAATAATATATTTTAAATTATATTAATCATAATTAGTCTGTATACGACCTATGACGTTAAGTTTCAGTTTGGTTATTTTAAAGGTAGTTTTTAAATGTAAGAGAATATATTATTTTAAATAAAATATTTTTATTTCATAAGTGTAAAATATATATGCATCAATGAAAATACCCATCTATAATTTCCAACTATCATATTGTTACTATAGAGATTTTTTGTTACAATCAGTGTTTTGTGACCCGGACCGGCCTGGCGGGTCGACCCGGGACTCGGTCGACCCGGAGCCGGAACCGGTCCGGGTAAATTAATTGGACCGGGCAACAACGGACCCGGTCAAACCCGGTCAAAACCCGGCCTTGACCCGGTCGACCCGGGGCATTGACCCGGCTGGGTCAACCCGGTTGACCCGGTCTATATGTATTTTTTTATTTTTTTTTTGTTTTTTAATTTTATTTTTCTTTTTAAAAAATAAAATTATGTATATATATTTATATGATAAATATATACATATTATTACCACTTTAATCTACAAATTTTACATACAAAATATTTAAATTTGTTATTTTTATGTATATTTATATATCACAAAATACTATATATATAATTTTATAAATTTTAAAATTAATTATCCGGTTCAGCAATTGACCCGGTGACCCGACGGTTGAACCGGTGACCCGGTGACCCGAAGACCTCCCCGGGTCGATTACCGGGCCGGGTTTAAAAACTATGGTTACAATATTAAAAAAAATAAAGAGGAAAAATTTAGTGAATATGCATATGTTTAAGAATGATTGAATGAAAAATGATTTTTCAACATACAAACTTCCTCCAGAAGATAAAGAGTAATCTCCCGGTCGTGACAACGAATATCTGCATGAAAACGGGTTAACCAATCAATACCGAGAATGAGGACAAAATCCCTCATCTCGATAACATAAGCATCGGCCTCCAAAATTCGGCCGCCAACAGAAAGGCTAAGATTCTCGGCTTTTGAATTCGTCACTATCTTCCTTCCTGAGGCCAAACTTACCTCAAGAGAGTTGACAGTGCTGACAGATCGCACTCCAATGACATCCAGACATCGGTTTGATATGAAGGAATGTGTCGCCCCGGTGTCAAATAAAACGAAAATAGGTACATCATTAATAATAATTATCCCAGACATAGTACCTGGGTTCTGCTCTGCTTCGGCCTGACCCACAGCATATACATGAGCCTGCTGTCCCGCTCGCCTCTGCTGCTGCGGCTGTCTTGGAGGCTGCTGTCTTGGCTGTAGTTGTGGCTGCTGTTGTGGTTGTTGCTGCTGTAATCTATCTGGACAGTACTGGATGATATGTCCGGGCCTTCGACAGTGATAGCAAATGTTCTGGCCGGCAAGACACTCTCCGCGGTGAAAACGCCCACAGGTGCCGCAAACTGGAATCTGCCGCTGCTGAGTGGCTGGACCCGGTCGTCTCTGCCTGTTCCTCCATTCATTCTGTTGGCCTCGAAACTTCCTCTTGTTCTTATTCTGCGTTTGTTGATTAGGCACTGGTGGTGCTAGAGGCTGATTAGCTGGTTGAACAACTGGCGGAATGATAGGCTGACTCTGAACTCGTGCGGCTTCCCTTCGAAGACTGGCCTCTATCTCTAGGGCACGTGAAACTGTATCAACATAGGACAGAGCAACATGTCCAGCTAAGTTGTGGCGGATATCTGGTCGGAGTCCGTCACGGAAGCGATTCGACCTCTTTTCCTCCGTATCTACCATGTAGGTAACGAAGAATCCAAGGCGAGTAAATTCACGCTCGTACTCATCGACTGTACGAGTCCCCTGCTCTAACGCCAAGAACTGGCGTTCCATCTCTGCCCGGTAGTAAGTTGGGTAGTACTTCTCTCGCAAAAGATCCTTGAATTGATCCCAAGTGAGATTCTCCTTCTCTCCAGGGCGCATGCCCCAATGAGCATTCCACCACAAACGAGCATCTCCTGTCATATGAAATTGAGCACAGAGAATACGGTGACGGTCTGAGCAACCCATGACCTCGAAAATCATCTCAAGGCCCTGAATCCACTCATCTACTAGTCGAGGATCTCCCTGTCCAGTAAACTTTTTGGGATTGTGGTTGCGAAACTCGGCAACTACAACCGACTGGTGCCTCTCATGGTGTTCTGGATCTCTACGTGGACCCATCTGAATAGTTAACATAGAACTGGGTCAGAAAGATCTTATAATATCACAATAGAAAATGCTCTAAATTCGCGATAAGACACAATTTTCTTGACGAGTCGCTAAAAATCAACTCGATAAGTTCGAACTAAAATTCTTGCTTCTGATAGGAGGATAGATCTAATGTCCCTCTAGAAATCTCTATTATTGATCTGAGCATCTGAACTAATTTCTAAAATCAGATTTTTAACATCCTACTGAGCATAGACTTAGAAATTTGTTTATAAAAAAAAATTTAAATCAGTACTTACCTGGTAGTCGGCGAGGCGTGAGCGTGGTGTGGTCGGGTTTTTCTAAAATTTTATGATCTGCTGTAGTATACATATACACAAAAACGTACTCTGATACCAACTGTAACACCCCGCTATCTTACTAGTATCATAATAAAATTTTCGCAAATTCCTTTATGAAAATACTTGTAATTTACGAAATTATAACTCGGAATGCTACTGTTGAAAAACTTATCTGAACTGAAAATTCGTTTCCTTTAACTTGGTCTAACAACTGGTTTAGACATAAAGAAAACTGAATATCAAACAAGCATGTAATACTGGACCCAAGTCATTCTAGTGGACCGGGTAAAATCTGATAAACTGAAAATACAGGCATGCATGTTTGAAACTGAAACGTCAACGAAAGTAAATACGTGGCAAAAATATATATACAAACTGAAATATATATAAAACCCACAAAAAGGCAACTAGCCGAATCCACGACCACAACCATCATGCTGAGCTCATACCTCCGGCCCGACCCTATTACCTGAAAAGGAAAATGTAATGGGGGCGTGAGCACGAAAGACCACTGTGCTCCGCAGAAACCCAGACTAAAGTAAACCGCAATAATAATAACCATATCATGATTTTCGGCATATATATATAACTGAACTGAAACTGAAATCATACTAACTCCACGACACTATGTCCGGTAACCATGTGCACACTCTGATGGCATATTAAGGCAACTGGCCTCCACTAGAACTTAGGATGGCATATTAAGGCATCTGACCTCCACCCTAAGCGTATAATATATATA
>CACSLK010030875.1:4527607-4543691 GCA_902706635.1 Striga hermonthica | reverse complement strand
ATACATACCTCAGACATGGTAACTGTATTATAGTCAATGTAATACTCAGGCTGGGTCCCCACCTGTACTGCTCGTTCTCAAAATGTAAGTACTGACTGGAACGGCTGTCCGCTCAGACTGGAAAAATATATAAATAAACAAATACTAAGTACTATGCTTAGATATTCTCAAATAGATGTCATGATGCTTGGGTCTAACTATTAACTTACCCGGATTAAATAGAACACTCTAAGGGTTCGACAAAAACTATACTAAGTCTGGAAATGACTGATATAGCTAAACTGAACTAATTCGGCTCGTAAAATACTAATATCTTTGGAAATAATAACGCATGCATGGTCGGATTTATTATCATCATAACTCTTAAAATATCCTATAATGACGGGAAAACAATTTAAACTCGTTTACCTCACAGGCAACGTACGAAAAATTCAACAAGAGCCTTCTCTCGGCGTCGGCACGCGTAGCTCGGTGGCCTTCTTCTTGGTTTTTACTCAATATATTGGCCAAGTAAGGATATTTTATGAAGTATGCTAATTACAAATAATATAAAACCTTCTCCACGTAAATGATAGGCTACGCTCTCTCTCGGTTTACTCAATATTTGGCTAAATTGACAATATAAAATCAAAAACAAAGATTTCTCTCAATTTATGGCAAAGTGACGCATGGATTAGTGAAATAGTAAAAAGAAAATGAAATAAGACTCCTTTTTCTCCTCTCGGTTTCTTGGATTTTGCTAAGGTGGGGGAATGATATTTTTTTTTTTTTTGGTCAAGTGAAGAATGGATTCTTTTGTAACGTGCATGGAGTAATGTAAGACAAAATCCACCTCCAACAGGATATTTAAATATTCATAGGCACGAATAGTAGAGAACATAGGATTTCTTTTTAAGTATCTTAAAGACACATGTCCTTTCATTAAGCTTAAGTGGAGCTTTTAATAATCCTCATCATCATAACACGTGTCACACTTTCAACCCTTTACTCATGATAGGAAATTCTAAAGAAAGATTAATATTCCCAACGTGGACTAAACATAAACTGGACCTTGGCTAATAATTTGGACTCTGTAAGGAGAGTATGGCAAAATATTGGACTCGCACTTTGGGCTAGGCGGTTAATACTCGGGCCGGACTTGCTCGGTTCCAATTTCAACTCTACTTTGATAATTTCTCGAGTTTTTTCGACCTCAATTAATATGTCTACTAGAAATAATTAATCCCAACTAATAAAGAATTACTAATGTCCACTTATAATTTAAGCGGATCGGAATGAATTTCTAGAATTTACTCGGTTACTAGAATAAATATAACCGAATATATTCTTTCGACTTAAAGTCGAACTTATAACTGATAGACTTAATAACTGGCTCGGAACTCCCATCGAGCTTTATTAATAAAAGGAAAATAGTTCAAACTCGGAACTAATTATATCGCTTTTATTAATAACGGAACGGGACATTACAATCTATCCTCCTTAAACTATTTCCGTCCTCCTTAATCTACATATGATGTTAGGATTCAGTTTGGTTATTTTAAAGGTAGTTTTTAAATGTAAGAAAAAATATAAATTTAAATAAAATATATTTTTATTTCATAAGTGTAAAATATATAATGCACCAATGGAAATATCATTTCTAATTTCCAACTATCATATTATTACTACAGAAACTTTTTGTAATAGTAAAAAAATTAAAGAGGACAAATTTAGTGAATATGCATATGTTTAAAGATGATTGAATGAAAAATAATTCTTCATCAACTGTCAATTTTTTTGTGGAAAAAAGAAAAAAGTTATTCGTTAAGTGAAAATTATATAATCTTAAAATATTTTGTTTAAATTATTCATTAAAACAATATGCATAATATGATTTAAGTTTACCTGTTAATAATAGTATGTATAACATAATGTTCTTTTATGATGGTATGTGTTACATAATTAATCTACTGTCTATTTTAATTGTAACATAAATAAAAATAGATTAATTATAAAAATTAAATAAAATATCTAAAACTCTATTTTAAATCTTGAATTTCAAGAAATGTGCACTTATTAGAAAAATAGTTACAATTAAAATATGCTAAATAAAAGTAAATAGTACATTTACTTTAAATTTGTGTCATTAGCCACTCTTATTTATAAAACTAGCATTAATTTTGTGCACATGCACATGTTACCAAAAATAAATAAATATTATATATAAAAATAATAATTGAAACAAAATTTTACTCAATAGTATTTATAATTGAATTAAATTAAAGACCCTTAGTTGAATTTTTATACTTCGATAAAAAAAAAACAATAGAAATGTAAAACCTATATATTAATGACTATTATTATATGAATATAATGAATAATCTAATTTTTATATTAATGTTGTATTAATAATAAAATTATTACCAAAGTAAAAAAATATGAAATATAAAATGGACAATGTAAATCTTATATACCACATAAGTTGATCTTTTTTCAGAAAATTATCGAACAAATGATATACATACTATATTTATATAATAAAATACGTGTACATTTAAATTATTTCATTGATAATTTTTCACTTATAATTAAGTAGTTATATTTGTAGTAATTTATAAGAAAAATATTTTGTCATTCTTAAATATGAATATAATTTTTTTCATTTGCATAAAGACGTAGAAAAAATAAAGAACCATTTCATCTCAATTAATACACCTTACTAATTTTTTTTTTTTTTATGTATTTTACAACACTTAAAAAACTAATTTAGAATAAAAATTGATAAAAGATAACATAAGTTTATAAACTAACATTAATTTACATTATTAAGATGGCTTGAAAAGATAGGTAGGATTATTTATCAATTAATATATATTATAAACTAACATTGATATATATATATATATATATATATATATATATATATATATATATATTTCATTAATATATGAATGTTCTCCTACCTACGGTGGGCACATATTAATATGCCCACCGCATAGGTGTCATGCACTCATTGGTGATGTTAATATGTTTAAAAAAATACATCACCAATGAATGTATGTCACATACGCGGTGGACATATTAACATGTGCCCACCATGGGTAGATGAACATTTCTCTTCATTAATAACTAGTACAACACCCGTGTATTACACGGGTGCTTGCTATTTTTTTCTTAAAATCTAAAATTAATGAGAAAAAGTAGTTTGAAAATTTAAATACATTTTACAAGAATATATATACTATTATATATTTATTATGACACTTTTTATTTGTACAACTTACTTGTGTTATATTATACTAGTTTTTTTTAACTTACAATATATAACTACATTACATATAAATATATCAATTGAGAAATAATTTTATATTTCTAATGAATTTTAATAAATATTAATATTTTTATTATTATAAAGATAAATATAATTTATTTATTTCATATATACAATATGGATGTCAAATCGTTGATCATCAAAAGATGATTAATTTGATATATTATATATATAAAACCGATAAGAAATACAAAAGTTATCAACTTTTAAAATACATTTATAATTCAATAGCTTATTGAAGGAAACAAATCAAAATTCAGGGATATATTAGTCACTTAGTATCTCACTATGTAAAATTACAAAAAATTAAAGGGTTATATTAGTAAAAGTGATATTAAAATACCTAAGTTAGCTAAATAATTGTTCGTTCCATTTTTGTCGTATTTTCCTTGTTTATTTTGCATTTATTTTTCCCCATTCTAGGTTATTTTCTTTGATTCTTGGTCCAATTTGTGTCGTGTCATGCATTTTCTTTATTTTGCTCGTTTTTGGTTTTTCTTGTTTGTTTCTCTCGATTTTCTGCGTTTTTCTTGGTGGTGGCAAGATGCAGGTTAGGTGGTTCGGTAAGCAGCCTCGAGGTGATCGTTGTCTAAGAGTTGGGATCGAGTTGAGATGGAGAAGGCGAAACTAAAACTCGAGTCCGGAGGCATGCGTGTGTGGTGGACAGAAATCTGAACACAAATCTCTTCACCGCGGCCCGCGACGGTCTTCCCACGGCCGCGGTGTACAAAATGTCTTCTGCCCCAGTTTTCTTCGCCGTGGCCGCGGAGGAGGATGTCGCGGCCGCGGAATGCCCGAGATTTTGGAACCATTGGACAGAGCTGAAAAGTCGCGGCCGCGAGACATGTCGCGGTCGCGGACCGTTCCTTCACCACGGCCCGCGAGCTTGTCCGCGACCGCGGAACGCGCGATTTCAAGATTTAAATAGCAGATTTCTTTTAAGTCGGACGACGGATGTTTTGGATCTAGTTTTCGAAGTTCTTAGTACTTTTCACCTAAAAACTCATATTCTCTCTTGTTTTTGATCTGTGTATTCGATCTTGGAGAGAAAAACTCCGGGATTCGACTTTTGGATTTTGGATTGCTCGTTGTTTTGTTCGACATTGGATTTGATATCAATCGTAAGCTTTTCTTTTCGTTTCATATATGAATGTGATGGCTTGTTTGATTATGCATCTTCGTGTTGAGATTGCGATGAGTAGCTAAATTTGATAACTAGGGTTAGGGGATGATTGTTCTGGTTCACTTTCATTTTTGAGAATGTTGATTGCTCTATCTATTCGAGTTATGTTAAACCTAGGGTTAGATGATTGATCACCATCCTAATTCATTTAATCGATTTTAGAACTGAAAGGGGAGAAATCGATCGCCCTCGGCTCGTTTAGAGTAGGCTTGTTCAGAAATGTATTGCCTATGTGCTAATTGACTTGATGATTGTTCGTTTATGTTTATTCTCTTATTTCGTGAGATATTGAGGATGAATCTTTAGATGAATTGGTCTTTAACTATGTTAGCCGAGTAATTGATTCCCGCTAAATGCTTTGAGAACCGGAAACGATTGTCCCCGATACCCTAGTCCCTTTTAACTATTGGAATTTGTGTTTTAACTGTGAGTTTGGAATTGATTGTTTTGCTTTCATAATTACTTGCTTTCCAATTAGTAGTTGTTAAATCAAACCCTCAATCTTGAATTAGAGTGTTTAGAACTTTCTTTTATCATTTCGTGAGATTGATTATACGTGCAAAATAATCCGGCTAACCTTCCTTGTGATACGACCCGGTGTCGAATCTTTCGATTCTACTCCGGTAAAAATATTTACAACAAATTGGCGCCGTTGCCGGGGAAGGTTTAGGACTTATTTTGTGCGCTTATTCATTTTGTTTTCAGTGTTTCTCTTGTTTTCGTGATTTCTTGATTTTTGTGTTTCTTTTGTTTACTTCTTTGTCTAGTTGTAGAGATTTTCTTTAATTTGTTTTTCCTTGTTCTTTCTCTCGTCTATCTGGTGCCCGTTATGTTTTGTTGTTTGTGTTTATGCGTACCAGGAGTGGTCGCGTAATCATCCCAAACGACGAGTCTGTCCAGCAGGACCTACGAGACTTGTTGGCTAGTCTCGCTCCAGAGTCATCGGCATCAGAAATCCAAACAGACATGGCACAGAACGAGCAAGACGAGGAAGTTAATAATCCCCCTAGGTCTCTTCTTCGCGATTTGGCCCAACCAGTGATCGGGCCAGTGACTTCATGCATCAGACTACGGACGACAACTCGAAATTATGAGCTCAAAACCATCCACTACAACCAACTCCCATCCTTTAATGGCCTACCTAACGAAGACCCGCTCCACTTTATGCGAGAATTCTACAACGTGCTCCAAACCTTTCTACTTCACGGGCTGAACGAGGATCAGTTGAAGATGAGGTGCTTTCTGGAGACTCTCAAGGACCGGGCTAAGGCTTGGTTTATGACACTTGCTCCAGATTCTCTTACCACGTGGGAGCAAGTGTACTCAAAGTTCATCGGGAGGTATTACTCCCACCAGAAAACTCAAGATCTGAGGTCCCAAATTGTCTCGTTTGCCCAACAACCGCACGGGCCACTTCACGAAGCGTGGGAACGCTTAAGGACCTACAGAGGCAGTGCCCACATCACAATCTTCCTCCAGCCCTTTTGATGAATGGCTTTTATGATGCTCTCCACCAGAACCTTCAGTACATGGTGGACAATGCAGCTGGTGGAGACATTGGGGCGAGAACAGCGGAGGAGATGGTGGATATTTTTTAGGCGTTGAGTTCTAGCTCGTCTCAGAAGAGCAGTCGAGGAAAGAGAGCGGTGTTCAATGAAGTATCTTTGGGACGAGACATGATGACCCATCAAATAGCCGAGCTGACGGAGCAAATGCGGCTAATGAACGCTCGGACAATGCAACCAGTACAAACCATGGCAGTGGACACATGCGGGGCGTGTGGAGCCCAAGGGCACTGGTCAGAGGTGTGCCCATCGGCATTCGATCAGGACCTTGGAGAGCAATATGCCGACGTCAATGCTCTTCAAGGATATCAGAACTGGTAGCCCAACGACCCCTTCTCCAATACTTACAATCCAGGGTGGAGAAACCACCCACACTTATCGTGGTCCAACAACAACAACACTCTTCAGCCACCTCGTCCAAATTTCAACCAACAGCAGCCTCGACCAAACATCATGCAGCAGCAATCCCGCCCCAACTTCATACCCCGTCTGAACTACCAACAACAGTAACCCCAACAGCCAGCCCAAGGGTCCGGTTCAAGCTCGTCAAACCAAGATGACAAGCTGGACAAGATCCTTCAATTTATCACCAACCAGGACTCATCCATTAAGCGTCTCGAGACGCAAGTGGGTCAGCTCGCCACAAGAGTCGGGAACATGGAAGCCGAATCCGACAAAGGAAAACTTTCGAGCCAGCCAGAGCAAACCAAAGCAATAACCGTGTTGAGGAGCGGTAAGGAAGTGGACAATAAAGTTAGAATGCCTGAGCCTGATGACCCCAAATCAACCGACCAGCCCAACGGGACCGAGGAGAGCGCAAAGAACACAGAGACCGATTCGGGAAAACCGACAGAGAGTTCATTGCTTGACAAGTCCCCAAACCCATATAAGCCACGCATCCCTTTTCTGAGTAGACTTCGAGATGAGAAGCATGAACAGCAATTTCGGGACATTTACAATATGCTCTCGAAGGTCAATGTCAACTTGCCTCTCCTAGATGTGATCAAGAGTATGCCATCGTACGTTAAGTTCTTTAAAGATTTGGTCACAAAGAAGAGGAAGTTTGGGGACGGGGAGAAGGTGATAGTCTATGAAGCAGCAAGTGCTATGCAGCATGATCTTCCAAAGAAGGAACGAGACCTTGGAGGTTTCGTGATAAAGATTGCTCTTGGGAATGGAAAAGAGGCTTCCAGGATGCTCGACCTTGGAGCAGGAATCAACCTCATGCCGTTTTCTATCTTCCAGCGGCTCGGTTTAGAAGATTTGAGACCCACTCGCATTTGTCTTCAGCTCGCAGACCGTTCGATCAGATACCCCAAGGGGGTAGTTGAGGATGTCCTTGTTCGTGTCGGAAGACTCATTGTCCCGGTAGACTTTGTGGTACTGGATGTGGGGGACGTTCACGAGAACGGGAAAGACCACACTATCCTTCTCGGCAGGCCATTTATGGCCACCACCAACACCCTCATTGATGTCAAGAACGGGACCTTGAACATGACGGTCCTAGGCGAGTCCGTGTCTATCTCTGTCCGAGAGGCCACATCTGGCCCTTCGGCGAACTATGTGGAGGAGTGCGCCTTTGTTGATGCGAGTGACCCGTTCGTGGAGGAGATTGCCGTTCGAGATTTAGAAGAGAGATTGATGCCCGATCTTGAGGATGAGGAAGGACCGTTTATTGAGCTGATGGAGGTCGAAGAGTCGAGATCGATAAGCCCACCAGCACTAGAGTTGAAAGAGTTGCCTCGTCATCTCAAGTATGTCTTCCTTGATAATGAAAAGAAAAAGCCGGTTATCATCTTTGCCGAACTCAACCGAGAAGAAAAGGAGGAGCTGATTGGGGTACTTAAGAAGAATCAGATGGCCATTGGTTGGAGCCTCGGTGACATCAAGGGGATCAGTCCGTCCACGTGCATGCACCGAATAATCTTAGAGATAGCCAGCGGCGGCTCAACTCAAAGATGATGGAGGTAGTAAAGAAGGAGGTGCTGAAACTTTACTCCGAGGGCCTCATTTATCCGGTGGGAGATAGTGAGTGGGTCAGCCCCATTCATGTGGTGCCGAAGAAAGGAGGCATTACAGTGATTGAGAATGAGAGAAAGGAGATGGTTCCCACCCGCATTACCACCGGGTGGAGGATGTGCATTTACTACAGGCGACTCAACGCCGTAACCAAGAAGGACCATTTCCCGTTGTCGTTTATCGATCAAATTCTCGACCGACTCTCCGGCCACCAGCTCTATTGTTTCTTAGACGGGCTCTCGGGCTACTATTAAGTGGCCATAGCTCCGGAGGACCAGCCCAAGACAACCTTCACGTGCCCATTCGGCACGTTTGCTTTCAGATGAATGCCTTTCGGCCTATGCAATGCACCCGGGACTTTCCAACGGTGCATGTTCTCCATCTTCTCTGACATGCTCGAGGATTGCTTACAGGTATTTATGGATGATTTTTCTATCTTTGGTACCTCATTTTCTGATTGTCTCCATAACTTATCTCGTGTCCTTGAGAGATGCATTGAATGTAATTTGACTTTGAGTTGGGAGAAAAGTCACTTTATGGTGACGAGTGGGGTAATGTTAGGCCATGTGGTGTCTAATCGGGGGATTGAGGTTGACAAGGCAAAAATTGATGTTATTGAAAAACTTCCCCCGCCTGTGAATGTGAAAGGTGTTAGGAGTTTTTTGGGTCATGCTGGCTTTTATAGGCGATTTATTAAAGATTTTTCGAAAATCAGCTAGCCTTTGTGTCACTTGCTTGCTAATGATGTGCCATTTGTGTTTGATAATGCATGTGTTGAGGCTTTTGATAAATTGAAGAATAAGCTTGTGACTGCTCTTGTTGTGATTGCACCCGATTGGTCTTTACCATTTGAGATTATGTGTGATGCATCGAATCTTGCTGTGGGAGCCGTTTTGGGCCAACGAGTTGATAAATTGCTTCGTGTAATTTATTATGCTAGTTTGACCCTAAATGGTGCTCAATTGAATTACACGACCACTGAAAGAGAGTTATTAGCTGTTGTGTTTTCTCTTGAAAAATTTAGGCCCTACATCTTGGGGTCTAAAGTGATTGTGCATTCTGATCATACAGCTTTTAGGTATCTTTTGAGTAAAATTCAATCGAAACCTAGGCTTATTAGGTGGATTTTGTTGTTGCAAGAGTTTGATGTCAAAATTCGAGATAGGAAGGGTTGTGAAAATGTTGTTGCTGACCACTTGTCTCACATTGTTCCTTCTGATCCTTCACTTGCATTGCATGAGCATGTAGGCATAAATGATGATTTTCCATATGAGCATGCGAATGAAGTGGTTAGTGTGCCTTGGTATACAGACATAGTGAACTATTTGTCAGATGGTGTTTTGTTGGCTAACCTCTCTTCCCAAGAGAGGAAACGGTTTGTTTTGATGTGTAGGAGCTATTTTTGGGACGACCCATTCTTTTTCAAGATGGGAAAAGATGAAATCCTTCGGAGGTGTGTACCCGAAGAAGAACAACCGGATGTCCTGCCTTTTGTCATGAGTTTCAATGCGGAGGACACTTTGGGGGCCGTAAGACCGCTTTCAAAGTCCTCCAATCAGGTTTATTTTGGCCAACTCTTTTTAAAGATGCTTATAACTTTTGCAAATCTTGTGACCGTTGTCAAAGAATTGGGAATATTGGCCCAAGAAATGAGATGCCCCTTGTGAGCAATTTACAAGTTGAAATCTTTGATGTGTGGGGCATTGATTTCATGGGACCATTTCCCAAATCTTTTAGCTTTGAGTATATCCTTCTTGCTGTAGATTACGTGTCTAAGTGGGTTGAGGCTATCCCCACACAGACATGTGACGCTAATGTGGTTATCAAGTTTTTGCAGAGTAATATTTTGAGCACGTTTGGTTTCCCACGGGCCATTATAAGTGACGGGGGCAAGCATTTTTGCAACCGACTCTTCGAAAAGCTGATGAAGAAGTACGAAATCTCACACAAGGTAGCCACCCCATACCACCCACAGACCTCGGGGCAAGCTGAGACGAGCAACAAACAAATCAAAACTATTCTTGAGAAGACGGTGAACTCGTCTCGAAAAGATTGGTCGAGCCGGCTCGATGATGCACTCTGGGCCCAACGCACAGCTTATAAAGGAGTTTTGGGGATGAGCCTGTTCCGGCTTGTCTATGGAAAGGCGTGCCACCTTCCGGTAGAGATCGAGCACAAGGCATTTTGGGCCATTAAGAAAATGAACTTTGATCTTGAGGCCGCCGGGAAAGAGAGGATGTTACAACTCTCGGAGCTTGAAGAGTTGAGGGACGAAGCATACGAGAACTCAAAAATTTACAAGGAAAAGACAAGGAGGCTTCACGACTCGACCATAGCCCGAAAAAATCTCGTGCCCGGCATGGAGGTGCTATTATTCAACTCCCGTCTTCCACTTTTTCCGGAAAAGCTTAAGTCCCGTTGGAGCGGACCCTACATCATTGATGAAGTGCTATCACTCGGAGCCGTCCGACTTTGCAATCCCGCGAACGGAGAGTTGTTCATTGTGAATGGACAGCGAGTAAAACCATATTTCGAAAGAGAATTTGGGAAGCACCATGTCGAGACCATCAGTCTCGGCAACCCAGCCTATATTTGATCAAGGAGGCATGCCGAGCTCCCGGCGTTAAACCGAGTATCCTTTGTACTACTGTGTATTTATTTTATTTACTTATATATATAAAAAAAAATATTTGCTGGCCGCGGGCTTCCCTTAGCCGCGGCCGCGACGACCATTTTTTCAGTCCAAGGTATCACACAACAGGTTAGAATTCCCGCGGCCATGGAAATGTGTCGCGACCGCGAAGGAGGGTCGCGGCCGTGGAGCATTTCTCGCCGCGGCCGTGGTGAGTAAAAACTACGAAAAAGAAGCGACGGGACAGAGCTGAAATTCCGCGGCCGCGGAGCCAAGTCGCGGCCGCGGCGAACAAATTAATCAGCGACGTTGAAAATGTCGCGGCCACGGGTCTCACGTTTTAAAGCCCACTTGAAGCAGATTTTCGAGCATTCCTTCACTCTTGCAAAACTTTTCTCCCGACGGCGTTTCCGTGCACCACTCCATCAATCATCAAATTCATACCCAAGTCCGACAATATCTCATAGATTTCACCCTCAGAATTCGATTTTCTCATTCCGGAATCTTCGCGAGCAAGTGTGGAGCGTTTCAGGGCTTACACTCGGGAACCCTAAGTCGATTCTCACCTCCGCACTTCCAACCAGAGTTCTCTCCGACCGACAACTCGTGCCGTCGTTCACGCCGTGACCTCCGTCCTCCTGTGCCTAATTCACCTTCTCCGTCCGTCACTCCCACAACCATCCTCTACGGTTCATTCACAAATTCGGGTACTCAAGTTTCGGGTAATTAAGTTTTTCTCGTTGAACTGAGGAGGTTCAAAGTCGTATATATTAATCGTTGAAGTGGTGAATTTGCTGAACTAAGTCGTGGTTGGGTTCTATTGCCTTCATTATCAAGTGAACATCAACTTCAAATTCTCGCTCGCAAGGTGTTCGATATATTGCCCGAAAGACACTTCGACTTCTTTTTGAAATGGGCAAGACTCTGATTCGTCCTACAAAGAATCAATGCCAAAATGCTTGGACAACACGGTAAGAAATGTCCAAGTGCCGGTGTCCCACGTTGACTGAGTGCGATATCCTCCAACGAGTTATAGAGAAAGGTCATGGAGCACACCGACACTCCAGCTCGCATCGCCCAGAGGAGGAAAAGCTCGACCTCGCTCACTTTATTCGCCTCCTTCTTTCCGGAAATATTGTAACAAATGAACTTGTGCACGACCGCGGTGGCTAAGTCCTCAATGAGTCCGTTGGGCATGCCGGCGGAATCCCAAGTAGTGTGTGGGGAAAGTTCGGTCCAACACTTCTTAGCATCAAAATCAATGGACTTGTGCCTCGTACCGGACATGTTGAACCCGCAAACCCGCTTCATCACCGCGTTATCCACGGTGTACTCTTTCCCCCAAAACCGACAAGTGAAGTACTCATTACCATCGGCGAGCACAAATGCGCTAAAGAACTCTAGCATTAGACCTCGATACGACGGCTCTTCGATTTTGGCATACTCGGTAAGGTTGAGGACTTTGAGGTACTTCATGACATCCTCGAGAATGCCTAAGTCGTTCAAGAGGTTCCAATCCACCGTCTTCGGTCGCACCACCTCTTTTTGCGAGAGGCGGGAGTAGGTTTCTCCTTCTTTCCGGGAGTAAATGGGGAAAAGGGCACCGTATTCCACCATCCCGGTGGCTGCTGTGGGGGAACCTCCGGCTGTGGGTTCGGGGCCGGAGTCCACACGGGTGGAGGTGGGAGGAAATGGTCGTCATCGACGTTCATCTGATCATGTTCGTTGCCTCCCTTCGGATGTCGAGACGGCCCTGCCTGGTTCGGGTTTGACGCGCTCTGCTGGAGCTGCTAAAGCTTCCTGAAGTAGGTCGTGTAGGCCTTGCGCTTCAGTGGACCGGCTGGAAAACCTAACAAAAGACTCAGTGGGATCATTGGGAGACCCAGCAGCAGACCCACTGGACTCAGATGGACACGCGCTTCGATGGCTTCAGTGATAGTCTCCGGTCTATTCGGGAGCGGCAGAACCAGCAGGATGCGAGATTGGACAGCTGGGATCAGAGGTTCACTCAGTGGGACACCCATTGGGGCTCGGGACCCAGTCAACCCTACCCACCACCGCCACTACTGAACGCACAGTGACTTGTCACTGTGCTTAGTATATTTTCTTTTCCCTTTTTTCTTTGATTTTTGTATAGTTTGCTCTTTTCGTGTCGGTTAATTATATGGTCTACTCTCTTTCACTGCGAATCGACAATGGGGACATTGTCTGATTTTAAGTGTGGGGGAGTTTACGTGCTTGCGTGACTATGTGGTAAACCATGTCTAGTTTTTCTTTTTAGGGTTGATTTTATTTCTTTCTCTTGTTGGTGGACCAGTCTAGTCTAGGTTTATGTGTTTTTGAGTTGGACATTGGTGAATATCGAGACTAGTTTATGATTGTTTTATGACGTTGAGAAGTTGTGGTGATGATCTTGAGTGGCATATTTTGATTTGTGGCTCGATTGCTTTGATTAACACTCATACATATATACCCGGTGAGATTTGAGCCATATTCATTTCTTGTGCGATATTGGTCTAAATGTTGAATAAATCAGAACTTGCCTTGAGTCTGTTGTGAAATAAGTTGATTGGATTTGTGATAGGTGAACATGATAAAGACATTCTTTGCTATTTGTGTATCCTTTTTCTTCTTTCGAGAATAATTTTTGCTAGTCACCCCTTTGAGCCTTACTTCTTATTTTCGTTGTTGACCTCGTGTTGATATGTTTGGGAAGTGGATGGTGTTGATTATCGAAGTGGATGGTGTTGATTATCGAAGTTGTGATGGTGTTGATTATCGAAGTTGTTTATACAAAAAAAAAAAAAACCTAACGGATTATACTCTAAGTGCTCCAACCGTTCAATTACCGGTCACGAGCAATGAGTACGGGAAACCGGTCTAGGATACTCGGGCAGAAAACCCGATGGCTAAACCTAGATAAGATGTCCATAAGGTTTCAAAAAAAAAATTGATAATAATGTGGAAGCGTGTTGGCTTTGGTGAAGGTTGGAGGACCGGTTAAAACAGGAAGAGTTGTTGATTACGGTTGAAGTGCTGAGTTTTGATATATTCTATCTTTGAGCCATTTTGACCTATATTTATCCTACCCAACCCGTTCAGCCTACATTACGTCCATAAAAGTCCTTTTGATTCACTGTCTCATTGATTTGATTGATTTAGAGTAGTGGTTAGATGTTAGGCAAGCGTATGATCGATTTGACTAACGACCAATTTGAGTGCTCCATCTTTTATTTATGCAAAAAAATGAGTGAGACGTTTATATCATATCTCCGTACTAGAGAGTTTGTGTTATCATGTGATTGAGTTCATTGTCAAGGTGTGTTCTCGAGATCATTGGAATTCTTTTTAACTTAGTTGATCAATTTGAGAATTTTCTCGTTTGAAACCGGTGCCCACTCTCTTTTGCTTGTTTTATTGCTTTTTCTTTTCTTTTTATTGTTCGGGACGAACAATGGTTTTAGTGTGGGGGAGTTGTTCGTTCTATTTTTGTCGTATTTTCCTTGTTTATTTTGCATTTATTTTTCCCCATTCTAGGTTATTTTCTTTGATTCTTGGTCCAATTTGTGTCGTGTCATGCATTTTCTTTATTTTGCTCGTTTTTGGTTTTTCTTATTTGTTTCTCTCGATTTTCTGCGTTTTTCTTGGTGGTGGCAAGATGCAGGTTAGGTGGTTCGGTAAGCAGCCTCGAGGTGATCGTTGTCTAAGAGTTGGGATCGAGTTGAGATGGAGAAGGCGAAACTAAAACTCGAGTCTGAAGGCATGCGTGTGTGGTGGACAGAAATCTGAACACAAATCTCTTCACCGCGGCCGCGGTGTACAAAATGTCTTCTACCCCAGTTTTCTTCGCCGCAGTCGCGAAAGAGGATGTCGCGGCCGCGGAATGCCCGAGATTTTGGAACCATTGGACAAAGCTGAAAAGTCGCGGCCGCGGGAAATGTCGCGGTTGCGGACCGTTACTTCACCGCGGCCCGCGAGCTTGTCCGCGGCCGCAGAACGCGCGATTTCAAGCTTTAAAATAGCAGATTTCTTTTAAGTCGGACGACAGATGTTTTGGATCTAGTTTTCAAATTTCTTAGTACTTTTCACCTAAAAACTCATATTCTCTCTTGTTTTTGATTTGGGTATTCGATCTTGGAGAGAAAAACTCGGGGATTCAACTTTTGGATTTTGGATTGCTCGTTGTTTTGTTCGACTTTGGATTTGATATCAATCGTAAGCTTTTCTTTTCGTTTCATATATGAATGTGATGGCTTGTTTAATTATGAATCTTCGTGTTGAGATTGCGATGAGTAGCTAAATTCGATAACTAGGGTTAGGGGATGATTGTTCCGGTTCACTTTCGTTTTTGAGAATGTTGATTGCTCTATCTATTCGAGTTATGTTAAACCTAGGGTTACATGATTGATCACCATCCTAATTCATTTAATCGATTTTAGAACTGAAAGGGGAGAAATCGATCGACCTCGGCTCGTTTAGAGTAGGCTTGTTCAGAAATGTATTGCCTATGTGCTAATTGACTTGATGATTGTTCGTTTATGTTTATTCTCTTGTTTCGTGAGATATTGAGGATGAATCTTTAGATGAATTGGTCTTTAACTCTGTTAGCCGAGTAATTGATTCCCGCTAAATGCTTTGAGAACCGGAAACGATTGTCCCCGATACCCTAGTCCCTTTTAACTATTAGAATTTGTGTTTTAACTGTGAGTTTGGAATTGATTGTTTTGCTTTCATAATTACTTGCTTTCCAATTAGTAGTTATTAAATCAAACCCTCAATCTTGAATTAGAGTGTTTAGGACTTTCTTTTATCATTTCGTGAGATTGAGTATACGTGCAAAATAATCCGGCTAACCTTCCTTGTGATACGACCCGGTGTCGAATCTTTCGATTCTACTCCGGTAAAAATATTTACAACAATAATATTTATGGAATACCCGAACTTAGATTATTAATTATTAATATATCAATATTATTTATCCAAACCTAATTACGAAGCATGATTCTTCGCCAAATAGGATTTCGAAGCACCAGAAGCAGCCACGTAGGCTCAGCGCATTCGAGAATTATATATAGGGAGGATGGTATCTCTACAAATGGAAAAAACAAAATAATTGATATGGTTATAATTTATTTTCTTAAATATTTTCCTAAGGAAAATTGGATATATATATATATATATTACTTTTAAAATAATTATTTACTTACCAAATTAACAAAAGTGCAATTATATTAGTTTTTAAGATATGACTGTTACAACTTATATTAAATATTAGATATTAATTACAAAAAACACAAATAAAATGATAGGTGAAACATACTAAAAATAACTTAGAAAAATAAGCGGGAAATGATAGGCAATTACATTAATGTAAT
>CACSLK010030875.1:4509317-4519471 GCA_902706635.1 Striga hermonthica | reverse complement strand
GATCTACTACCTCCGGTTGCTCGTCGTCGTTACGGCTCAACGACGGGGCATTATTGGGTTCAATCGGTAGGGACAATTTTTAATAATTTTCTATTTTTCAGGCATGGTGTGTTTTTACGATTTTTATGACGATTATTAGCCTTCGATTCGCACTCCTTGAACGATCGGCTTGAGTTTTTAGAGGAAGTATATGAAAATTATTTTCATTCATTATGTGTCTGTTGATTTTTGTTTATGTTGAGGTTTGTTATTTTCTGAATTGTTATGGTTTTTTTCATGTTACTTTTATGTTAGTATGTTGTGGTTTTCTTGTTACATCGAAGGTTTTTCAGTTCTTCATATTTATCTCAATTATATATATATATATAATCAATTTTTTTTTTTTCAGGAGAAGATGAAGATGATGAATAAAGGGAAGAAGAGAGAGAAAAGAATGAAACGAGATGTAAGAGAGAAATAAGAGAGAGAAAGAGAGCAGTTAGATAAGAGAGAGAAAGAGAGAGTAGTTGAATTTTGAAATGATGTAACTTTCTATTCAAGCAATTTTGTCTACTGTTTGGAGTAGATTGGGAACTGTGTATGGCTAGTAACTGGTTTGTAAAATCTTTATTAAAAAATGGCAGTTATAAATTTTTCCCAACAAAAGCCCCACTTCTAACGGGGCTTTTCCTGGGCTATTGCAACACTCTCCGGCCCATCCTCTACAGTACATCTCGATCAATTTTTCAATTTCCTATTCCTTAATTACTAAATAAATTTGATACCCTTTGGCTAAAAATAAAAAATAAAATTTGATATCCGAATTGATATTTCAAACTCAAAACCTAATCCATATCTTTATTATCATAGTAATAGATAATAAATTTGTTACGGTATAAGATGTGTTTGAAAGTTCATAATGATATTACTCTACAATTTGGAACAGTTACACAAACTAGTGTGTAGCTTGTGCTATGCACGGGTAAATAATATTAATAATATAAATTAAATATGAAGATAAATAATATTAACTATAATTCTAAATTATAAGATGACGGATTACATGTGATAAAATTTGTCGTACATAGTTTATTGTAAACAATATAAATTATCTTGTATTAAAAATATAGGTTTAAAATAGTAAAATTATTAGAAGATTTACATATTATACATAAAATAAATATTGAGATGATACTAAAAACTATTACGTTATTAATTTATCAATTTTACAAATTATGATATTGATTTTAACATCTCGTTATTAAGATTTTTATTCAAACACGTATCTACGTATCAACAAAGTTCACATTTTTGGGATTTATGATGAATACGAATAAATGATTTTTTATAATAGAAATCCGTATTTATTTGTTTTTTAAAATCATTGCAAACTCATAGAGAGTTTTTGTTCCTAACAAATTCTTACAATTCTAATTAAATTACATTATTTCTATTTGAATTTCATTATGATTTTAAAAATTTGTACACGTGGTCATAATAAACATGCCCCATATTTTTAGAAAGAATTATGCTACTTAACCAACCTCCATTACAACTTGGTTTACAACCAAGTGTAATGGAGGCATTAAAAAAGTATTTTTTAATGCCTCCATTACGCTTGGCTGTAAACCAAGTTGTAATGAAGATGGGCAATGTAGCATAACCCAACTCCGACAATTCTAATTAGATTAAATTATTTTGTTCCAGTTTGAATTCATTATGATTTTATAAACTGTACACGTGGTCATAATCTATATCAAGTAAACAGTCCCCATATTTTTAGAAATCAGTATTTATCTGTTTTTTAAAATCAATGCAACTGAGAGTTTTTGTTTCTAAAAAAGAGAAAACCCTTGTCTCTCTCCTCCATAGCTTCGTCGACTGCCTTCCTCATCTGCCTCTGTGCTTAGCCGGCGGTCGCCGGCCTCTGACCGCTGGGTTTCCGCCCCTTTTATCCTGCTTTACCCCTCGTTTTTTTTATCGATCCCTCGTTTGTTGCGGACGGTTCTCGTCGATCCGACGCCGTTCCGTAAGATCTGTTCATGGGTTGCTCGGTCGTGAGGTGGTGGAGTCGCTGTGCGGTTCCGGGGCGGGAAGCGACTCAATTGCTCGGCGATTTGGTTTGTTGTGCGATTGGGGCTGCGTAGTTGCTCAAGGTCTCTCCCTTGGTCTCGGGTTTCTGTTCCATGGGGTCCGGTGCTTCAATTCATCCTCCAGTGGTGTTGGTCGGGGTGTTGCTGAGGCGTTGTAGTGGTTTTGAGCTGCTTCCTGGCGATTTGGGGTCGAGGCTGTGGCCGTGACTCTTCGTTGCCTTTTCTGAAGCAATGGGGTGTTGGGGCCACGGTGCGGGTCGATCTGTTTTGATTTCGAGGTTGAGGGTTCGAATCCGTTAGGCAACCGAGTGGTTTTGGCAGTTTCAGGTCGGTGCTTTTGGCTTCGGATTTCACGGTTGACTTGTGTCCGCTAGTTTGGTTCGGTGTTGCAGATTAGGAAGGCTAATGTATTTTTTTGTTTTTAGTTTTAGTTTGTGTTTTTGTTTTTGTTGTTATTTCGTAGTTTCTGTGTTGTGTCTTTGTATTTTTGGTTTGGACCGTTGGTCTCAGTGAACCTGAGTATGTCTTATTATCCTGTTGGGATCTACACTCAGGTATTACCCTGTTGGTGTCTCTGTGTTGTGTAGTATTTTTTTTGTGTTTTTTATTACCCTGTTGGGGTCGGATCTAAGCGGTCTTCTGACCTGTCCTCTCTTTTTATTCAGCTGTTGGCTGTTGTGTATTCAGCCGTTGGCTGCTGTGTATTCGCACAGTTGTGCTTTTTTGATTTATAACATTTCTATCGTTTCGAAAAAAAAAAAATTTGAATACGCATTTAAAAATAATTACACATCTATACTTATATAAAAAGTCATCCCATTTAATAAAATTAGTAAGAAGAAAAGTCAACTCATAATTAATTGCAAACCATATTTAGAAAGTTTTTAGATTTTTTAAATCATAAAATAGGATAGCATTAAATGCCCCTAAAATTATGGAATTTTGATGAATTCATTTTTAATAAAATTTGCATTCAAATTTATCTATGATTTTGAGTGAAAATTTGAAATTCAAAATTTCTTCTCATTTTAGTTACAAGAAAATCGGACTGCATTTAACACTTGGACCAATTTAAAAATTATTCTTTAATGAAAAAATTATAGATAATTGTTATTTCTACTCGATCACATGATTATTTTCAATATAAAAAGAGATAGATAATAAATTAGTGAATCGTATATTACTTAATTCAATATCTTTATATTAAGGAATAAATCCATAGTATTATGTAAATTCATATCTCATATATTATATCATTAAGAATATATTATAGTTATATTATCAAATCATGAAAAGATATTAAATCCATATTGTAAAAAAAATCATATAATTTTATAAAAATTCTACTACACCATTTTAACATTATTCCTTTTTATTATATAATAAAATAATAATTAAATATTATATGGTGAACAAGAATAAGTAAAATTGTTATTTTCTCTTATATCAAGGGATAAATGTATATGTTAAAATTAAGTTTTTATTGGTATAAATATTTTAGTGAGATAATATATTAATTATTCAAGTTAACCCTAAAATGCTCATTTTTAATGTTCTGGCTAAAAAAATAACGTTGGTTAAAACATGTAGAAAAAAACTTATAACCCTATTGTTTTTTAGACTTAAATAACTCATTTATTATCTCTGTCATGTGCATCGCACGGGGTACGTACTAGTGTTGAAACAAAATCCAACATTTTAGGATGCATTAAATGATGATTGTTTTATGTTTAATAATGGCCGAAAAAAATAAGTGCTCCGAATTTTAGGGCTTGCATATGTGTATGCAATCCAATTTTAAAACCGTATGCATTAATAATCCAAAATTTTTGGATGCATTAAATGCTGATTGATTTTATATTTAAAAAGAAATAAAAAAAATTCAAAAATGGTATAAAAAAAATGTTCTCTTAAAAGTTCAACATCAAACGAAAACCCTTTTCCTCTGCGAAAAACCTAACTCGGTCGCCGCTTATCTCAACTTCGATCTGCCTTCCTTGGTGACGCTGGTGCTTGGCCAGAGGTCGTCCCTGACCTCTCGGCTGGTCCTAGATGTCATGCGCCTTGAGGTTGTTGCGGTTCTATTAAGTGGTCTCCGATGTCGGCCGCCTACGTATCAGAGTCCCCTTGGCCGGATTTCGGTTGTCGTTTGGTGGTTCCCTCCTAGTCGCCGGCGGATGTCCGATTGGTGGTGGTATGCTTTCTTATTTCTCTGTTTATGTTTGCGACTGACGGAGGTAGGCCAAACCCGATTGGCGATTTAGCTCTCTCCGAAGGGTCCCCTGGTGGAGTGGTGGTCGGTCGTCGTTGGGTTTCTGCAGTGGTGCTCGGTGGTGTATGGTGTTGAGGATTAGGCGAGGCTCCGGCTGCTGCGACGTTTCCCGATTGCGGTGGATGGGGTTGAGGATCTGAGCCACCTGCAGCCCCCTGTTTGGCTAGTGATGTTAGACAACGGGGGTTGGGTCCTATCGAGCTTGGCTAGTGGTGTTAGACGAGTTCGGTGGGGCTTGGTTGGGGGCCGGTCGGGATTCTCTAGGTTAGAGATGGGTCGATTCAGGATAGTCTCGGAGATTGAGTTCACCTGTTGTATAGGCGTTCGTGTAGTTTCGGTAGCGGTACTCGGACCCGAGGTTCTCTTTGTGTCAGTCGGTCACTGCTGGTTGAGATCAGTTCAGGTCGCTGGGGAAGGGCTCTTGTTTATTTATTATTGCAGTTTTTGTTGTTTATCTGTTTTTTCTCTTTGTTTGTTTGTTTTGGCTTGTGGTTTTTTGTTGTTGTGTGTTAGGTTTGTCCCTGTGGGCTCAAGTGCAACTTAATTCTCCTGTTGGGAGCGCACTCGAGTATTCTTCTGTTGGGAGGGGTCTCTTTCTTAGTAGTTGTCTTGTAGTAGTTTCGTTTGTGTGTTGTGGTGGTTGGTTTTCTCGCGTTGCGAGCAGTATTCTGTTTAGGTTGCATTGGTAATATTGTAACCTCCCAGTTACTCGGGATTCGGGCTTTGCTCGTGTACATTGCCATTTGGCGCTTTTTAATGAGAATTTAATGTCGTTGGGAAAAAAAATGGTATCCAATAAATGCTGGCTAGAAATTATTGCTTATTATTTTTGGTAAATAGTTAATCTCTTTATAAATACTAGTACAGAGCCCGTGCGATGCACGTGGTGCACAATTTTAAGACTATTTATCCAGCCTCATAATTATATAAATGAATAAAAAAAATGTACGAGATATATATAGTACGTGACATATACGAAGCACGAGATATATTTAGTTGGGGAATATTATATTATAAGATGCAATATTTAATAAAAGTTTTATAATACGCAGGAAAATTGTACAAAAAAATTGTATTCGAAAAAGAAACAATCATATATTATGAAAGACCTACTTGTATACAACATTATGAGTTTGATTATTGGACAACTCGTCATCCTCACAAACTAATATCTTCAACCCCTTCAATTAGTTACACGCGAAACAACATATAATTGCTCCCGTGTAGCATGATCTTAAAATCACCGGATGTCGAACAGTACTTTCTTAGATTGCAGTCAACTTGGTAATTCTTGATACAAATGATCATGCCCTCCTCAAAATTCCTCTCTCTAAACGCAACCAAGTTGATTGCCCGTAGTCATGCTGCAATGATATTTCCCTAAACACGTACAAAAAAGTAATCAATAAAAAATTAATTTTATAAAAAAATTAAAATAATTTAAATATCTGAATACATACACGATAAAAAAAAAAATCCAAATTTTAAATTTAAAAAATAAAATTTAAAAAGTAGAAAATATACGTTTCATAGTTAAAAAAAAAAAGTAAAAATAATTTGTCTTATTGTTTTATCATGAAGAACCAACTCGAGATAGGATTTGTATGTGCTGCCCCTGTCTTGAAAAAAACATTCTTACAATTCGAGCCTTCAGCATAGGCCTATTAGACCTATTAACTTGTTTGATTAAGTCAAATCCTTGATTCATTGTTTTGAATATAAGACTAATTGGAGATATTTTTTTGTTCGCAGGAGGTTGACAGGGACGAAGACAGTGGCTCAATATTTTGAGATTTGTAATTTGTATTCGATCGATAGATTCAATAGCGGATAATATTTTTATGAAAAATCTCATTATACGGAAATCAGATTACATCTA
Organism: Striga hermonthica; assembly: GCA_902706635.1. NCBI lineage: Eukaryota > Viridiplantae > Streptophyta > Magnoliopsida > Lamiales > Orobanchaceae > Striga > Striga hermonthica. The sequence goes on along the minus strand of CACSLK010030875.1, from coordinate 4,513,248 downwards.
GAGAAACAAATCTGAATAGATTTCCATACAATTAGATACAATTGGTGATAAAAAGATAAAAAGGAATTTTGAATATATACAAACTTTAAAAATTAGATGTATTTACGTAAATCAATACACAACTAAACCCTTTAATTTAGGTTTGATATCTGCTTTATTTAACTTTGACCGATCAAATCTTTTATCACCGACTGAATATGCCTTTTTTTTGGATTTTACATACAATTTTTTTTAGGAAAAAGATTTTAGGCAAAATGGCAGGTTTTAACACGACCTTTACGTGTTTGGCAATTTAATCACGACTTTCAGACTTTGTCAGCAAAATACATGACCTTTACATTTTTGGCAAAATGATACACGCCGTTAACGGCCGTTAACGGAAAGCTGACGTGGCAATTCTGCAATCCTGCCACGTGTCACAATTTGCCACATGTCGCTGACGCCACGTCAGCTTTCCGTTAACTGCCGTTAACGGCGTGTATCATTTTGCCAAAAATGTAAAGGTCATGTATTTTTCTGACAAAGTCTGAAAGTCGTGATTAAATTGCCAAACACGTAAAGGTCGTGTTAAAACCTGCCATTTTGCCAAGATTTTATGGGGATTTTTTGATTAAACCGATGTAATGGGGAAAAACAAATAAATAAAATACTAACCTAAAAATAGGATGCATTAATTAATGTTGAGCTAAGGCCAAGTGATTACGCCCCAATATTATAATGATTTGGAGTCAGAGCTGGGAGATTCACCTAAAAAGGGCTGTGATTATTTACGGATCTAGCAAGGAATAAGATTGAATTGGTGGCTACATATGTTGGGAATTATTTTCCATAAAAAAGGAAACTCATGCCACAACCATTGGGAGGAAAAGATTATTTTTCACGCAAGCAAGGATTTGTCTGGGAAAGAAATATTTGGAAGACACATAATATATATAGATATTATTCACGCCAACAGAGGAGAGAACAAAAAATAGCCGCCACGCAGAGAAAGAAAAATATGCAGCAACAGAGACACGGAAAAAGACAGAAAGACGTGAGGAACCCGATCAAATTGCGGAGGGAGGCCGCACCCGCACACGAGGGAGATAATTAATCTCTCCCTTTTCTCCTTTTCTTTTTATTATTCGTGTTAGAGTAGTTTTTATTTCTAGTTCCGGGGAAGTCGAACCCTAAGATTGACTATGTTTTGATTGATTTTGGTTGATAATCTCAATACTTTTTTGGAATTGTTTGTGTTATTCTGAATAATTCACTGATTGGTCGGAAGAAGTGTGTATTTTATATATTTACTAGCATATTTTTATATGCTTAATTTTATTGCACTTATATATTTTTCGACTAATTTATTTATTAGATGGATTCAAGTGCTATGATATATTTATGTTTTATTTTTAGGATATTGGGGTATTTTTATAGAAGACGAGACATTGAAGGCATAGACGTGAGCTCGACAACCTCCTGTGGTGCAGTATGGGGATGCTCCATATTCTGCTACCGAACCACATACTCGACCCAATATAAGCCACATTGGGCCCAAGATTGATAACTTAAAATTAATCATGCAATTGGACTTGAGGCACTCACGCATCCAAAGGAGAAAGCCCTGGGAGGATTTATTTGCCAGACCAAGACATTATGTGGGAAGGGCCCAATTAATGGGCTAATGATTTATTTGAGAAGAGGGCTTTTAGATTAGGAGACTTTTACTTATGAGGGCACTATTATTTTGCATAACAGAGATACACGTAGTCGCCATATACCTGGAGAAAGAAAAAAAAACACGCAACCAAGAAAGAGAACAGAAAGGAGAAGAAACAGAGGCACGAACATATACGACAAAGCCGATCAAACGCGGAGGGAGACCGCATCTGCACACGAGAAGGATAATTTTATTCTTCTTCTTTTATCTTTATTTATTATGTCAGAGTAGATTTTCTTTCTAGTTCCAGGAAAGTCGAACCCTACGATTGACTATGTTTTGATTAATTATATGGTTGATGATATTCATATCTTTTTGGAATTGTTTGTGTTAATTTGAATAATTCACCATGATGTATTGAGTTGAATTTAGATTGATCACCTAGATTAGGCTTTACATATCTACACCTGAATTAGGCCTTCAATCCGTAATTGTTGATGTGTTTAATTCGTAAGTGGTATCCGAAAGATGGTAACTACCGGGGATAACACGGCCTATTTATAACGAACGCGATTAACTTCACTACTTAGTCAAGCCTATTTTTCTAATTTCTAAAGCGGCTGATTGTATTAAATCTAAGAAGCGTTTTCTAGATTGTACAAGAAGTCAGGTCTAATCGTAGAGCGTCTCGCGGTTAGATTAAAAATAAGGAAAAATTCGGGTAACAGACTGTGTCGTTGCCTAGAGCTAGTAATTTCATAAGATGGCGAGATTTAATACCAGAATTGATTAGACGAGTCAGTCGAGGGTGTAGACAGAACCGTGAACTAGAAATTTCTCTTATTTATTCTATTTTATTTTTATTTTCTAGTTTAGATTTTATTTGCTTTATTAGGATCTTAGTTTTAATCCAATCCCTCCCCCCTTTTATCGCTTTTATAATTCAATTAATACAAGAAAATTAACGATTTGATACACACTCTCTGTGGGATCGACCCTTATTCGCCGCTACTACTAGTTAGTAGAGGTTAGTCGAGGAAAATATAAATTTTAATTTTGCCACGTTGCGACGCGCGGTCAAATTTTGGCGCCGTGGCCGGGGATTGGACTTATTGAATTGTAATTTTTGAGTACTAACTGAATTATTTTATTTTATTGTTTTTAGAATTTTATTTTTATCATATTTTACCCATCTCTTTTTCTTTGTTTTTTTGTTTTCTTGCAGAATACTGAGCGCCCCCATACTCCGCTGGACAGACTAGTTCGACCCCATACTCGCGAGATTGACTAATCTTTGGGCTATTTTAGCGAGCTTGGTGCAACTTTTCGAGAATGGCAACCTATTATCACGATTTTTATTCTCATCAGTCACCTTACCAGTATGAGAGGGAGATACGAGGTCCGTGGATTGGAGATTAAGGCGTAAGAGGACCTAGTGGTTGGCGAATGAACGAGCAAGACTACTTCTATACCCATGAGTATGGATACCGCTTGAGAGAGCACTCGAACTCTTTCTATGGGTACTCTGAGCCACCAGTTGCGCGAGATCCCAACCCAACGCTCGAGGATATGATAGAGGCTTTGACGTTACACACGTTGAAATTTTGGCAAGAGTACTGCGAGCCATAAGTTGAGAGAGATCCTAGTCCGTCTCTCGAGGAGATGATGAAAGAGTTGACGGCTCACACCCTTCACTTTCAGCAAAGGGTTGAGGCGAGCATCAAGAGCCAAGAGATGAGCATCGAGAACCAAGGCTTGCGCATAAGGAATTTACAAGGGCAAATGAGCCAATTGACGGAACAAATGGACCGACTAGTGTGTCGGCTCGTAACGAGTCCATTGAGCTCAAGCGTCACCCATTCGTGTAGCGAGGACCTCGAGGAACCTGAAGAGTGCACTTACGAGTTGGAGAACGGAAAAATCACGAATATAGAGAAAACGGAGTCGAAACAGCCCAGTACGGGGGTGCCCCATACTCAGCCTGCTACACCCCATACTGTACCTGCTGTAGCGAAAAAGCATACCGTTCTCCCCGCTCTTGTGCCGATAAAAGCTGAACCTTGTTTTGTCTCTTCCAATATGAGTGGGTACTGAGTAAAGATGCACTGAAGCATGTCTTGAGCCTTAATATCCAGCCTCTTGAGACAATCGAGCAGAACGAAAGGTGCAAATGGGAGTTTGATGAGACAGTGACCGTGATTGAGCATGGGTTGACATACATACATGAGGAATCAGCTGTTGGAACCCACGAGGATCTCGATATGCACAAATCACAGACAAAACATTCAACAT
>CACSLK010030875.1:4484563-4508062 GCA_902706635.1 Striga hermonthica | reverse complement strand
GGACATCATCACACTAACGCACATGGTGACCGTAAATATCCTAATAGCACATCGAAGTCCAAGGTTTTAAATAGCGGGCTAAAACGTTTATGGCACTGTAGCTATAGCGGAGCTATAGCGGAGATTTAGCGGGATTTAGCGGCTAAATTGAACATGAATACAAATAGCGGCACGCTGCCAAAAAAAGCTATTTCTCAAATAGCGGCAACTTTAGCGAGCTATTTATTTCATTGCATCGAACACATAATGTTATTACCCAATTCATTAAGTATGTCGATCCGGCTTGGATCTCACCCAAAGAATCAAAGCAACAACAATTATGTGCACATGCCTATTTAATATCTTAGAGCACGCAATAATTAACTGAGGCCTAGTTCGTTTACGACGATTAGTATAAAACGAACATCCCTCTCTGGGATCCTGTTCAATACATAAATGTACTAGCGCAACTACTCGGTCAAGACAAACCGTACGGTTGACACTACAACCGTTCCGATGGGTTGTTCAATTCCATCTAGGTTGTGAATCAATGATTCTTGTTTCGCAAGTAACTGATATAGTGATCTTCGGTACGCCCGATGACGACGCACTTATCTACATGCAAAACAACAGAACGTGGAACTTATTTAACCAAACATAATTCTCATTCATCAAGGAATAACAAGTGTAATATCCACTAAAGCACAGCTTAAGTATATAACACCAACATCAGCGCCATGGAGGAAAGATCCGGTGAAGCACCCAACACCGAGGATATGTGATGTCGTCAAACATGACATGGTGAGGTTTGTGGCTCCCTTGAGGCCACCTCCGAAGCCGCCATGGGTATTTTGATGAAAGAGAGCAATAAGTCGGGCCAACGACAATAAAAAGAGGCGCTTGTTGGGAGGCAACCCAATGGTGTGAATTGTACGACGACCTTCTTTGCATTTACTAAGGTGAACTCATTTCTTTTACCTCCGTTTTTGTTCTTTTGTGTTTATTTGAGTGTTAATGAGATATGCAAACTCTAAGTTTGGGGAGGTACTTCTTGGTGAGCATTCATGTTTTATTATGTCATTATATTTTTGCCCCTTAGAGTTTGATTCTTAGATTAAATTGCATGATATTTGCTTGTGTGTGTGAGATTGCATGTACGTGGAATTTTGCAATGATGACATGAGAGTCGGTTTGTATTTTTTGTGCTTGTTTAAATGGCGTGGGTTAATTTTATTTGGTTAAATTCTTGAGGTGTTTTTATTTTAGGGACAAAGACATGATGGTTGATATTTTTGTGATTTATTAATGGTGAGTTGGTTTTGAGACGATTTGTGTTGTTGAGATGTGCTTGTGATTGTTTTAATCAATGTTGATTAAGTTTGGGGACTTGAAGTTGAAAGTTGAGGTTTCTATGTCTCATAGTCGAAAAAAAAGAATAATGAGGATGGAGAATAATTGGAGGAGTTAAAAAGTCGTTGGCACAAAAAAAAAAGTCATGGGCTGCAATAGCTGCCAATCCGTGGGGGCTCTAGTGTATGAACCCAATAATTCTTGTATCGAGACAATCACGAAAGGCTAAAACCCGCGGGTTGTGACGAAGCTGCCGTTCCCTACTTCGAGAAAAAAAGTGAGAGAGAAAAAGAAAAAGAGAATAAAAAAGGAGTTTGGAGAATGAGACATTTAGACTTTGGCTAGAAACGGAAGGGAACTAGACTTGTTAGCAAAGAGAGGGGTATCATTAGTTGCATTGATCGGTGCATTCGTTATAGAGATTGACAAACTATGGTGGTCACCTAGATTGATACTTGATTGTTTGCGTTCTTACAATAAATTCATCTTGAGTCCAGATAAATTGGTTTGAGTTGTTTGAACTATACACTTATGTGAGAATTATGAGGCCCTGAGTAAAGTTCCACGTACTTGTTTTCTTATCCATCTACGTGCTTATAGTTCTAAGTTGCTTGGGACAAGCAACAATTTAAGTTTGGGGAGATTTGATTGGTCGAAAAAAGTGTGTATTTTATAAATTTACTAGCATATTTTTATATGCTTAATTTTATTGGACTTATATATTTTTCGACTCATTTATTTATTAGATGGATTCAAGTGCTATGATATATATATGTTTTATTTTTAGGATATTGGAGTATTTTTATAGAAGACGAGACATTGAAGGCATAGACGTGAGCTCGACAACCTCCTGTGGTGCAGTACGGGGATGCTCCATATTCTGCTACCGAACCCCATACTCGGCCCAATATAGGCCACATCGGGCCCAAGATTGATAACTTAAAATTAATCACGCAATTGGACTTGAGGCACTCACGCAGCCAAAGGACAAAGCCCTGGGAGGATTTATTTGCCAGACCAAGACATTATGTGGGAAGGCCCAATTAATGGGCTAATGATTTATTTGAGAAGAGGGCTTTTAGATTAGGAGACTTTTACTTATGAGGGCACTATTATTTTGCATAACAGAAATACACGTGGCCACCATATACTTGGAGAAAGAAAAAAAACACGCAGCCAAGAAAGAGAACATAAAGGAGAAGAAACAGAGGCACGAACATATACGAGAAAGCCGATCAAACGCAGAGGGAGACCGCATCTGCACACGAGAAGAATAATTTTATTCTTCTCCTTTTATCTTTATTTATTATGTTAGAGTAGATTTTCTTTCTAATTCTGGGGAAGTCGAACCCTACGATTGACTATGTTTTGATTAATTATATGGTTGATGATATTAATATCTTTTTGGAATTGTTTGTGTTATTTTGAATAATTCACCATGATGTGTTGAGTTGAATTTAGATCGATCACCTAGATTAGGCTTTACATATCTACACCTGAATTAGGCCTTCAATCCGTAATTGTTGATGTGTTTAATTCGTAAGTGGTATCCGGAAGATGGTAACTACCGGGGATAACATAGCCTATTTAAGTGAACGAACGCGGTTGAGTTCACTACTTAGTCTAGCCTATTTTTCTAATTCGTAAAGTGACTGATTGTATTAAATCTAAAAAGCGTTTTCTAGACTGTACAAGAATTCAGGTCTAATCGTATAGTGTCTCGCGGTTAGATTAAAAATAAAGAAAAATTCGGGTAACAGACCGTGTCGTTGCCTAGGGCTAGTAATTTCATAAGATGGCGAGATTTGATACCAGAATTGATTAGATGAGTCAGTCGAGGGTGTAGACGGAACCGTGAACTAGAAATTTCTCTTATTTATTCTATTTTATTTTTATTTTCTAGTTTAGATTTTATTTGCTTTATTAGGATCTTAGTTTTAATCCAATACCCCCTCTTTTATCGCTTTTATAATTCAATTAATACAAGAAAATTAACGATTTGATACACACTCCCTGTGGGATCGACCCTTACTCGTCGCTACTACTAGTTAGTAGAGGTTAGTCGAGGAAAATATAATTTTAATTTTGCCGCGTTGCGACGCGCGGTCATTCACCATGATGTGTTGAGTTGAATTTAGATTGATCACCTATTAGGCTTTACATATCTACACCTGAATTAGGCCTTTAATCCGTAATTGTTGATGTGTTTAATTCGTAAGTGGTATCCGGAAGATGGTAACTACCGGGGATAACACGACCTATTTAAGTGAACGAACGCGGTTGAGTTCACTACTTAGTCTAGCCTATTTTTCTAATTCGTAAAGCGGCTGATTGTATTAAATCTAAGAAGCGTTTTCTAGACTGTACAAGAAGTCAGGTTTAATCGTAGAGCGTCTCACGGTTAAATTATAAATAAGGAAAAATTTGGGTAACAGACTGTGTCGTTACCTAGGGCTAGTAATTCCATAAGATAGCGAGATTTGATACCAAAGTTGATTAGATGAGTCAGTCGAGGGTGTAGACGGAACCGTGAACTAGAAAATTCTCTTAATTTATTTTATTTTTATTTTTATTTCCTTTGTTTAGATTTTATTTATTTCATTAGGATCTTAGTTTTAATCCAATCCCCTCCTTTTATCGCTTTTTATAGTTTCAGTTAATACAGAAATTTCACAATTTGAATCACACTCCCTGTGGGATCGACCCTTACTCACCATTACTACTAGTTAGTAGAGGTTGGTTAAAGGAAAAATATAAATTTTAATTTTGCCGCATTGCGACGCGCGGTCAAATTTTGGCGTCGTTGCCGGAGAGTGGCATTATTGAATTGTGATTTTTAAGTACTAATTGAATTATTGTATTTTATTTATTTAAGATTTTATTTTTATCATACTTTACCNNNCCCCCCCCCCCCCCCTCTTTTTCTTTATTTTTGTTTCCTTTGCAGAATATTGGGTACCCATACTCTGCTGGACAGAATTGTTCACCCCCATACTCGCGAGAATAACTTGTCTTTGGGCGATTTTGATCGAGATTTGCGTGATTGTTCGAGAATGGCAGCCAACTATCACGACTTTTATACCCACCAGACACCTTACCAGTATGAGTGAGAGGTACGAGGCCCGTGGAATGGAGATCGAGCCATAAGAGAACTTATTGGTTGGCGAAGAATCAAGCAAGACTACTTATATCCCGATGAGTATGAATACCGCTTGAGAGAGCACTCGAACTCTTTCTATGGATACTCCGAGCCACCAATTGCACGAGATCCTAGCCCGTCACTGGAGGATATGATAGAGGCATTTACATTGAACATGTTGAGATTTCGGCAAGAGTTCTGCGAGCCATTAATTGAAAGAGATCTGGTCCATCGCTCGAGGATATGATGATGGAGTTGACGGCTCACACCCTTAAGTTTCAGCAAAGTGTTGAGGCAAGCATCAAGAGCCAAGAGGCGAGCATCAACAACCAAGAGGCGAGCATCAACAACCAAGGACTACGCATAAGGAACTTACATGTCCAAATGAGCCAATTTGTGGAACAAATGGACCGACTAGCGTGTCGGCTGGAAACGAGTCCAATGAGTTCAAGCGTCATCCATTCGTGTAGTGAGGACCTCGAGGAACCTGAAGAGTGCACAACCGGAGAGCGTCAAAATCACGAATATAGAGAAAATGGAGTCGAAACAGCCCAGTACGGGGGTGCCCCATACTCAGCCTGTTGTACCCCATACTCCACCTACTGTAGCGAAAAAGCATACCGTTATCCCCGCTCCTGTGCCGATAGAAGCTGAACCTTATTTTATCTCTTCCAATACGAAGTGGGTACTGAGTAAAGATGCACTGAAGCATGTCTTGAGCCTTAATATCCAGCCTCTTGAGACGATCGAGCAAATTGAAAGGTGCAAATGGGAGTTTGAGGAGACAGCGACCGTGATTGAGGGTGGGTTGCTATACATTCATGAGGAGTCAACTCTATGGAGAAAAGACCCGGTGAAACACCCAACATCGAAGAGTGATTGTTTTGAAAAGCATGTCGTGGTAAGATTGATGGCTCCCTTGAGGCCACCTCGGAAGCCGCCATGGATCCTTTGATGAAAAAGAGCAATAAGTCGGGCCAACGACACTAAAAAGAGGCGCTTGTTAGGAGGAAACCCAATGGTGTGCGTGGTTCGGTGACTTCTTCTACATTGATTAAGGTGAACTCGTTTCTTTTACCTTCGTTTTTAGTTCTTTTGTGTTATGTGAGCGTCAATGATATATGCAAAATCTAAGTTTGGGGAGGTTTTTCTTGGTGAGCATTCATGATTTATTATGTCATTATATTTTTGCCCCTTAAAGTTTGAGTTCTTAGTTTGAATTGCATGATATTTGTTAGTCTTGTGTGAGCATGAGATTGCATGTACGTGGAATTTTGCGATGATGATGTGAGAGTCGGTTTGAATTTATTGTGCTAGTTTAAATGGCTTGAGTTGATGTTATTTGGTTAAATTCTTAAGGCATTTTTATTTTGGGGACAAAGGCATGATGGTTGATATTTTTGTGACTTATTCGTGGTGAGTTGATTTTGAGGCGATTTGTATTGTTGAGATGTGCTTGTGATTGTTTTAATCAATGTTGATTAAGTTTGGGGACTTGAAGTTGAAAGTTGGGGTCTCTATGTCTCATAGTCGAAAAAATAAGAATAATGATGATGGAGGAATAATTGGTGGAGTCGAAAATCCGTTTGACACAGGAAAAAAAAAAGTCCTGGGCTGCAACAACTGCCAATCCGTGGGGGCTCTAGTGTTTAAATCCAATAATTCTTGTATCGAGACAATCACAAAAGGCTAAAACCCGCAGGTTGTGACGGAGCTGCCGTTCCCTACTTCGAAAAAAAAGAGAGAGAATGAGAAAAAGAAAAAAAAAAAAGAAAAATGGAGAATGAGACGTTTAGACTTCGACTAGAAATGGAAAGAAACTAGACTTGTTAGCAAAGAGAGAGATGTCATTAGTGCGGTGCATTCGTTATAGAGATTGACAAACTATGGTGGTCACTTGGATTGATACTTGATGTGTTTGCGTTCTTAGAATAAATTCATCTTGAGTCCGGATAAATTGATTTGAGTTGGTTGAGCTATGCACTCATGTGAGAAATGTGAGGCATTGAACAAATATTCCACGTACTTGTTTTCTTATCCATCTATGTGCTTATAGTTCTAAGTTGCTTGAGGACAAGCAATGATTTAAGTTTGGAGAGATTTGATTGGTCGGAAAAAAGTGTGTGTTTTATATGTTTATTAGTGTATTTTTATATGCTATACTTTATCACACTTATATATTTTCCGACTTCTTTATTTATTAGATGGATTCTAGTTCTTTGATATTTTTGTGCTTTATTTTCAGGATATTGGAGTAGTTTTGTGGACTACGAGACGGGTCAAGGAATTACTAGTGAGTTGGGCTAAGGCCAAGTGATTAAGGCCCAATATTATGATGATTTGGAGTCGGAGCTGGGAGATTCACCTAAAAAGGGCTGTGATTATTTACGGATCCAGCAAGGAATAAGATTGAATTGGTGGCTACATATGTTGGGAATTATTTTCCATAAAAGAAGAAAACTCACGCCACAACCATTGGGAGGAAAAGATTAATTTTCACGCAAGCAAGGATTTATCTGAGAAGAAGTATTTGGAAGACACATAATATGTATAGATATTATTAACGCCAACAGAGGAGAGAACAAAAAATAGCCGCCACGCAGAGAAAGAAAAATATGCAGCAATAGAGACACTGAAAAAGACGGAAAGACGTGAGGAACCCGATCAAATTGCGGAGGGAGGCCGCACCCGCACACGAGGGAGATAATTAATCTCTCTCTTTTCTCTTTTTTTTTTTATTATTCATGTTAGAGTAGTTTTTATTTCTAGTTCCGGGGAAGTCGAACCCTAAGATTGACTATATTTTGATTGATTTTGGTTGATAATCTCAATACCTTTTTGGAATTGTTTGTGTTATTTTGAATAATTCACCATGATGTGTTGAGTTGAATTTAGATTGATCACCTATTAGGCTTTACATATCTACACCTGAATTAGGCCTTTAGTCCGTAATTGTTGATGTGTTTAATTCGTAAGTGGTATCCGGAAGATGGTAACTACCGGGGATAACATGACCTATTTAAGTGAACGAACGCGGTTGAGTTCACTACTTAGTCTAGCCTATTTTTCTAATTCGTAAAGCGGCTGATTGTATTAAATCTAAGAAGCATTTTCTAGACTGTACAAGAAGTCAGGTTTAATCGTAGAGCGTCTCGCGGTTAAATTATAAATAAGGAAAAATTCGGATAACAGACTGTGTCGTTACATAGGGCTAGTAATTCCATAAGATAGCGAGATTTGATACCAAAGTTGATTAGACGAGTCAGTCGAGGGTGTAGACGGAACCGTGAACTAGAAAATTTTTTTAATTTATTTTATTTTTATTTTTATTTCCTTTGTTTAGATTTTATTTATTTCATTAGGATCTTAGTTTTAATCCAATCCCCCCCTTTTTATCGCTTTTTATAGTTTCAGTTAATACGAAAATTTCACAATTTGAATCACACTCCCTGTGGGATCGACCCTTACTTGCCACTACTACTAGTTAGTAGAGGTTGGTCAAGGAAAAATATAAATTTTAATTTTGCCGCGTTGTGAAGCGCGGTCACCTTCTATTCCCTATTCTAATTTCTTTCTCACTCCCCAGACCTCTACAACCGGCGACGGCTTCGAGTGAAGAGCGCCAGAGTGGTGGCGACCGGAGGGAATCCGTTATGGTCGACGGTGTTTGCGGAAAGCCCCACGGCTGCCCAGTGACTGGTAATGGAGGCGGGGTTTAGCGGCAGCAGACGAGGGACCCGACTATGGCTAAGAAGGTCGGCGATTCGCAGCTGATGAAGTTTGGTGTTGCTCTAGTGTGCGGTTCTGGACCTTTGCGAGGGCCCAATCTTGCCCAATTGAACGACGACAAGGTGCGAGTGTGTTTCGGCTGATTTGAATCAACCCGGGTTACGTTCGGGTTTGCGTACCGTTGCGAGGTTAAATAAAATGTATTGGGGATTTAAATATGTGGTGTTTTAATGATGATGAATTAGATGGCTACAGGAAAAAACTAAGGAAAATAAATATCAAATTTTTATTTTACCTTCTGAAATTTGCAGTTGACGAAGGTTGCATGCGGTTTCTATAATATAAATCACTTTAAAAAATTCAGAAAATTTCAAAACAAATCTCTTCCTTAAAAAAAGAGTTAAAATAGGGGTGTATACTAATAAGCTGAATTTCGTTTTTTAATTAACCAAATCTTTTCCTAAAAAAGAGGAGTTAAAATAGGAATGTAATAATAAACTAAATTTTTGTTGTTTCCTATTCAAAATGAAATCAAAAATTTTAGGCAGGACTTGTGAAATAAATTCAAAAAAAGTTTCCAGATAAGGTAATTTTCGAAATAATTGAGCGGAAAAAAACTTATTAAAATTGTTTTTAATTTCTTAACTCTATTTTATATTAATAGATTGCAGCCGAAATTTCCATATTCAGGTAAATCGGCCAAATTCACATGATTCTAGTAATTAGGGTATCTTCAAAATAACTTTTTTATGGCTTATATCGTTTCCTAGAATAAGGAGCCGCAATTTTCTTAAATGATTATTTGAAAAATACCATAAATTGTTAAATTAATTTCCTTTATAGTAAATAGAATTTTTTAGGGAAATAGTTACTATTTTAAAAATAATCAAACATTTGTATATATATATATATATATATAGATATATAGAATGATTTATATTTTAATGTGTTTATTTTTTAATTATAATTAATATTTTTTATTTAATTGCTTTAATTGTTGTTGAAATTATACTTTAATTATATATTAAATTATAATTAATGTATTTTTATTATTACTATTATTTTTATTTTTTTTTGGTACAGGGACCTTCCAGTTTCCGGATCCATAGGGGAACCGATTAATTCGGAATCGAGCCGGGTAGGACCACAAGGGCGACAAAGCTCTCTCCCTCAAGAGTTTTAACACTGCTGCATTCCCAGAGCTCGAACTCGAGACCACTGATTAAGTTGGAAGAGACCCAAGCCATCTCATTTATTTCATTTTTAACTAGTCTTTGGCGGTCAGTCATTCTCATATGAAATGGAAGTTACACGGAGCACACGAAAGGGATAGATTCTGCTCTCTTTCTCTGGTACTTTCCTTAATCATCATAGAACAAATGTCTTGTCAAAGAACAAATTTCCACTTATTTTCACTTCAACTCGTCACTCATCTAACAAACTCTTATGAAGAATCCCCAACATCCCAATTCGTAACATAAGATCAAGAAGCCGTCCTCCTTTCTTAGCTGGAAGAGATGGGATTTGTTGTAGGTTATGTTTTAGGCTTCGCCTTTGGGATGGGTTTAACCGTGTGCTTTGCGCGGTACCAAAATGTCCGATCAAAATGCCGCACTGATTTGGTTGGTATCTAGTTTGCTCAATCATCGATTATCATTGATTTTCAACTAGAGATGATGTTTTTCATTATTATGTATATGTATTTTTCTGTCAGGCAGAAGCAATTGCAGCTTTTGCGAGGATGACAGTTCAAGACTCCAAAAAACTCCTACCCACTGATCAATTATACCCATCTTGGGTTGTCTTCTCAGAGAGACAGAAGTTGAGTTGAGAATTTACCTTTTGAGCCGTCATAATCATTGTGTGGCGAAGCCTCTAACATGCCCTTGTATTTTCTACTCGTTTGCAGTTAACTTGGCTCAATCACCACCTTGACAAGATTTGGCCTTATGTCGATGAGGTTAGCACCTTAAACTTCCTTCTAATTTCATTATTATTGTTATTTCCTTTTTGCACATATTCTTTTAGGACTTGTTTCTGTTGTGTAGGCAGCATCAGAGGTTATAAGAAGCTCTGTAGAACCAATTCTTGAGCAATACCGGTCAGCAGTTTTGGCATCTCTAAAGTTCTCTAAGTTGACTCTTGGTACCGTTCCACCTCAGTTCACAGGTTGGTTCACTTCCTTCTTCTTTGCATAGCAAAAGTCTCCTTCCTTGTCCTGCTTTTCCACAAAGAATAACATAGATGGGTTGGATAAGAAAATGGTGAACTAGGATGTCATGTGTTATTTTTGTGGATGGAATCATATAATCATATGATAGTCCACTGCATGTTTTGTTTTTATGCTAAGAGTTTTGCAATGATGCTGTCCAAATTAAGCAATAGGTCCTAAAGGGAGCTGACAATTCATTATCTTTATTCCGTTCTCTCTTTCTTTAAGGAGTTTCCATCGTTGTGGGTGAATCTGACGAGATAATTATGGAATTGGACTTGCAGTGGGATGGAAATCCTAAAATTGTACTTGATATAAAGACTAGACTCGGTGTAACTCTACCAATACAGGTATTAGCAAACTTTTACTATGAACATTACAATGACACTTTATCCTGTTTCTGATTTCTGTTGATGTGGAAGAAGAGAAACTTACCTATCCACACATTTTCTGCCGACTCGATGGCCCTTTACAACGCAAGGGCTAAATCTATTTCTAACTGTTTTCTCTGCCTGCAGGTCAAAAATATTGGATTTACTGGGGTTTTTAGGATAATATTCAAACCATTAGTTGACGAGTTTCCCTGTTTCGGAGCTCTTTGTTATTCATTGAGAGAGAAGGTACATGACTAGTTCACTGTTTGATAAAAATGGTGTCCGAACTGATTGTGTCTTGAGTTTCTAGGTGTGTGTTAACAAGTTTGAAAATGGACTCTCATATTGCAACGGCTTCGACTGGAATGCACATTTTTTTCTTAGTAACTTCATTTGAGTTTCACATATCATGTTTTTGCCTGCAGAAAAATCTCGACTTTAGCCTCAAAGTGATTGGTGGTGATATATCAGCAATTCCAGGAGTATCTGATGCTCTTGAAGTCTGTTAATTTTCTCATTATGACTCTCGCCATGTGGTGTATTCTAACTTGACAGTGTTTATGAGAATGTCATTGAATTGTCTTGTCTTTACTCGTAGGAAACAATACGAGATGCTATTGAAGATTCTATCACTTGGCCAGTACGTAAAATCATACCCATATTACCAGGAGATTACAGGTTAACTATCTATTTGCCATGCAGTCAAACTAACGGCATGTCATTACTCGAATTATGTGAACTTAGACGAGTTTCTTGGTATTGTTTATTTGTTACAGTTACCTAGAGTTAACGCCAGTGGGGACTTTGAATGTGAAGCTCATTGAAGCAAAGGAATTGACAAATAAGGACATAATTGGAAAATCTGATCCATTTGCCGAGCTATTCATCCGTCCCCTACGTGACAGGATAAAAACTAGCAACACAATAGTAAACAACCTCTGCCTTTATGTGCTTTATTAATCATACTTTTCAGTTATTAGTAGACACACACATTATTTGTCGCAGAACAATCAAACAAGTCCAATCTGGAACGAGCACTTTGAGTTTGTTGTGGAGGATGTGACCACCCAACATTTGACCATAAGAGTTTATGATGATGAAGGAATTCAAGCTTCTGAATTAATTGGTTGTGCTCAAGTATCACTAGGCGAGCTTGAGGCTGGTAAAGTGAAAGATGTGTGGTTGAAACTGGTGAAGGATCTCGAGGTCCAGAAAGACCAGAAAAACCGTGGTCAGGTGAGATGGCCAAACCTACATTCCCACTCAGTTTCTTAAATTTATGTCTTCTTTAAAAAAAATAAAAAAGAAATATAATGAAATAAAATTACACTCATGATATGCTTTTCTTTGTTATAAAGTTATGCATTTATTACTACTAGTAAAGTACATGTGCATCCCACGTGGTGTGATGTTTTTTGCCGATTAAATTTAGTAAAATAAATTAATTAATTTTTTAAACATCAATGCAGGAAAGAAGTAAAATATAGAACACATGAGCATCTAATTTTTTTTTTTTTTTTTATAATGACGTCTTAATATAAAAAGAATGAAATAACATTACAACCCTAACAAAAATATAGTTTCTAATGGGAAAAAATCTTAATATAAAAAAAAAAAATGAAATAACATTACAACCCCAACAAAAATATAGTTTCTAATGGGAAAAAAACACAAAATAACTAAATAAGGACTCAATGTATATAATAGATGCATTGGTTATTTTATTTAATTATGTTATATGATTAAAGATTAATATCTTTCATTTTGGTTTGGCGTTTTCTTAAGAAACACTCATACTCGTTAGTGCCCAGTACATTAATAATAATTGAAAATTCTTTTTAATTCATTTGGCAAAACGTCTACTTTATTCATACACTTATAAATATGCTGACCAAGCATATAGTCAAACTTCATTGAATATCTTAATAAAATAACCAACCGCATCATTAAATTGTTGATATTTTTATCATTGTATAAATTACTTCATGAAGGCATTGCCCCACAGAGTGTGAATGAATTTCGTCTCCAAATAAAAGTTAACTTTCCAAAATCTTAGTTACATGTACTTCTCTCGAGACGCTAAATTACTTTTTGAAATCATCAATTACATGAAAGTACGTATTGTAAAGTAATTGTGCATATGTTCGAGCATACACAATGAGATTGTAAATATTCCTATAAAAAAGGACAATTTTATTCAAAACATTCAACAATGTTTTGTTCAGGCTTCGACATTTTTTTTTTTTTTCCGAAACGATAGGATATATTACTCTGAAAAATAAAAGAGAGTTACAACCGAGGACAAACTTGCCCTAAACAACCGCACTGACTACGGAAAAAGCCCAAGAACAAAAGAATAAGAATACCTCCCTGGCTACTAAAACAGCTCATCCAGGGAGTTCCTTCTTATGCTTCCCTACAAAACCCAAAATATTCTCAACAGCATCAAAAAAGCCTAGCAACTGCACCAAAGCCTAGCTAGACTTCAAAACACTAAGGCAAAACAAAAGACAGAAAACTAGAACATAGAGTTATGCATACTACTGAAATACAACCAGTCCTCCAAAGCTAAGCTAATAGTGTCCTGCTCTGATCTCCAGATGTTCGAAAATATTTACAAATTCCTTGTCTTCCACATCCACCACCAGAGGATGTAAGAAGATAGCTGGAGTCTGGCCTCTACGGTAGGGGAGTTGTTGATAGAGCATAATTTTGGCCACCATTGTTTAAAGCTATCTGTCTCCTTCTTAGTTCCCTCCCAAGAAACAGGGGCGATTTTCCAGATCATCTGGGCTCTTCTACAATTAAAAAATAAGTGCTCTTGGGTCTCCAGATCCTCACCACACATTTTACACATTTGATCAATGAGAATTCCTTTCTTACTCAGATTACTGTTAACTGGGATGATGTTGTTCATGGCTTTCCACAGAAAGTGCTTGATTTTGGGTTTGATCACTAATCCCCAGCTCCTATTCCTGGTCATTTTCAGCATTTTTTGGTCTTTGCTTGATTCAGGGGAGTCCATGAGTTGGAATTTTTGTTCAATCATCTTGGAGTATGCTGAGGCCACAGTGAATTTCCCATTGGTTGTCCACTTCCAAGTAAGTCTGTCTTTTTGATGAGGGTCAAGGTCTGTAATTCCCAGAATTGCTTTTGCCTCCAGCTCTGGGAAACTCTTCAACTAGCTGCTTGTTCCATCTTCTACCCGATTCTTCAAGGAGATCACTGACTCTTGTGATGTGCTCTGGAGCTCTACTCCTGGACTGTGGATTGAGCTTTGGGATATTGGGGACCCATGGGTGCTCCCATATTTTCACACTTCTGCCATCTTTAATCTGAAATATGAGGCCATGCTTAAGAGAGTCTCTCTGCTTCATCCAGCAAGCCCAGAGCCATGAGCAGTTCCCCTTTGGCTTCACTGTGAAAAAATCCTCTTTATAAAAATATTTGGCCTTAAGAGTTTTGCTAACCAGCAAGTTGGGGTGAGTCAAAAGTCTCCAAAGCTGCTTAGAGATGAGTGCCTTATTGAATGTGTGCAGATCATGAATGCCCAAACCTCCCAGCTTTTTTGGCAAGGTTACCTTCTCCCATGCTTTCCAGTGGATTGATTTCTTCTTATTGCCAGATGTGCTCCACCAGAAATTTGCAAATGTGGAAGACAACTTCTTCAGAACTCGGCAAGAGGAAACATGACATGGAATATGTGGGAAGTGCTCCAAGGACAGCTTTCATCAGCACCTCTTTTCCTGCACTAGATAAAAATCTATTTTGCCAAGCAGAGATTCTTGCATTTACTGCTTCCTCAATGTAAGCAAAGGTAGCTAATTTTGTTTTCCCAATTCCCAAAGGGAGACCCAGGTAGTTAGTGGATTTTTGATGCTTGATACCCATGAGTGTTTGGCAAATATCATTCTGGACAGAGGTAGGAGTGTTATGGCTAAAAAAGATTGAGGATTTTTCCAAATTTACCTTTTGGCCTGTGATGGATTGGTAGTTATGGAGGATGGCTAGCAAGGTAACAACTTGGTGAACATCAGCTTTAGCAAATAAAAGAGTGTCATCAGCAAAGAATAGGTGAGAGAGGGTTGGGCTGTTTTTACAAATTTTATCCCCTTCCAGATTTCCATTAGAAAGTTCCTCTTGAATCAGAAAGGATAAGATTTCAGATATAAGAATGAAAATATAGGGGGACAGTGGGTCCCCCTGTCTTATCCCTCTAGAAGGATTAACAAAACCGCAAACCTCACCATTGACATTGAAAGAAAAGGAAGCTAAAGTCACACATTTCAAAATCAACCCCACAAATTTCAAGCTGAAACCCAACTTGAGCATAATAAGCCTAAAAGAGTCCCATTCCACCCTGTCGAAAGCCTTAATCATGTCTAGCTTAAGGGCCATAAAGCACTTAGAGCCAGATCTAAGAGATTTAAGAAAATGGAAGACTTCATGAGCTAAAATAACATCGTCCATAATTTGCCTGTTGGGGACAAAGGCAGATTGAAATTCACTAATGCAGAAAGGCAGACAAGGTTCAAGTCTCAGAGCAAGAATTTTTGAAATGATTTTGTAGGTAATATTGCAAAGACTAATAGGCCTGTATTGAGCAACAAAAGCAGGTTGATGGCATTTTGGAATCAGAGTGATCAGAGCATGGTTAAGGCTCAAGCTACCGGATGCAAAAAAACTTAACACCGCAGCACAAACATCATCTTTAACAACAGACCAGAATGATTGAAAAAAAGCAGAACTCATACCATCCGGCCCTGGGGCTTTGTGGGGGTTAATACTGAACAGAGCATCCCTGATTTCATCAGATGTAACGGGTGCCATAAGATCTGAGTTCATTTCTGCAGTAATAACTTCTTTCATCCCAATAAGCAGCCTGTCTCCTGTGCTGGAACCTCAGAAGAAAATAACCTAGAGTAGAAGTCTTCAATACAATTAGCTATTTCTTCTTTGGTGTCACAGATAGATTGATCATCCCTGGTAAGGCTGTGAATGTGATTGATCTTCCTCCTTTGAGCAGTGTGAGCATGAAAAAATCTAGAATTCTTGTCTCCATGCTTCAGCCAGGAGATTCTAGATTTTTGCATCCAATATTTCTCGTCCCAGCTATAAGCATCATGCAGCTCCTTTTTAAGAAGGTCCCACCTTTTCCAGTCTTTGAGCCCCCCATCTTCATTCAATGATTCTAGCTCTTTGTTAGCTGCAGCTATCTTCAAAGCATTTTCAGACTTAAATTTGCTGCTCCATTTCAAAAGCTGGATTCTGGATTGCTTTATTTTAGATTGTAAAGCGAACATCGGGGTGCCCTCTTGAGGAGTAGACCAGGCTTTGTTAACTTCCTCTTTGATTCCCTGCTTCTCCAGCCATCGCGAGTCAAAGTAGAATCTTTTCTTTTTTGCATGAGACTGACCGGAGCTATTTAGGAGAAGAAGGCAGTGGTCCGAAGAGCTCCTGAAAATGTTAGTGACTTGAGCCCCTTGGTTAGAAGTAACCCAGGCTAATGAACCAAAGACTCTGTCTATCCTCTCCTCCACGAACCCTTCCATCTCCCTATTATTGCCCCAGGTGTATGGGTAACCTTGCATATCAATCTCCATCATCCCCATGTCGCTGATGAAAGAATTGAAGGACTGACAAGAGTTAAGAGATCTTGGCCGTCCACCCTTTTTGTCCTCCGGTTTCGTGATATCATTGCAGTCTCCACCTAAGAACCAATAAGAGCCCCAACTCTATTGTTCTGCCACAAGGTAGTTCCATTGAGTTTTCCTGACATCAGGGTCTGTGCTTGCATATAGAAAGATACCCCATCCTACTCTGGCTTTGGCCTCATCCCAAAATTCAATTTCAATAGAGAATGCAGTCTTTTTTATGGTGAAAATTTGGACCGACTCTTCCCAGATTAGCAAAAGCCTCCACTCCTGCCTATCGGTTCCACAGAAGTCCAGTTATTGATAGCCCCCAGATTCCTACACACTGTGCCCACAAAAGCATTCTTTCTCTTAGTTTCTGAAATAAAGAAAAAACTTGGGTGATGGAGCCTCCAAATCTCCTTGATTTGGGAAACTGTAGAGGGGGGCCACCCACACCTCTACAGTTCCACACCGCAACCTTCATTTAGAACATTGGGGCCACTTGCGGCTGGCCTCCTTCACCTCTGAATCCATTTTTTGTTTCTTCTCGACACGAATTTCTTCTACTTCTCTGGTGCTACCAAGAATCTCAACTTCCTCTGAAATCTGCCTTTTTGATCTTATTAAATTCTTAAGGCTGGTGTCCTCCAGTTTGGCACCGGTCTCTTGCATCCTTTTCCAACCAGATTTTTGTTTCAAGGGTTTATTGAGATCAAGAGCAACAGACGATGCTGCTGGTATAGGGAGATTGAGCTCAGAGTCCATAGGCTGGGGTGAGATCATATTTGAGGGTGCTGAGGGTGATGGTGAGCTGGAGTTTGCTTAAGGCTTTATTGGCTCAGATTGTTTGGGTGCAGGTGGGTCTGTGTCCATATGAGGGGTTAAGGACAGGGATAGGGGTTTGATGGGTATCGTTGTGATTATATGAGATTGCGGAGGTTTGAGGATCACAGCCTTTAGGTTGGAATTTGGGAGAGAAAGGGTATCCACATCAATCGGCGTTAAATTTTGAGCATTGGAAGAAGAATGGGAGTGTGATTGAGATTTCTGGTTTTCTGGGTTAGAGTTTGGGTTGTTGGGTGGGGAATTTGTAGGTGAGGAGTTGTATCTGGAGGTGTTGTTATTGAATGATGAGGGAGGGGCTGTTGGATAAAAAATATCTTGAGCTTTCAGCCAATCTCCATATAGCCCTTTAGCAATCCTGCCATTGGCAAAATCGGATTCTCTCTTCTCACAATTTTTCTCCATATGGCCCAAGTGGCCACAATAGAAGCAACAACTGACTAATCTTTCATATCTGAAATGCACCTGAACTCTCTTGTCTCCCATCTTTAAGTTAGTACATCTAAGAAGGGGTTGGTTGACATCTAGGACTGCTTTGATCCGGAGGCATTTCCCGGCCAACGGTCCTCCTTGGGGTATTGATACATCAAGCGCTTTATTGAAGATCCTCCCAATTTTCATCCCCACCTCCAAAGAGATCCAGTTGATGGGGATGTTCCATGCCTGGACCCATATTTCAATCTCCTGGAAGCTTGGATGCTCCGCAGTGATCCCCTCTTCCCAATTACGGAGTTTGATGAACTGATTTTCATAAGACCAGTTGATACCTTTTCTAACTTTTTCTTTGTCTTCCAAATTAGAGAAGATGAATTGGAAGAAATTGTTAGATATCTCCTTCACTTTCACGACTGAACTTATTTGCCACATCTGTCCAATTGCTCTCCTGAGTCCGGCAATGTTCGCCTGTTTTTGGCCAATAATTTTCCCAAAGAGGCTTCGAGTACATTCCTCCTCACTTATGTGGACATCCTCAGAGTCAATCTCCACATCTTCATTCTCCTTTCCTTCTAGCTGAATAGACCCGAGCGAGCTTAGATGCCTGGTCTTCCATTGCAGAGATCGATCTTATGGCACTTGAATCTGAGAAATCAAGGACACCTGCTACTGAAAGGAAAGAGACAAAAGGTTAATCGGAAGCGGGAGAACAGATATAAGAACGAGCTAGGGAAATAAAAATTAGGGTTACTGAAAAGAAATTCCCTAAAAAGACACAGGAAGAATAGAGAAGATAAAGAAGATGACTGATAAATGCCGATAATAATCGGGAATAATCCTTGCCCTAAGCAAAATTAGATCTCCGGCGAGTACATGGCTCTCCTAGAGAGAGAATTTTTTTACGTTGGCACTCTTTGACATTTTTTTTTTCAATGCTATTTATTTGGAAGATAAACGAACTATATAATATATTGGCTGCAAACCATTGATCATTGTTGCAATAACGTTGTTTATCATAATATCTTTCACATTCACTCGAATTTGCAGTACTTATGGGGCTAATAACTTCTTTAGTGCTTTTATTGTCCAATCTTTTTTGCATCATACATAATGCTTCAAAATTTTAAGATAGAGTTCCTTTCTTGGACAAAAAAATAAATAAATAAATAAATAAAAAATGAGATAATATTTAGAAGCATATCATTTGCCAAAGTATTTGAGAAGAGAAGAATTAGAGTCTTATTCTATTATCATTATGATACTCTTAGTCGTTCTGTGAATTTTATTATTACGAAGTTATTATTAAAATTTACGTTATGTATTACATATCACTTGTTAAAGTATTTGAAAAGAGAAGAATTAAAATTTTATTATATTATTATACTCTTAGTCGTTCTGTGAATCTTATTATTACAAAGTTATTATTATAATTTACATTATGTATTACAAATTATTTATTTATTTGATAATATAGGATCATTATTTATGAGAACTAATATATTACCTATAAAAAAGGTAACAAATAAATAGATTTAAATATTTCAAAATTAAAAATTTCAATGGTAGACAGTAATTAAATTTGTAATTAAAAGAATTAAGATTAACATTCCAAATTTTAATGCCAAAAATATATATTTATTATGTACTTAAAATTTCTAGTTAAAATAAATGTTCATCTTTAATATGTTTATATTTTCCATTAGCCAGCTTCAACTGATATAGGACATTAATTAATTTTATCTATTTTTTTACTATTGATTGAATGCGAGCTATATGCTTTCTCCTTGCCTAGTTTTACAGTGTTATCACGTAGAACATCATTCTTACCCCCTTGTTTAATTGCTATAATATTATTAAAACAATTAAAGACTTTTCAACTCAGATGTATCTTGTTTGTTTTGAAAAAACTACTAATTACCATAAATTAAATGAAAATTGCGTTAAATATGTTATATATTCTATCATTATTAACAATTTCATAATAATTAGTTGCACGTAATATTATATATAATGCAAATTTTTTTAATTGTTTAGAGCCCTACTTTTACTATAAGAAAATGAAATTTCAACGAAAATATATTACTACAGATTTTTAACAACAATCTAACAAATATTTCAATGTTATTACTTCATTTTGAAGTTTTCAGTGAAAAGTTTTTGGCAAAAATATTTTGTTAGAATCATGGGTTGATCCATGTTTAAGGCGACCCAAAACCTCACTCAAAACATCTAGGATAAGGTATCTAACAACAATAGTGAGAATATTTTTCATAATTTTAATTATGTTCCCTATTTTGAAAATAAAATTAAAAGAAAGAAAATACATAATGAATTACTTTACAACTCACCCAATTATAAATTCAATTCATCTAATATTTTTATTAAAGTTGTAGCATAAACGTGGTATCTCAACTACAGAAAATATGATAAAATTTAAAAATTACATTTTTACCCTCTAATTCTATTTTTTAATTTTGGTGATAACTTCATTCTTTTTTTTTTTTTGCAACATAATGCTTTCTCTAACTTCAAAATATATTTTTTTATATCTTTCAGCTAATACTAGTATGAATCCCGTGCGATGCACGAGTAAGAGATATTCATTGATATTTATAAATTAAAAGTACGTATTAGATAATATTTATAAATTAAAAATATAAAATCAATATGTAATACAATTTATCTATTTTAATTTATTGAAAATGTTATGAAATTTAAATTGTGCAAAACTATATAAAACATGACTATTTAAAATTAGTACACAACACGTACGGTGCTAGTAACTGATAATAAATTAATTATATTCGTTTCAAACTAAGTGCCATTTTAAAATTTTTATTCAGAAATTTGATTTGAATTTGATTTGAAGACAATGTGATTTCATAAAATAATTATTGTGGCAAAATTTTATCATATATTTAAAAATATATGTATAATAAAACTTATATTGTTTCTTTAATTAGCATGATTTTACTTTTGTATAAGTTGTCCAAATTCAAAAAAATCAAGAAAAAATTGGCTATTTCATTTATGTTCAAATTAATGTTGACCTATAAACTATGAATATTATATATATATATGGGTCAATATATAAAGGTTTATGATTTCAATGACTCTAATATATCGAGATCTATCATACAGTTCCCATATATATATATATATATATATATATATTCATTGAAATCAAGTGTATCGAGATTTGTTTCCAAGAATTATATTGGAAGTATATAACAGTCCTTGATTTTTCCTAAGAAGACACGATTTTTGTACCAATTATCGATTTAAAAGATTTGCATAATCCCAAATTCAATTAAATGAAAAATGCATATTTTGCTTATAAACTCCCAAAATAAGTGAATTGAGTTTTTTTGAAAATGTATAAAGATTTGTTTTCAAGAGTTTCATTTGAAATGTATCATTATTATCAATTATTGAAGATAGAGCAAAATATCGGCCAATATGCTCATGTGTTATTCTAATGAGAAGTAAATAAAAAAAAAACATTTTATAGAGATAATGAAAAATCTCGAATCCCAATAAATTAAAACTGTATAATTTAAAAATTTATCAAGAATGGTTTGCAAGAGTTTTAATGGAAGTGCATCACCACTATCCCTTTTTATATTTTAAAGTGTAACCAAATTCTTGGCCAATATTCTCATGCCTGTTAACAAAATATCGGTTTTCAACATAGATGGGCCGATATTTTTTTTATAAACTGATTTACTAACTTGGAAAATTATGTTGTAACCTATACACTTGTTTTTTTTTTTAAAAAAAAAATGGAATCGATTTTTATGTAATATCAATTGATTTGAATTTCATAAACCAAAATATCGGTACATTTAGTTAAGAAATAGAAAAAGAGTCCAGAATTTTAACGAAATGTCATGTTTTTTAAAAGATTGAACCTAATTCAGTTAAGAAATAAAAAAAAAATCCTCTGGGGAAAGATCAATTTTATTAAAAAATGACGAATTTGTTTAAGAAATAGTAAAAAATCCAAATGGATAATGCATGAACACATTTTGGATTGGAATTTGATTGGTGTAACTCATTCATTCTTAAAAAATCCAAATTGATAAAGCATGAACACATTTTGGATTGGAATTTGATTGGTGTAACTCATTCAAATCTCAATAATTTTAAAATCAATTTGGCACGTCTTTTTAATATATTCTTAAATAATTTGGATAAGACACTAAATAACATATTTTGCCCAAATCTTATATTTTTTATTCAATTATGGCCACAATATTGCCCTAGAGATCTCACCAAATTTTCGGACAAATGCGAGCCGCAATAGTTGACAATTAGATTGTATTTAAATTTTATTTTGACTTTTTAATTTAAATTTCAAAAAAATAGCCGCCCCTTCTTCAATTTTTTTTAAAAACTTTACTAATAAAGGTAAAAATGAAAATTTAAGGCGGGAATTCAGTTGCTATTTCAGGTAAATGCCAAACCTTTTATATATATATATATATATATATATATGGATATTCTAGCTATATGTTCATAATTTATAAATTAATCAATTATATAGTCGAGTTGAGTCAACTATACTACAATATAAATTTTTTGTTCATAAAAAATTTAAAAAATATATTATTTGAATTAAAAAAAAGGGTAAATTGCAGTTTTCATACTCAAACTAAAGTTCATTTTGGAATTAGTACCCGTTTTTTAACATTTGCAAAATCAGTACCCTAATTTTCATTCTGTTAGCAACATTAGTACCTGACCGTTAGATCTCCGTTAAATTTCCGTTAGTTGTTAACGGAAGTAGGCAAAATAGAAGAAAATTTGTATTTTTGTTATTGCAAAATTATTATTCCAATATAATATATACTGCATGAACTAGAAGAGAAACTATGTCTTTTCATTTTTCTCGATTTATTATATTTTTTCCAAAAAAAAATCGATTTTATCCAATTTTGTTTCTTATAAATAGTGGAGGCTGCCTTTTTTTTAAAAAAAAAAATGGTACAAATGTCTTATGTATATAGATTTCATCATGAGCCAAAAAACATAAAAATTTCCTCCATTTTGTCTACTTCCGTTAACAACTAACGGAAATTTAACGGAGATCTAACGGCCGGGTACTAACGTTGCTAACAGAATGAAAGTTTGAGTACTGATTTTACAAATGTTAAAAAACGGGTACTGATTCCGAAATGAACTTTAGTTTGGGTATCAAAATTGCAATTTACCCTAAAAAAAATTATGCTTTTTTTCTTAAATATTTTTTAATTTATTGTGACTGTATTATTGTGTTAAAACTTAAAAATATATTACGAATGTGAAATATGACAAATTATGAAAATTATAATTGGAATCATTAAGAGGATGCTTAGATACAAAAATTCTTAAAAAAATCTAAATATTTTTAATTCAACCATTTTTTAACTCAATTTTAACAAACCCCACTATCATCAATATTATCAATATAATTAAGTAATATTAATCAAATATTCTTACGCATCACATCAATTTATTCACTATTCATCAACTCAACATAAGTTTAACTGACCATCACTTTAAATAAATTTTCTTCTACTTTTATATCAAATCAATTTTAATTATTTTATTTTAAATATTATTTTAATAAACCCATGAACACCTATACTATCTTTTTCAAAATTAATCAACACAAACTAAAAAATCTGAACAAAACCAAATTTTTTATATGCATTAACGGAATTTTTCAATGAAAGTCATACTAATGAAATATCCGTTTGAAGGAATACTTGTCTTCAGTTTTTTCATTGTGATGTAACATTTTTTTTTTTTTTTTTTTTT
>CACSLK010030875.1:4468452-4484534 GCA_902706635.1 Striga hermonthica | reverse complement strand
TTTTTTTTTGTATTCCTTCTTAAACATAAAAAATTTTATGCAGTAATTTTTTAGTCCATATTATTTTTTTAGAAATCACTCGTTATTTTATTTCTAGATTACCCATTAATTTTCCAGTTGCGTTACATTAGTTATTGAATAATAGAAATAATTATTATTTTATATATGTAATATGATATTTATATATTATATTCCAAAACCAATAGCAAATAAAAAGTAAAAAACTAGAACAATCATTTTTTAAAAAAAATTAAAAGTTATAACGTACATGAATTAAAATACAAATAACTATTGTTTATAACCTAAAACTTATACACATAAGTAATAAGCACAAAAAATTAATAACTGCTTGACAACTCAACTCATTTACATCGATAAGTGTAAGTTTTCAAATTTTGTATTTACTTTATTAATTATAAATTTTTATTTTTTACTTTTTTCATATTTATTAGTAAGTGTTACGACTTAATTGTATTTTTGATATTATATGTTTTTCATATATATATATATATATATGTGTGTGTGTGTGTGTGTGTGTGTGTGTGTGTAGAACTTTCAGATTCATTAATAATGCATAAAATCAAGTATAGAACTTTTTTTGTCATATGTTTTATTATAAATCAATTAATTGTATATCATCTAATACTTTAATTCATCTAATAATTTTATCAAAGTTAAAACTTAAACGCGGTATCACAACTACAGAAAATATGATAAAATCTAAAAATTACAATTTTACCCTCTAATTCTATTTTTTAATCTTGGTGATAACTCCATTCTCTTTTTTGCAACATAATGCTTTCTTTAACTTTAAAATACATTTTTTTATATCTTTTTCAGCTAATATATGTGGAAATCTAGCTATATGCTTATGTTCATAATTTATAAATTAATCAATTATATAATCGAGTTGAGTCAACTATACTACAATACAAATCTTCTGTTCATGAAAATTTTAAAAAATATATTATTTTCAATGATTTTCTTATATTGAACTGAAAAAATTTATGCTTTTTTTTAAAATATTTTTTAACTTATTGTGACTGGATTATTGTGTTAAAACTTAAAAATATATTACGACTGAGAAATATGACAAATTATGAAAATTATAATTGGAATCAATAAGAGGATGCTTGGATACAAAAATTCTAAAAATAAATCTAAATATTTTTAATACAACCATTTTTTCAACATAATTTTAACAAACCCCACTATCATCAATATTATCAATATAATTAAATAGTATCAATCAATTATTCTGCTCACATCAATTTAATTTACTATTCATCAACTCACATAAGTTTAACTACCCATCACTTTAAATAAATTTTCTTCTGCTTTTATATCAAATCAATTTTAATTATTTTATTTTAATTATTATTTTATTATACCCATGACCAACCATACTATCTTTTTTAAAATTAACCAAAATAAACTAAAAAATCTAAAAAAAACCAAAATTTTTATATGCATTAACGAAATTTTTCAATGAAAGTTATACTAATGAAATATCTGTTTGAAGGAATACTTGCCTTCAGATTTTTCATTGCGATACAACATTTTTTTTTGTATTCCTTCTTAAACATTAAAATTTTTATGCAGTAATTTTTGTTGGTCCATATTATTATTTTTTTTCAAAATCACTCGTTATTTTTATCTCTAGACTACCCATTAATTTCTC
The DNA here is from genome assembly GCA_902706635.1 of Striga hermonthica. Classification (NCBI taxonomy): domain Eukaryota; kingdom Viridiplantae; phylum Streptophyta; class Magnoliopsida; order Lamiales; family Orobanchaceae; genus Striga; species Striga hermonthica. The sequence goes on along the minus strand of CACSLK010030875.1, from coordinate 4,482,853 downwards.
AGTTGAATTACATTAGTTATTAAATAATAAAAATAATTATTATTTTATATTTGTATTATGATATTTATATATTATATTCTAAAACCAATAGCAAATAAAAAGTTAAAAATGAGAATAATTATTTTTTTTTTAAAAAAAATAAAAGTTATAACCTACATGGATTAAAATACAAATAACTATTGTTTATAACCTAAAACTTATACACATAAGTAATAAACACAAAAAATTAATAACTGCTTGAAACCTCAACTCATTTACATCGATAAGTGTAAGTTTTCAAAGTTTGTATTTACTTTTATTAATTATAAAAATTTTATTTATTATCTTTTTCATATTTATTAGTAAGTGTTACGACTTAATTATATTTTTGGAATTATATGTTATTAATATATATATATATATATATCTAACACATGTGTGTGTAGAACTTTTAGATTCGTTAATCATGCATAAAATCAAGTATAGAACTTTTTTGGTTGGTTTATTAATATTATACTCAAATGTTACTATTTATAACTTCATGAATTATACCGTCTTTGGGAATGGTTGTTTTGTGAAAATTTTGGAGTCGTAAGCCATGGACGCATTGCTATTCTATGGAACTCGGACAAAGTGGAGTTACCGAATGTCGAACCAACTATACTGCAATGTAAAATTTTTGTTCATAAAAGTTTTCAAAAACTTATTATTTCAATGATTTTCTTATGTTGAATTGAGAACAATTATGCTTTTTTACTTAAATATTTTTTAACCTATTGTGATTGTATTAATGTGCTAAAAATGTATTACAAATAATTATGAAAGTATATTTATATATTGTAATGACATTATGTTATTTTGATGATATACTTTTTTAATTAACTAAATTGTGTCTCCATTACGGATTATTTTGGATCCGCCAATGCAATTAGCTTTCTAATGGAACTTTCATTGAAATTTTTATAATTCAATTGACAGTTTTTCCAATGGTTCAAATATGGTCAGAAAAAAAATTCAACGGAAATTCACGAAACACTAATTAATGGTAATTGAAATCATTAAATCAACTAAATTAAGAACCGTTGATCAATTCGACTCAACACGATAAGTACAAGTTTTAAAAGTTTAATATTTATTTTATTAATTTTAACTTTTGTATTTATTGCTTTTTTTTCTTCATATTTATAAGTAAGTGTTACAACTTAATTATATTTTTATTATTATCATACATATTTAATATTTTTACTTTATAGTTCTTTCAAAAGATTTTTAATATATATATATATATATATATCACTTTTAAAATTTTTAAAAAATAGATAATATTAAGTATGGAACTTTTTGGGTCATATGTCTTATTGAATATCAATTAGTTGTATTATCTTTATTACATTAAAAATATATAATTACAATTTTCTCATTAATATTATACTCAAATATATAAATTTATTATTTTATACATTTTGTTTAAAGAAAAACAACATTTTATTATAGTAATACAGATTGGATAGATTATTAGATTATCGATTATCGATTCAGAGAAGAAGAAGAGAGATAGAACAGAGAGAGAGAGAGAAAAAAGGAAAACGGCGATTAAAATTGAAAAGAGAAGAATGAATGTTACATTGTGTTTTTAGGGTTAACAAATGGTAGAATAACTAGAAGTGTCGAAATACTAATGACACACTTACATATAAAAGAGTTACAAATGAAAGACTAAAAGTACGATACAATAAAGCATAAATGTACAACTAATAATTCTATTACCCCCGCAAGTGGAGCATGGATATTGGGCATGCTCAACTTGGAGAGGAGTGACTGGAATAGGAGTCCTGGTAAAGGTTTGGTCAAAAAAATCTGCCAGCTGGGCTGTTGTAGCTAGGCTGTTGTAGGAGTATGGTGAAGTTGAATCAATCCTTGAGCTATCTTCTCTCTAATTAAGTGACAGTCGAGCTCGATGTGTTTTGTCCTCTCATGAAATACTGGGTTTGAGGCCATGGCTATGGCTGATTTACAATCTGTGAACAGAGAGGGAGGCAGGTGTAGTAAGTGGAATTTTTAATTCATTACACAGAGAAAACAACCATTGGATTTCACAAGTTGTATAGGCAAGAGCTTTATACTCAGCCTCAGCAGAAGACCTACTTATAGTAGGCTGATTCTTTGATTTCCAAGAGATCAAAGAATCACCAAGGAAAATCAAGTAACCAGTTACACTTTTTCTTGTGTCAATTCATGAAGCCCAATCACTATCTGACTATGCTGTGATATTTAAACTAGAAGATTTAGGAAAGAGTATACCTTGGCCAAGTGTACCTTTGACATACCTTAGTACCCTTTGTGCTGACTGAAAACGTTGTTGAGTGGGTTTAGACATAAACTGACTTGAAGATTGAACAGAGTAAGCAATAAGCAATATCAGGTCTTAGTCAGATAATTAAGTTTACCCACAAGCCTTCTGTATTCAGAAGGGTTTTCAAGAAGGGTTTTCAAGAACAGGTGTAGTGTTATTTTTGCTAAGTTTCAGTAAGGCATCCATTGGAGTAGATGAAGGTTTGCAAGCTAGTAAACCAGAGTCGGTTAATATATCTAATGCATATTTCCTTTGACACATGTGGATGCCTTTATCAGAATGTTCAAGGCCAAGAATATATTTAAGCTTGCCTAAGTCCTTGATAGTAAAGCATTTATCCAAATGGGACTTAATAGCGTTGATTTTGCACATAATATTGCCAGCATGTATAATGTCATCAACATATACAAGAAGAATTGTGAAAGTATCAGAATCATTCATAAAAAAAAAAGAACAGTCAGCAATGGATTGCTGATTGACTAAAACCATAAGCAAGTAAACAGGAGGTTAGCTTCTGAAACCATTGTCTAGAGGCTTGCTTTAAGCCATAGAGACTTTTGGTTAGCTTACACACTCTTGTTTCAGAAGCAGGACAATAACCAGGAGGAATAGATATATAAACTTCTTCATTTAAATCACCATGCAAGAAATGCAAGAACGCATTGTTGACATCCAATTGATGAATGTGCCAGTTATGAATAGATGCCAATGCAACCAGAAATCTCACAGTTGTTATTTTTGCTACTGGGGAAAAAGTATCAAAAAAATTAATCCCTTCTTCTTGGGTATACCCCTTAGCAACCAATCTAACCTTATATCTTTCAATGCTACCATCTGATTTTGTATTTAATTTTGAAAACTCATTTACAGCCTATGCAATGTTTTCCTTTTGGTAAATCAGTAAGAACCCATGTATTTGTTTGTTCTAAAGCTTTTAGTTCTTTGTTCATAGCCTCTTGCCAAAGAGGATCTTTAGCAGCTTGTTTATAAGTGTTGGGTTCAGAGGCAGTTGAAATCATTGCAGTAAAGCAACTATGAGTGGCAGATAGTTGACTATTAGATAAAAAACCAGAGATGGGATAGGAGGTTGTCCCAAGAATGTTAGAAACAGTATTTATGCAACAAGAGGCATTATGAGGGTACAGAGAGTGTTTGTAAACATTTAGGTAAGCATGAATTTTGGTGACTCTTTGTGATTTTCTTCTGACATGAGATATATGAGAAGAAGAATTGTTTTGTTGAGTGTGAGTAGGAGAAGGGAGAATATGAACAGAATTATGAATGGGTGAAGTAGTCAGAGAGTTATGAATAGGTGAATTAGAGATAGGTGTAGTAGGAAGGGAGTCATGAATAGGTGAGTGGTGAGTTGTTGTAAGGCCAGTATGGTTGTCAAAATTAAATGAGGGATCAGGTTGTGGAAACATATGGGTAAAAGGATTATTTTTTGAGAGGGATTTGAAAGGGAATACTGATTTATAGAAAATAGCATTCCTGTAAATTAATGTTTTTCTGGTATCAAGGGTGTAAAGTTTGTAGCCTTTACAACCTACGGGATAACCAAGAAATATACACTTAGAAGCCCTGAGATCAAATTTGTTTATGTTTGCAATCAAAGTTGAACAAACACTTTCAAATGATCATAGGTAGCAGGTTTTTGAAAGGGCATTTCAAATGGAGATTTCTGGTTGAGAACAAGGGTGGGGATTCTATTTATGATATGTGCAGCAACAAGTACACAGTCGATCCAAAATGATGAAGGTAGATGAGCATGAAATAAAAGAGATATTGCTACTTGTAAAAGATGCTGTAAAAGATGCTGGTGTTTTCTATCTACTTTAGCATTTTGTTAAGGAGTTTCAACACAAGATGTTTGGTGTAAAATGCCAAAGTCAGTGTAAAATTGTTTAAGAAAGAACTCAGAACCATTATCTGTTCTGATAATTTTGATTTTCTTATCAAATTGAGTTAACACCATGTTTGGTTGAGAACAGGGGTGGGGATTCTATTTATGATATGTGCAGCAGCAAGTACACAGTCAATCCAAAATGATGAAGGTAGATGAGCATGAAATAAAAGAGCTATTGCTACTTGTAAAAGATGTTAGTGTTTTCTCTCTACTTTGGCATTTTGTTGAGGAGTTTCAACACAAGATGTTTGGTGTAAAATGCCAAAGTCAGTGTAAAATTGTTTAAGAAAGAACTCAGAACCATTATCTGTTCTGATAATTTTGATTTTCTTACCAAATTGAGTTAACACCATGTTGTAAAAATGAATGAGATGTTTAATGTCTGATTTTAAAACAGCAGGATAAATCCAGGTAAGTCTACTATAATCATCAACAATGGTGAGGAAATATTTATGCCCTGAATGAGATGGAACTGAAAATGGTCCCCAAACATCACAATGAATCAAATGAAATGGAGAATCAGAAATAGATGTACTTTCAGGAAAGGCAATCTTTTCTATCTAGAAAAATGGTACACATCAAATAGAAGAGCAGGTTTACGAGTAGATGTAAGAGATAATGTTTGAAGTTTAGAGTAAGACATATGTCCTAATCTATAATGCCATATAGAAGAATCTGAGGTTACAAGGGAATGAGATTTTACAGGTAATTGAGGGGATACATGGTTGTCAGTATGAACAATGTTTAGCAAAGCATGAGTAGAAGGTAAAGAGAGATGATATAAACCATCTTTAAGCTCAGCAGAACCAATCACTGTCTGGTGGTTTGACGGTTTGACAGATCCTGTAATATGCAAGAGGATGACAAGAATTTGACAATGCAGTTGTTTGTGGCAGCCAATTTTGAGACAGATATAAGATTGAATGCAAAAGATAGCACATATTATGCATCATGTAAGATAAGAGAGTCAGCAAGTTTAACTTGTCCAATTTGAGAAGCAACAACATGATTACCATTAGGCATTGTAATCTTAACAGATACATATGTAGTAGGTGAAGTGTAAAACTCAGAAGCACATATCATGTGATCAGTATCACCAATATCAAGAATCCATGTAGTTTTGGATAAAGCTTGAGCAATCATACATAAAGAATGTTTAGACGTATTTGATGGCTCAACAAAAGCAGTGGCAACCACAGGAGTGTTAGAGTTACCTTGTGCCAACTCTTGTGATTTCTTAAAGGCTAAAAACTCAGTAAACAAACGGTCAGTCATGGAAGATGCATCATTTGTATTATCAGAAATAGGAGAAGTAGAATCAGTGAAAACAACATGGGCAGAGTGTTTTGGGGAAGGTCTAGGACCACGAGGCCCAACCCAATTAGAAGGATAGCCAATAGTTTGGTAACATCTATCAACAGTGTGGCCAAGATAACCACTGTGGCTGCATTTGGGTTTGGATCTGTCATTTGATTGGGTAGGTTTGTTTGTGAAGGAGTTTGGTGGTTTGTATGTAGGGGTTTGTTGGGAAAAGAATATGCTGGTTTGTTTGATTTGGCTAGCATAGCAAGGGAATTAGATGATTTTGTGGTGTTGGATAGGGATCTCTGACTTTCCTCTTGAAGAAGAAGAGAGTATACAGTAGCAAGTGAGGGAAAGGGATTAGACAATAAGAAGTGGCTTCTCAGAGATGAATAAGATCCATTCAGGCCTATCAGAAACTTCATAACATAATCATGATTTTGAGCAGTAGCCATGGCTTCAAAGATTTTACATGAACAATCAACACAAGCACCACAAGCACCACAGACACATTTGAAAATAGGGCGATAAGTGACATACTCATCCCAGAGAGATTTAAAATTGTTGTAATACTGGGTGACAGATGGTACTGAGTGATTTCTCAAGATGAAAAACCCTAGGACCACTAGACAGAGCATATCGAGATTTTAATTCTTCCCAAACATCACGAGCAATCGTAAAAAACACTGAAGACTCTTTGTTCACAGAATTCAGAAGCCACGATAACACAAGATTGTTAGCCCTAACCCAAGACATAGAGAGATTAGGGTTTTGAGTAGAATTAGGGGCAAACATAGTACCATCCACAAACCCTAGTTCGTTTTTTACGCTGAGAGCCATTGAAACGGCACGCGACCAGGACACGTAGTTCTCTCCGTTGGAGAGCTCGGCAACGATGAGAGAATCGGGATTATCGCTTGGATGCAGGAAGAACGGTGATGTAAGATCGTCGGAAGGATTCGGATTGAGATACATATCGATCGAACAAAAGGGAAACGAAGATAGATCAGATCTAAACAAGTATAGATGCAGCGGAAATATCAAGATCTACTGGCGAATGATACCATATTAGATTATCGATTATCGATTCAGAGAAGAAGAAGAGAGATAGAACAGAGAGAGAAAAGGAAAGCGGCGATTAAAATTGAAAAGAGAAGAATGAATGTTACATTGTGTTTTTAGGATTAACAAACCCTTTATATACGTATGGTAGAATAACTAGAAGTGTCGAATACTAATGACACTTTTACATATAAAAGAGTTACAAATGAAAGACTAAAAGTACAATACAATAAAGCATAAATGTACAACTAATAATTCTATTATAGATGCATACTAGTAATATATTGATATAATTTCTTGGTTAAAAAAAATTAATTTTAAACGTATACATGCATATCATGATTCTCGAGATACTCTTAATTAATTTGTGGATAATTATATGATCAAAATTAAATCATGTTGCTCAATGGTATCTCATTTGACTTGTAAACAACAAATGGTTTGAGCTTTAGTATTATATAATTTCATAAAATTGTTCTAGTCTTATTTTAACCAAAGAAATTGAGTTAAGTTGCAAAATGATGATTAAACAATTAATATCTCATGCTTGTATAGGTTAATTTGGAAAAATAATGTTTCTATACTTTGTGGTCATTATGAGAACAAAAAACCGTTTTCAATTTTTTTACTTTGAGGTATTAATAAACTTATAAAACCATATAAATATTACTTGAACAATTATAAGGATACCTACGGTCAATTAAACTCTCAAGTGCCATTGAGAAAATCATATGTTTATTTAGCGCCCATCTTGGCTCAAATAATGTTATAATAATTAAAATGTTATGATATTTAATAGTTTATTATTGAATGAAAAAATGTAAATAATTTAAGTGTTAATAATTAAATGTTATTCACCTTGATATCAACCAACTAGATTTATTAACTTTATTGACTTTGTGACCAAAGTTGGAAAAAACAAACAAACAAACAAATAAATGGCGATTTTTGTGGGATCAAAACCAATAATAGTAAGGTTCATTTCTATATTAATTCTAATTAAAAGAGTTCATTTTCTTAAATAATGAAGTAGTTAAATGAATTGTTCACTTTTCTAGTTTGTTTGATTATGTATATATTTCACGGTGAATGATTTCAATAAAATTTTAAGTACCTTCTCTTAAGTAACGTTAACTTTGTATTTTTAGAATTATTTATTATATAAAAGTTACCCCTAATTAAGTTGTCCTTTTTACCAAGATATATAATTTGTTAAAACTGTAAAAAAAAAAAAAAAAAAAAAAGTTGAAAATATTTGGATTCTTTATAAATATTTATTATGCCATTTTTGTTGGATCAATTTTCCTTAACAAAAATTTATATATTAAAATTATAAAATATGATTACGACTTTACATTAAAATAGATCGAAGGCTGCTGCAGAGAGAGAAGCTCTCGACTCGCGGGCTTCAATCGGAAAGAATGCTCGAACTGAGCGGTGTGGGTAGCTTGTCCCCATGGCCTTATATTAAAAATAAGAACTTTTTTTTAAACATCAATCACATATCCTTTCAAAGTTTTGATGTTCGGGTTGATTTTTGAGATATATGACCTATGTTCGCCATGTGACCGTAGTTATTGTACCTTATCTCTTAATCTATTTGTAAGCTCACCCTATAGTGCCATTTTGAAGAATTCTGGATTAGCTACCATGAGGTAGGTTATTTTATGCAAAAGATTTTTTTTTTACCAACATATAATGATGTAGGGAAAGCGTACGAATGAGAATGATAAAAGAGTAAACGAGATACTCTCTCGTAAAACACGTAAAACTCAACACTATCTTATTTTCATTCAATAATTAACTCCCCTAATAACAAAGCACAAGAGCCCTTTAAGTAAGACTTTTAAACTAAATCCTAGCTTATTCTCCAAGCTAACTAATAATAATAATAATAATAATAATAATAATAATAATAATAATAATAATAATATTTATCATCATCATCATAATTATTTTGCACCATTCTCCCCCGGTTGAGCAGGATTCGCCCTCGAATACGACACGTTCCCGTTGGAGACGTTGCATAACATGAATAGCCCAATGTTTCCCCCGATCGAACACGATTTCAAGGTCGCTCAACACCCCGAAAGTAAACATAATCTCGGGCAAGGATTGAACTGCTGCAAAGGCACATGTACATACCTTCATACGCATAACCCACATAGCTGAATTAACACAAAACATACCACATCGTTCTCTGCGCTCAAATCTATAACTACGGCCACGCATCCGTTATTGGGAGACTTCGCGAAAGACAATCGAAAAATGGCCCACCGGTTATTAATCCTCGACTTTGGCTCCCAAAAACCATCGTTGGCCAAGATATTCCAAACATCGGGCTTCAACGACGATATCCCCGTCAAAGGCTCAACTTCTGCGACAACCCGCGCGGGACCCATATTGCCGCAAAAATATGTCTCCGTCACTAGAGGCTCCTCATCGGAAATAGGCGGACCGTCGTACAATGGCCCGTCATCTTCCTCAAAAACCACACCTTGTTGCCGCGCATCTTGGTCGTCGTGCTCAGCAACGAGATCAGTATCGACGGGCGGAGGCGGCCACTCTCTGAAGGGGTCCACCTCCGAGATGGTCTCCTCTCCAGACGGCGGTTGTGGAGATCGCCGACGGGGCGCCCCGCCTGGACCACGACCTCTATTTCCTCTGTGAACTCCCCCGCGCAAACCCCGGTGCCGGCGGCACGTTCATTTGCAAATCCCAGACCACGTTGTTAAGCGTCAAATGTAAATCTTTGATCCCCGTCGAAAGATCTGCAAACCAATCCGTGAAACGCACGTCCATAGTGCGTTCCATCTGTTCAAATTGGTAGTCGATCTGTTGAAACCGTTGAAAGTTGCATCACGCCGTTTGTTTGCGGCATCTTGTCGTCCCGGCGACATCGCGAATCGTACTGACTGTTGATACCAACTGATGTAGGGAAAGCGTACGAATGGGAAGGATAAACGAGTAAACGAGATACTCTCTCGTAAAAACACGTAAAATTCAACAATATCTTATTTTCATTAAAAAATCAACTCCCCTAATAACAAAGCACAAGAGCTCTTTAAATAAGACTCTTAAACTAAACCCTAGTTTATTCTCCAAGCTAACTAATAATAATAATAATAATAATAATAATAATAATAATAATAATAATAATAATAATAATCATAATTATTTTGCATCATATAGGCTTCTTGCCATCAAAACATTTTGTTGTGTTCTAGTTAAATTTCCATGTTCTCAGCAAATTTCTCATTTATAGTAAGGGTTTTTTTACGTGATTCATTTGTTAATTAAAAATATAAGATAAGATGAGTATTATTGTCTTACTAATTTGCCATTAAAAATTTGTCAAAGTAAGAATTATTTAGGTTGTTCATATTTTTACAAAACCACTCGTCTTTTTATCATAGTATAGATATAACTATATAGATATAGATATAGATATAGATAGATATAGATAGAAAAGCGTTTGTTATTGAGCATCTGTTGAAAGTTATGTATATTACCTGGTTTGATTTACTGATTTACACCTATCTTTGATTTATTGTAGGTGCACTTGGAGCTCCTGTACTGCCCTCTGAATGCTGAGAGCGAATTTTTAAATCCTTTTGACCCTGACTTCAGATTAACGACGGTGGAGAAGGCCTTCAAAGAAGCACTTGAAGGGGAAGATTCCCTGAAATCTGCAACCAGATTAAAAAGGGATGTTATTATTAGAGGAGTTCTATCAGTGACTGTCATCTCTGCAGAGAACTTGCCAGCTAAAGATATCTTGGGAAAATCTGATCCTTTTGTGGTGCTAAGAATGAAGAAGTCTGAACAGACGTACAAGACTAGGGTGAATATTATTAATTAATCATCAGTAGATGTAAATCCAACTGATTCGCTCTTATATATAAATCTTTATGTTGGCTTTATCTCTAAATGCCCTTTTATCAGGTCCTCAATGATACCTTGAATCCAGTTTGGAATCAGACATTTGATTTTGTAGTTGAGGATGGGTTACATGAGTTGCTAATCCTTGAAGTTTATGACCATGACACATTTGGGAAGGTGAAACAAAAAAAGAAGTTGTGAAGTTGGTCAATATTTCTCGTGCTACATATTGAAATTTCTTCGTCTCTCACTCATATGTATTTTCAGGAGAAAATGGGTAGATGCATCATGACTCTGACGAGAGCTATACTGGAGGGAGAATTTACAAATAGTTTCCATATTGAGGGTACCGATTCAGGAAGGTTGAATTTGAGCATCAAGTGGACTCGACAACAATCAGTCGAGATTGATCGAGGTCTGATCTAGTCAGCAAGAGACCACTTCCCATGCTTATTTCTTCCTGATGCTCAAAGTAAGAGTGACGATGAGAAGGCCCGTCGCTGGTTAAGTTGGCCGAGAACAAAACAACAAAAATATATGTCACTGCTATCATGTAGATATTATATATATGTATGTATGTGTGCATGCAAGTATAGGGGAATATTGCAATAGATGGTGTGGATGATGAGAACAGTGGGGTTGTGTGAAATGGAACTTAATTTTGATATGATCGAGAGTTCATTTAAAGTTGTCTAATTAAGAGGGGAACTGATGGCTATTCTTGTTAACAAGTCAAACAATTGAAACAGCAATGCCATCTGCTTGAAATGTTGTGCAGCATACGGAGAAGTCAAATCCATGGTTTTAGATTATTTTTTCCTCTACAAAGAACACAATCCATCCATGAGTATGATCTTGATGAAAAGTTGATAATTAATGTTGTACGGTTCCAGTGAACCTGATCATAGAAGTCCATTTAATTTGCATACAATTGCCTTTCAAAACTGGCACAAAGTACTATCTACACATAATTTTCAAAGTACAAATACATCAAGTAATATCTGGGATGAACAATAACCTAGATTAAGAAAAAACGAATTTGAAATTTGAAAACTATTTCTCCATCTTCTGGTCACGACCTTCCGGCAATTTTTGATTAGCTTTATTATGATGCTCTTTGGTATAGGCACGGTGCAGCCTCTCTCTTCCATATATGACCCACAATACTAAAGACAGCATAACTGCTATTGCAACCATGAGCAGCCCATCATAGACTCGCTGGCTGTGCTTTCGTAGGCCCGGACAATACTCAACTTGTACATCGGAGAATGTTTGCTGGACAAAGGTGCAATCCTGTAGGCCAACAAGGAATGGGCCGTATTGATACAAGCCGTAGCTCAAATTGACAGTGGCTGCCATCTGACCGTAGAGGCTTGGATTCAAACGTCCTGTGGTCATACAAATGCCGTTTGCTGATGCCTGGCACACATACACACTCCACACCTGCATCAACCCGACCCGAGTCACGCACATAAAATTCATAAATTCCTACTATATACATATATATATATATATATATATATATATAAATTCACCTGGGTGGCATTGTTGAGATCCACCTCGCCAGGGGTACACGCTCGCTCGGTTAGGTCGTGATTAAACGGGTTGCAGAGGGTTGGCAGAAGTGGACCCGATTGGTTGTAGTATAAATTCACAAAGTTGGGAGCAAAATTGATGTTGGAGACATTAGTGATAACTGTATTAATCAAATCGACTAACTGGGATGTTACTTCTTTGCTTCTGTTCAACGTGTCCTCAGCAGTGCTTTTATCCACACACGCCAGAATATCGTCTAGAGCTGTTTGAGCTGTGGGGTTTTGGCCCCACTGATTCATTGCTACGCAGGTGTCTCCCGTCACACTAAATGTCATCAACCAATCAGGATCATCAGATGGATATTTTAATTTTTAACTAGAGCTCACAATCATGGATAAGAATATGAATTCGTATAGTTTAACATACTTGTGGAGAAGAAGAAAAATGCCGCAGAGTATGAATGTTCCAGTCACGAGAATCCATCCAGTAATCACCAAGCTGCATCCATAATTCAATTCATATTGACTTAAAAAAAAAAAAAAAAAAAAAAAAAAAAAAAAAAACTTTTATTTCAATCATTTGTGTCTTTCTTCTTTATTTTTCGTGTGTGAGTATATATGAAGCAGTTGTAAACCACTCTACTAGCCACTCACATGTACACAGGTATCTGCATGCCAAACATTGAAAAGGCTGAAAAAGAAAAGGAAAGTGAAGAGAAGAAATAATATTACCAAGAGTAAGTTGTGTAAAGGAAAGAAGAATAGGCATTACCGAATCCCAGAAAAGTGAGAATAAGCATAGTAGCAGAGAGTATGATAAGAGCCAATCTCCTGCAAGATCAAAATTACTGTATCACTTATTTCAACAACACAACACTGCTTATTTTGGGGCGTCTGCTTACACTGATTCTATCAGGTTCTTTATTTTTTTGGAATTGCCGTGCGTTTGATCGGATAGTGTACGAGCTGCAGAGTCGACATTGGTTTGGATCTGATCAATATCTGTTTGGACAGTTGGAGGCAGAGAAACTTGACCAACCATGTTAATCTGCTTGGCCTCCGACAGATATTGCGACACATTCCTAAGATTGTCCGATATGCCATCTGCCTGATGGACCACATATTCCAAAGTGCTGCTTGTACTGCTATGAAATTTGTCTTGCCCGACGTACAACACAACACATCCAATCCTGCAAAACAAACAAGGTATGTAAAGATTTTATTACTACTAATAGTCTAATAACACACCAATATGTGTTTGTGAGAGGGAGAGTGAGCTGTACATTGCAATGACGGTAAAGAGAAGGAGGAAAATGAGAGAGAGCGCATAAGCAATCCTGGAATAACCATATGGCTCCTTCCGACAGCAGCAGTAGCAGAGGCAGATGAGAGACAAGCAAATACCACATGAGATGAACCAGATTAAGGCAATAACGAAAAAAGGAACTGCTGTGTAGCCGACAGACTGCAAAGAAATGGTAACATAAGAAGCCGGTCAAGCTATAGAACATACATCAAACAAGTGTGAGTTTACCAACTAATTATCAGCCCAAAAGAAACTCAACTTATATAGATAATGGAGAAAAAAGTGAAATGTGTAATTTGTGATCATAATATAATGGCCCTGCATTGTTCATTGATTCTAATGGCACGCGTACTCATTTTGTTCGACCAAAGCATTTGGTCTCGTTTCTGTTCATAACATGTTTAGCCTTTTGACGCTCAAAGCAGATGAATGTACATAAAAACAATAATCCTTTGGGTAAGCAAAGCAGAAGGTGAGCCCAAGTAAGTAATTAAGAGTGTTGAGAAAAAAAGACTTACAGCCCAATAATGGCGGTTGCTAATGTTCCAGCCTCCGGTGTACGTTGTAAAGCCGTTGAGAGGGTCTTTACGGGAAGTCCTCCTTGGAGCCAACACAAGCAATGTTTGATGCTCACCAGATAAATCATCAGCAACCTGCAGCAGCCTTTCTGTTCTTTCTCTTGCATGAAAATATCACCAATTTATGAGCTTGCAAATACTTGCACAATGATATTAATAATGCAAAAGGAAGGAAAAAAAATACTCGCCTGATGTTTGATGAGTGGGAAAATGAGAGTGTGAAAGTGAAAATCCACAAACAAGAAGAAAGATTACAATAAGCATTAGCAGAGGCGGCTTCCTCAACATTGTTAACACCACCAACGGGTTCTCCTTCTACACTGATCAACTTCCCAAAAATGAATCAAAAGTCACTGAGAAACCATATTATACTATTTTATAACGTTGGGTTCACTTTTTTATGGCTTTTATGAGTATTACAAAGTGGTATCAGTAATTGATATGCACAATAGTGCAATTTTATATTCTATTGGCAAACAACATTAATTAAAAAAAAAA
>CACSLK010030875.1:4445214-4457354 GCA_902706635.1 Striga hermonthica | reverse complement strand
ATTTTTGCTAAGTGTATGAATTTTAAAAAAAATGGTCTAAGTGGAATTAAAGAAAAACGTCTCCATTCCGAATCTGAATTATTATAAGCAAAATAGTGCAAAAATGGGACTTCTCTTTAAATCATATAAGGACACATGTCCCTTCTTTAAACTTAGTTGCCAAATAAAAACGTTGGTCATACACTTAGGTGTCACTATGACAAAATTCAGCCATGAAATGAGATTAACTCACAACAATGCTTCGAAAACTTCACTTGGGCCGTGACTACAAATTTTGGGCCTGGCATTAGCTAAGCGCGAGTTGACTGAGTCGGATTTGCTCCGGTCCAATTGCGACTTGACTTTGACGATTTATCCGAATATCTCGACTTCGAATAACACGTCAACTTAAAATAATTAATCCCGACTACTAATGTCCATTTATTAAATAAAAGGATTGAGATTAATTACTAGAATTAACTCGGTTAATAAATTAAATTAACCAGATATACCTTCGACTTAACGTCGAACTTGGAACTTAACTAGCTGAATAATTTAAACTTAAACATTAACATGAATATTTATTAACAAATGCTAACTTATACTCGAAAGCTAGTATTTTCCTTTATTAATAAAATTTAGGGCGTTACAGTAGTGCTCTGGATGATAGCTCGGCCCGCCCGTTACTCCAATAAGGGGTGTGAGAGAAGGAGAACATGCGGCTCTGGTTCATTGATCCCCTCGGTCAAAAACCCTGCACAAAAGAACAAACAACGACGCGAAGCCACCAAAAAAAAAAAAGAAAAGGGAAAGAAAACAAATAAAAGGGCAAAAAGCAAGAAAAAAACACAAAGAAATACGAAATAAAGATAAACAAAAGAAAATAAGACATCAAAACTAAATATCCTATTTGCCTTTCGATAACGGCGCAAAATTTGATGTAGCAAATTATATTTTTATCGAGTACGGGATAACTCCCGACCTCAAGTCGATCTCTCGAGGAAGGACGTTGGGAATTAAGATTCAGTGTTGATCAAACATAAAAAGAAAATAAGACCTATACATTCTAATCAAGAAGGATTGGTTTGAACTATCAGCTAAGAAGTACAAAAAAATGCAAAATCAGAAATCAACTCAAGAACACGAATCAAAGAATGATAAAGAAGCTACGAAGTCGGAATCATTTAGTCTAGTTCTAAAAGCAAAATCGGACAAATAATTGTTCAATTCAAGATTGACGCTATCGCTTAAAAATCTAGTAGTTCGCTCTCACAACTTTTCCTAACAAGTGGTTGAACATAGATGAACAAGTTCATGAATACAACACCGGCCTAAGGTCCGATCCCAATAACTCTCGTAACAAGGGAAAAGATGTAGACGAACATGTAATTCAATCCAAAAAAGTTATAGACTATTCTTTTACGAAGTCGTCTATCTCATGCGAGCCTAGGTCTGCAACTTCTCCTCTTTTGGTTCTAAAAGTTGCTTAATTAAATTAGAAGGTAGTTAACCAACTAATTTTTAAGAATTAACAACATCAAACCCGAATGAATCATGTTCAATTGAAATGAATTGCAAGTTGAGGTGTCACTCTTCAACAACATTCAACATTCAAGCATGAGAATTGAAAACCCCTTTCTAAAACAACTCACATAAATTTGAACAAATCAAGGCCCGACAAATATGAACGAATAAGAACAATTATCCTATTATCCCTAGCAATCGGATTTAGCTACACATAATGGATTCAACACAAAGCACCATATCAACACACATCAACATTCCCATAGATTAATTGAAAATTAATGCTTAGGATAATATAAAAGCCAATGTCCACCTACCGAGGTATCCAAAAAAATCATCCACAGACTACCAAGGTCTATAAAGAAACTCCTTGGCCTACCGAGGTGTCCAAAACATTCGTTCTCGGACTACCGAAGTCTCTAACGAAGCTCCTCGGCCTACCGAGGTGTTTAATATCCATCCAAATTATTACTCTCGATGTTCGTCAGGTAACTATTAACGCTGCTGACGTCGGTGGATAACAACTAGCTATTGAAGACATGAAGAAATAATGACATGGTAAGGAAAAAATTACCAAGGTCGGAGGACTTTCGAAAGCTGACGTCGAGCGTGAAAAATTGATGAAATCTCGAGAACTTGATCTCGCTTTCTCTCTCTAGAAAAGATCAATGTCAAAAGTGAGAAGAGAAATGTAAGTGAGACATAAAGCATCTTGACTGTCTACCTGTGCAATGGTACCGAAAATTCATCAAATACAAATGCTCTTATGTAAATGTTTCTGTATGCATAAAAATTATCGCGTACATAAAATGGGGGGCAAGTGTTAAAGGAAAAAATATACATTTATTAGACGACATGTGACTCGATAGAATAAAGGCACGTGTGTTCCGAGAACGTTACTGTCCAAGGTCAAGGCTAAGCCCCAACCTCAATTTAGGCCCAAGATTTTGAGAAGCCTTATTTTAGGTCCAAGGTCCCAAGGTGGCCCAATTGGTGGATTATTATAGTCCACCAAACTAGTGGGCTGGGAAGTCCTCCATCCGCACAGGGAAGACCTAGGTCGTCCGACCTCTATAAAAGAATGACTTAGGTCAAGGTAAGGCTATACACACTCTCTTCTACTCAATACTCTACAGCCGCCACCCTAAATCTAAAATCGATTCTAACTTAGGCATCAGAGGATCTACCACTTGGGACAACCCCGAGGTTCTGTTTTGCAGGTGTCGAAGCAAAGTAGATGCACCAAGGAGGACGTCGAAGCATACATCACCGCCACATGCCCTCGAACTAATGTCAGGTATTTCTTGTATCATCACCCTCTATATATAATTCTCGATAGTCGAGTCTAAGTGGCAGACTCGCACGCTTCAAACTCTTATGTGCAAATTTTTAAGCTTAGTTTTTGGCTTGGATAAATTTTAATTTATCTTCAATCCAAAAGTAGTTAGACATGAAATATCTATAAATATACTGGATATTTATGTTCCTTTTAAATAATTAATTATATTTTAATATTATTTTCTATTGTAGACGTGGTTTATAAGCTATAATTTTTTTAATAATCTTTCTTTTTCCTCATATATATTTTAAAAGTTATAACAAACTTACTAACTTAAATTATAAATGTATTTGAAAGTTTTTTTTTTCTTTTTTTTTTTCCAAAACGACAGATAATATTATAAATCAAAATGCACAAGTGTGCGAATACACAACAACCAACGGCTGAATACACAACAGTCAACAACTGAAAAAGTAGGAGGACATGTCAGAAGACCGTCTAGAATCCCGGCTAGCAACGCTAGAATAAAAAACACTCGAAACTAAACTAACTAACAACACAAACAACTAAAACAAACTACAAGAACCCTAACAGGGTAACCCAACATGATAATAAGTTTGACAGTTAATATTTTTTTTTATTTTAACAACTTTTTATGTATAACATGTCAAATTAATCATATCTTGATGAGCTTCGATTTGATATCTATATCATACATAAAAAAGAAATAAATAATGTTATATATTTTTATAATTAAATAAATTACCTATTAATATTAATTCAAAATAATAAAATTATTTAAATCGTGTAAGTGACGATTTATTTTAAATATAAATAATAACATAATCTTTCAAAAAATATTAAAAACTAAAATTGTTTGTGTTGTTATTATTATTATTTTATTTAATTTTATATATAATTTTTTTTTAACAAGTACCAAGCACATACTACAAAAATATATATCACGGTAGCTACATGCATTGCTATTTACTCCCAGAAAAATAATTGTAAATTACGAAAAATAATAGTGAAGGTCAGATGACTGAAATCATTTCCCGTAGATCTCAGCCGTTAGATGCCCAGAAATGAGCACAAAAATAAATAATAGTGAAGAAAACACATCAGCATATCAGAGATACCCCTACGCTGCCGCTGAGTGCTGACTGCTTTCTTCACATTTGGGTTTTCATTTTTCCCGACTCTCTTTCGATCCAGCAGCGTATATTCATCAGGTTTCCTTTTTTTTTTTTTTTTTCTTTGCATCAAATTCCTTTCTCCGTTTTCATAATTTTTTTAGTTAATCAGTTTCTTATGTATTGCGTATGCCTTTTGTTTTGTGTGGATTCATTTTTGGGTCATTAGGGACCATTTCGGCCCGAGTATAGAATTTTCACATAAAAGTGGGACTTTTAGCTAGTATTTTGAAGTCCGTTTCAGTCTTTCTGGTGTTTAGCAGTTGCCTTTCATATTTGTTAATGATGACCAGTAAATGGGCGCTTTATTGTGTGTCTTCTTTGTTTCACCCCACCTTAAGATTCTTGATGTGGGTATAGTCTGTTTTGAGTAATAAAGTTCTTGATGTGGGTATAGCCTGTTTTGAGTAATAAAGATAGGATTTTGACTGCTATTCCAACTTCTATATTTTAGCTATGAGAACACTTGGAAGTTCAACTATTTAATCAGCATCAGTTTAGCACTGGCAACCAAGAGGATTTTTTGTGAAAATTCATTCCATTATTTGGTCATATTTTTTTGTTCTTCATTGGGTAATCTGGAATCATGAATTTCAGGAGTCAACAATACTCAGTTAGATGGGAAGTAATGGTGGTGAGCGCCTAAATATTTTGGGAAATGACGCAGCTGAATGTTCTGAAACCACTGTTGAGATCAAGATCAAGACGCTAGATTCTCAAACTTTCACACTGCGAGTGGATAAATGCGTAATCACATCTCCCAACTCTACTGCTCAAATTGGTTAATGCAATTATATCATAGGTTTTATCTTAGTTTTATGTGACCAGTATTTAAGTCGCTTTAGTTTAAAGATCGGTTAAGGACAGTTTTGAGAGAATATTGAGTAGCTCGTCAATTTTACTGTCTTAAATTGGTGGAGTTCGATGTGTCCTCATGGTTCTCTGTGAACTTTCAGAAACCAGCTTTGAGTCATGAGTTGAAAATTATCACTTGGTAAACGTATTGCTCTCTACTGTAATAGTTGTCCCTTTCAGGATTAGGTGATCCATGTAGTGCTTTACAAATGGCTTTTCATTTGTATTACCATGTAGTGATGGAAAGAGATGATTTTGAGGTCAGAGGTGGCCCAAGACAAGTGAGTGATAGAGATTAGAGACTCCAGTAATGCTGTTTTGATATCGGAAATAGTGGCTGGGAATGGTTTATTGTTGCTCTGGCTGAGAATTATTTTCCCAAATTTGAGGTTTATGCACCTAGAAGAGGCAGAGTAGTGAGCGAGGAGAAGCCCAAGTTCATTTTCTTCTGTTGATGATGATAGTATTATCATGAAGAGTTTTCCATTGTGACCTTGCTCATTCATATTCATGTCCTCTTAGCATACTGTAACAATTTTAAAGCCCCGTTTCTGGCACTGAATGAAAATTTCCACCTTCCACTCTCTGGTTTCAACTATTTCTATATGTGTTGTTTATACTGCAGGTGCCTGTTCCTGAGCTAAAGCAACAGATTGCTTCTCTAACCGGTGTCCTGTCCGAGCAACAACGCCTTATATGCCGTGGCAAAGTTTTGAAGGATGATCAACTCCTCTCAGCTTATCGTATCCTTTTGGTTTTTTACGCAACACATTTGATTTCTCTAAGATGTGTGCTATAATATTTGTCGCCAAAGTTCTACATGCTTTGCTGAAGTAGCTAAGAATTATTGACTGTTCCTAATTTTTCATTTTTTGTTGTATTGCATAGTGTTTTAGAATTTATGTCATCAAGAAGCTGCAAATTCAGCCAATAGCCTTTTTTGTCCTATATATTAGTCTGCATTGCAAAACAAGCCATTATAAAGTGATAGATCTTATCTATTTGAGCACATAATTAGTATAAATGGTCTTGTAGATGCTACACCCGATGTGTGGTACACTTCGAATAACATGTGCTGCTATAATGCAAAAATATTGAATGGCATTATGGGACATTCTGCCATCCATTCACCACCTATAAATTTGGCATCCACCAGCGTGTATATACACCTAGAGTATCATGGACAACAAGTTGTACAGGAGAGTAATTCTTCCCCATTTTTGTATTCATCCTTACAAGGATGTTAATATATGTTTATGCCGCTTGTATGTAACATACTTTTCACAATAACAGAATTGTTCACCTTTAGGATGAAAGGTATTGTATATATCTTCTTATTGTTCTGCTCGAGTTCCTTAATATATATGTTTGTAGATGTGGAAGATGGTCACACCCTGCACCTGGTCGTGAGACAACCAATTGATTCATCTCCAGGCAGCTCTGATCATCCAGGTTTGGTTGGTTTAGGATTTCTCAAGTTAAAGTTTGATCTGGCTTGAAGGATAAGTTACACAGTTTTGATCTGACTTCACTGACAGGTTCCTTTGCTTATATATATATATATATATATATATATAGTAAGGAACTTATACGTTCATCCATACCAAGTTACACAGTGATATATTCTGCTGTCTCAAAAAGTCACGTAGTATATTTTGGTTATCAGTTCTTCCCTGCATGGTGAACTGGAATGTATCGTTTTCAATTTGAAATGTGACGGATGGCATCTAATGAATTCCGAATTGAACTGATTATCAACCTATATTTCATGTCTTCTAACATGGAACTAGCCAAAACAATATGGTGGAAGATAACCAAGAGATTATTAACGTGTAGAACATTATTCCTAGAAGTAAAACAGCGAAGATTAATCTCCAGGGACTGTAATCGTGACTTCTGAATGCTTGGCTTTGTTATTGCGTTTTTCATGCTATATTTCAAGGCCAAGCAACTATTAAGCTGAATACCAAGCTCATTGTGTCTGCAGCACCTGATCCAACGTCAAGCACTGGACACATTTTAGGCAATCGAGTAGGTCCAAGTGTGATGGTTGGATCCTTCAATATATCAGAACAGGGAGACGGAACTTTTCCTGATCTAAATCGGGTAAAATATGAATTTTTGCAAGGCATTGTAACTCAAATAGACAATTATATTTGTGGTTATTGGTTTTGTAGATTGTTTCTGCCGTGCTTAATTCTTTTGGAGTCTCAAGATCTGGAAGTGGTGGTGAGGGGATTGATCTTAATGTAAGTTCATAAAGGTTTTGGCATAAGGCAATCTATATTATGCACTCTTTCTCATATTGGATATGTTGCGTGTGCAAGAGGTGAATATTATCCTAATGTTTTTATTGGTCAGCAACCTCCTTTGGAACAGCTCTCATCTGCATCTGGACTTATTGGTACAAGAAATTATAGCAGATTACATTCTGATCAAGACCAAGCAGCTTCTGTAGCCATTCCTGTTGCATCTGTGCAGCCACCGGTAGCCTCTGAGTTTATTTGTGCATTCAAAGCATTAAATTCTGTTATCTGAATCGACATTTTGTAAAAGCGATGCAAATATTCTGTTCAGAAAAACTTTGGGAATTTCTAATATTCATCGAGTATTTTAAGTTATTTCCCTGCGCGTCGTCGTTAACTGAGGTGTTATTTCATTTTCATCTTGCTACTGCAGATTATACCCGATTCCTTGACTACTTTGTTGCAGTACTTGACTCATTTGAGGCAGGAATTTCTTTCCAATGGTGAGGGACTTTCCCTATATTTCATATATGTGTTCCTCTTTTATTATACCAGTTTGTTAAGCTTATGTTGTTGGATTTTGGATTGCAGCTGAAGGGCTAAGTGGAACTACTCAAAATACTGGTTTTTTTCGGAGTGATGCACCAGATCTGGAAGGTGCCGTGCGTTCTAGTGGGGGCAGAGGGCCTGTCAGTCCAGAGTCCTTGGCGGAGGTGATTTTTTCTGTGAGAAGACTTCTTGTTGAACAAGCTGCTGGGTGCTTATCGGTATGTGCTCTAGCCATAAAACTTGAAAAAAAAAATGTGAGTCAAGTGCAATAGCTGTTTGCTATCTATAAAATGCTCCATTTGCTATATTTCATTTTGTCCATTGCAAATGGAGCTAGAAGAGTCATTGTTGACAATTCTCCTGGCGTAGTACTAATAATGGACTAGATCAAAATGGCTCAATTAAATTCTAGTGCTTCTTCTATTAGTGAAGTTTCTAGAAAAAAAAAATATATCGAACGACGCAATGCACCTTGGGTCGCTACGGAAACAGCCTCCTTGTATAATTACAAGGGTAAGGTCTGCGTACAACTGACCCCCCCGACCCCAACCAGTTGGGAATATATTGGGTATGTTGTTGTTGTTGTTGTTGTTGTTGTTGTATTTGCTATATTTCATTATCAAATCTTGTCTCATCATCTCATTAAAGCGTTAGCCCGTGATTGTGTGACGTAATCTCGTTAATAATATAGTATTAGTGTGCTAATGTTTGTTTGTTTATTGGGTGTACTTGCATGAATAATAATGAGTTTAAAGCAATGGAAGATAATGATGAATTTAGTGAAGCCAGTTATCAACTGGTTGTGCGAATAAATCCAAGTTTCTTTCCTTTTCAGTAATAAAATAAGCTACTGTTCTGCTGCTGTGGAGTATCTTCCATCTAATAGCAGTTTCAGTTCTTGCAGTGGACAATTGGTTGAAGAAAAGAAAAACATTGTTTACTATTAAAAAATCCTGAAGATATATTTTTTCTAGTGCCTTAGTGTCTGTTCAATAGCATCTACTGCCTCCTTTCTCTTCTTCTTTTCCTCATAGCAGAGCTATAGGGATGAACCCCTAGTGGAAGACTAAAAATCCATCATATAGTTTAACAACAACTGCAATGATTTGAAATAGTTTTAAGAAGTAAGGAGTAGATCATTGTGATCTTGTTTGCAATTACTTTCCTTACTATTATAAGTTTAGTTCCTACTGAGTGTTGTAGAGGAGCAGCCTATTTTCTGAGTAAAATAATGCAAAGGTCAGAGAATTAGTTATCATCTCCGTGAATGAAGGAAAGTCAACACCACGTGCTACTGGAATGTTAATTTGATTCTGGAAGGAACTATTGTTCTTCTTCTTCACTTTTTTTTTTTTTTTTTGAAAAGAAACAAACTATTTTTCTGCAGCAACTTGCAGGACAACTGGAGTCTGAATCAAGTGTGACGGATCCACTGGAGCGCACTAGAATTCAATCAAATGCTATGAGGTCTGGAGCTCTTTTTCAGAACTTTGGGGCTTTGTTTCTTGAGCTTGGTCGGGCAATAATGACTCTGAGAATGGGCCCAGCACCAGTATGTTTTATTTGCTTCCAGTTTCTTATAGGACTTAGGTTATCACAGTGCCTACTTGCAGCTTAGGAAAGAAGTTTCACCAAATAATCACTCTTATTGTTTTAGGCTGTGTGATTTAAGTAATTGGTCCATCTTTTTCCTCAGGGTGATGCGTTTGTGAATGCTGGACCCTCTATCTTTGTCTCCTCAGCAGGACCCAACCCTATAATGGTTCAGGGGGTATTTTGTTTAATGAATTTTGCTACCTTGAGTTTGAGGCATACACACGTGGTTGCTCACTTTCTGCTTTCTATACCATAATGTACAGCCACTGTATTTCCAACCAGGAGCGCTTGGTTCGATTCCCGTTGGAAATTTTCAACATGGCTTGGCTGTAGCTGGGGATTCTTCTGGTACTGGCTTTGTTCCTAGAAATATTGACATCAGAATACGTGCAGGTGATGTTCCATAAATTCTTGTTTGGGGATGTCTTGATATCTGAAAAGGCTGGAATTTTTAGTGATGTACTTATAAAACCATGCCTTTGCGTTCCCATCTGATAAGATATTTCAGCTTTATGTTATTAATTTCTAATTCTATGAGTTTAAAACTTGTAACATGTTTCTTTTTTATGTGATCAGGATCTGTACTTACTCGAAGAGAGCCTAGTAGCTCACAATCTGTTGGTCAAGGCTCTGCAGTATCACCCGGTAGTGGAAATTCTGGTCCACGTGCTTCTGCTGATCCAAATTTACGCAGGGACCCGCAAGTGAGAGCGGTTCCTCTTAGAACAGTAGTTGCTGCAGTTCCGTCATCTGTTTCACATTCAGATTCTTCTCGTGGCCCAATAGGGATCTTATATCCTGTTTTGGCAAGAGTTCAAAATGTATCTTCTGGAAATTCTAACGGAACAGGAGCTTCTCAAGTCCCAGTTCAGCATCAAGAATCAAACGATATTACTGAACAACCTGGTGCAACACAACAACAAAACTTTACAATCACCAGAAGAGGTATGCCTTTCAGCAATTCCATATTTCTTGTTCTTGTTGATTTACATGTGAATATGTGTTATTTTTTAGAGTTTTAAAGCGACAAGATGGCTATTACCATAAACTCAGTGTGTTATCTGATCAAGGATAGATTTCACTTCAAATTGAGCCTATATCAAATAATTAGTGCATGATTTACACTTGATGCTTAAAACTTGAATAAATCTATGTAGTTTATGTTATACAACTTTGTTCCAGTCCCATTGTTGAATTTCTGGGCTTAAATTTCTTATGAAGTAATTAACTCAATTTTTCTCCCCTTGTACCTTTTGCCCAGTCGGGCTGCCAGCGAAAGTGATTGGATATAAAATAATTTCGTTATCGTTTGGTTGGTATTTTTTCCATTAGAGCTGTGATTGGATACAATATATGTCGGAATATACTCTTCGTCTGCTCCCATTTTTTTCTCCTCAATCGTATCAACATTTTTAAAATAAAAATCAATTGTAACTACACATTTCCAAACAAAATTTACTTTTCACCCACTCACACGTTTCTACCTCCCGATTATTTTCATCTTTATTTTATTATTTTTATATCACATCATTTTTAATCACCACATTTTTATCTTATATTCATGAACTATCTCAAATATATTTTATTCTTCCTCCGGCGAGACAATTAAAATAAATTCTATATCCAGTCGGTCCCGGGTGTCTATTCAAATGGTGAGATTGAAAAGACACTTTTGTGGTAATTTAACTTGTACATTCCCGGAGCTAGTTACATTTTGTTTGATTAGCTTTGAATAATTGTGGAATAAGAGAATTCATCAATTCAATCAAACTGCAAAGGCTTATTATGTATCTGAGGTTTTACAATATTGGTTTGTGTGCACGTGATCATCATGAAAAAAATACACTTATAGTCAAACTTATGATGGGGTAATTTTTCTCAGGTTTATCATCTGAAGCACTTAATGATCAAGGATTCATTGCACATATCAGAGGTGGACTGGAACAGCTGGTCAGTACATTATTTCCAGGAGAGCATGTTTTCAGTAATTCTGCTGTTCCAGGTTCAAGCTCGGGTTCCATTCCAAGGCAGCCCCAGAATATTGGTACTGCTCAGGAATCAGCACCACCTGCTGCGAGTGATGAAGGGGTTGTTTTGTCTAATATCCTACGTCAGATAATGCCGATAGTCTCTCAGTACAACGCTGGAGCTGATGTCAGTGAGGGGGAAAACCAGGTAAATATTAGTTAGGCCTTTCTAAGTCCTAATTGAAATTTGAAGCTTAAGATCTTTCCAGTTTAACTAAGTAAAAAAATGTATTTTTTTTTTTGTTGTACTGTGTTTATGGATACGATTCATGTGCAGGCTGATGATAACCAAGGTGATGGTGGTTCGTCCCACCGTCGCTGCCAGGGTGATCAGGCAGAACCAAGTTCAAAACGTCAAAGGGTATGCCTTATTTATTTCGAGTCCTGCTTCCAATTTTTTTGTATTTTTTTCCTTCCATTCGATCTCTCTCACACACACTATAAAACTAAATAAATGTGGTAAGGAATGAAGTATTTTGGATAAATATAATTTGAAGATACTGTGGTTACATTATCAACAAGATAAAAGGCTATGCCTTTAGGGATTTTTTTGTCCCCATTTCTTCTGATTTGGTGGCTAACTATGCGTTCCAATGATGCAGAGGGAGTAGTAAGCATTTATTTGTTCACATGGAACTGGAAATATTGGACTCATCTTAGTTGCTCTGAGAGCCTTTTGATGGAAGAGACCTTTTGAATCGGAAGACTTGTATCATTTAGTGGAATAAGGATTGCTAAGAGATGTACTAAAGAGCAAATCTGATACAAAAGATTTAAATTTCCTGTTATTTTATCCCCCCGACCCCACGGTTTTGTTCCTTCTGTTCCTTGGCTATGCAACTTTTACTATTCTTTAATCATTAGCTTACGGGGAAATGAACATCTTTTTTTT
>CACSLK010030875.1:4433776-4445190 GCA_902706635.1 Striga hermonthica | reverse complement strand
TTTTTTTTCAGCTGCCGATTGTGGATAATTAGACAATTTCTTGAATTCTTCTGTAGCGAAGTTCCTACAAAAAGTTGTGCCCATGCCTAAAGTTAATTTTACGTAGGCGGATCTCTCTTTTTTTTTTTTTTGGGTGTGTACAAGGAAGAGAGGCAAAGGTCTAGATGCTAGATATTAGAACATTTCGTGGGTATGCGACTCTGAGAATATCATGATGTAGCAATTGTTGTGCTTCCCCGGCGGCTCATCTAATAGCTGAAAACCTGTTGGGCTTCGTATGGCAACTCTGGCCAGGCAGTCGGCTACAAAATTTGCTTCACGGTATTCGTGAACCATTTTCACCTCACATGGCCTCGTCAATAATTCACTTATGGACCTTGTCAGTAAACTATGGATCCCACGCTCCTCACGGCCGCTTTGAATCATTGAAAATGCACATAGGCGATCTACATCCGCTATCAATCGTCGATGTCCCAACTTCCATGCTACGTTATGGTCGTGGTAGATTCACCAAAGTTCAGCTCTCGTGATTGAGCAAAAGCCTATGTTCATGATGAAGCCCTTAATCCATCGTCCCCAAAAGTCACGTAACAAGCCATCCGCACTAGTCATGCCCGATGATGGGTTAAAAGACCCATCCTAGTTCACTTTGATGCATCCCTCGGGTGGAGGGGTCCAACGAATATACTCCCGTTCTCTACCAACCCCAAGACCCCCCAGCTTCCGTTCACCCATCACCGCTATGGAGACGATTCCCTTCCAAATATCAAAATATTCTCGCCGCGCACAAAGGTTCACCCTGGAAGATACGTCGATTACAAGCGAGCCAAATTCTCCACAATGTTAGTCCAAAAATCAGCTCTCAGTCGGCCACCTCAAAATTTCACGCGTTTGTCAAATGGACAATCAACCATTCCTCCAAGTCCATCGAGCAAAAATCCACCCATTTGTCCCGTGGAAGTAGACTTCTCCACACTACGGAGGCCGCCGGGCAATCTCGCGAAATGTGGATCAGGGTTTCAGCCTCGGTGATGCATATACTGCATCTATTATCATTTGATAAATGTCGCCAGTATCATTCTACATTCGTGAGCAATCTCGTCTTCCCGACCAGCCACAAAAAATTTTGAACTCTTTGCGGGCCGTTCCAGGTCCAGATTATTTTCCATAGTCGACCCCGATTGGAATTCCCCGGGCTGAGTAGGTTCTCATAGAGTGATTTTGTAGTAAATTTGCCATATTGGGAATAGGCCCAATACATGTTGTCCTCTCCAGCGTGCGCAAACGGTGGTAGGATGGCGGCGAAGCGCAGATGAGCCTTGGCTGGTATTAGGTGCGAGAAGAGATCCCATTTCCATTATCCCATCTCATCGACAAACTCGGCCACTGTAGCATATAACATTTCCTCTGGTAGCGAAGCTGTCGCAATGCTAATTAATGTCTCCGGACAGTTTAGCCAACGATTCACCAGAATAGCACTCGTCGGCCATCGCCCAGGGACCATCTCACCCCACGGTATACATGTCGCTACACCCTATCGCTTGAAGGATGATTGAGCCTCATTTAAACTCGAAGTTTTCGGTCATCCCGATCGGGTTGAGATTGTACTTCGCCTTCAGGAGTTTAACCCACAGCGCATCCCTATTCTTCAAGAAATTCCATCCCAACTTCATTAACAGTGCCTCGTTCATCAACTTTTGATTCCTCAAGCCCAGTCCCCCATTGTATTTGGGCTGTCATAAAGAACTCCAATCGACTAGGCTTACCTTTCGTGTGGACTCAGTGCCTCCCCAGACAAACCTTCAACACTTCTTTTCCAGCTCGTCACAAACAAAATAAGGTAAAGAAATCGTTTGCATGGTATAGAAGGGAAAGCAACTGACTACCGACTGGACTATCGTCACCCAGTCGGCCATAGATAACGACTCCGCTTTCCAGCTCGCGAGACGTTGACCGCGCGTTGCGACGTGGCAAATTTAAATTTATAAAGTTTCCTTAACAAACCTCTACTAACTAGTAGTAGCGGTGAGTAAAGGTCGATCCCACGAGGAGCAGGAACTAAATTGTAAGATTCTCGTATTAATTGAATTTAACTAAGAAAACGATAAAAAGTGGGGGATTGATTTTATAAAAAAAAAAAATAACAAAATAAAATAAAATAAGAGAAGTTCAGTTTTCGGTTCAGTTATCACCCAATCTAAATCTATCATTAATCAATTTAGACGTCTTCTTTAAGTTGCTAACGAATTACCAACCCTAGCTAACAACAAGCTCTGTTAACCGAATTTTCCCTTACTGATTAATCGAAACAAGCTCTTCGACTAAACCTAACTAGTGGACAACCTAGAATAAACTCTCTAGATTTAGTGCACTAGCAGCATTAATTACTAAAAGAATAGATTAGTCTAAGCAACGAACGCGTAAGCTCGGACCATTTAACTTATGCTCATGTTACTCTAAGGATGCACGACCCCTAGTTTACTACTAACGAAAGGAGAACAATAACAATAACGGATTAAAGCGTCATCTCTAGCATTTAAACTATGAATATTCAACGTAGCCGGACGAACTAAATCAAACACCCATAATTCATAAACATTATAAATATATAACACGAATCAACTCATCAACAAAATCAAATACGACATCTCGATTAATCATCGATAGATTCAAGTCCTTAAATTCATAGACAAATCAAAGTTAGAGTTCAAACATCTTCTCAAACCGGATAAAAATCCTACTCTAACATACTAATAAAATAAATAAAAGATAAAAGAGAGAAGATAAATATCTCCCTCGTGTGCGAGTGCGGCTTCCCTCTGCGTGTGTAACTCTTTCTCAGTTTGTGCGTCTCTGTCTGTGTGATGCTCTATGCGTCTCCTTTCCGCTGTGTGAGTCCTCCCGTGCGTGTATGAGTGTTGCCAATTATATAGGGGGTGTCTATATGTACACCCCCCTGTGTGTAAAAAATGGGTGTACATATAGCATTGCCCTTTGTGTAATTTATTAAAAAGGGGTGTACATATAGCATTGCCCATTATATATCCTAGCTAATTCAATTTCCTCCAATAAATCCTAAACAAGTTGGACTTTTCAACCAATCAATTTTTTTTATTGGTCAAATCTTTCTCTCCATGTGACTATGTTTTGGGCCCAAATTCCCGTTCATTCCTTTCCTGAGACCTCATGAATAATTTACTCCCACAAATTTAAATCCTACAAGTCCAAAAATTGATGCATGTGGGTCTTCTTTTCTCTTAATTGGGCCTAAACTTTACAACGAACATATAGGCCTAAAATGGGCTGATGTCGAAGGCCTGATTATCACACGTACTCTCGTCCGTTGTTTCACATACACAAAATACTCCAATACGTTGAAATGCATATAAAATAATCAAAGCAAATAAATCCATCCAAATAATAAATAAGTCGAAAAATACAAACGCGCGAATAAATTAAGCATATAAAAATACACTATTAAATATATAAAACATGCATATTTTTCGACCTATCTGACGTCCTTCTGCTTTATCTAGAATTCTCCCGAACGTTTGTTTGGTAATCTTGCGATGGATAAGAGGAACCCCTAGATATCTGCCCAGATCATTAACCTTCGAGAATTCTAGCCTTCTATTAATTCTCTCCCGTCTTTCAGTCCCGACATTGATCGAGAAAAATATATTCGTCTTCGAAGCACTTACTTTTAACCCGGACGTGTGACAGAAATTCTCCAACACTCCCTTAATCATATCCGTCTGGTCCTCCGTCGCTTCTGAAAATAAAAGTAAGTCGCCGGCAAACATCAAAAAAGGCACATGTACAACTCTTTTGCCAACTGATATTGGACGCCACCGGCCCATCCTGACTTCCAGTTGAACTAGATGCGCCAGTCTCTCCATACATAGCATAAACAAATACGGGGACATTGGATCTTCCTGGCGTATTCCTCTTGAGGGCCGAAATATGCCACTAGCGTCTCCATTGAGATGAACCCGCATCAGGGCCGAGATAAGACACGTCAATACGCCCCGTGGTATATTCTCGGTAAAGCCTGCCAGTTGTAGGGTATTGACCACAAAGTCCCACCTTAAGAAGTCATACGCTTTCTCTAGGTCGACTTTCACCACCATAAATCCCATCTTACCTTTCTTCCTTCGCATAGTGTGAATCAACTCTTGGGTTACCACAATATTATCTGAAATCAGACGTCCTAGTATGAAGCTTGACTGTGCGTCCTATCATATCATATAGCAGAGGCTTAAGCCGATTAGCCAACACTTTAGTTGTCAGCTTATATATGACATTCAACGGGCTAATTGGTTTGAATTCTTTGATCTCCTGGGTTAATTAGAACCAAAACCTAGCTTAGAACATAATGAAAAATGAGTCCAAAAACTGCTATTAATTTTCTGCACGTCGCGGCCTCCGCGGGCCGCGGAGCATCTCGCAGGCCGCGGCAATAAGCTCCGCGGCCGTGACCAACTCCCGAGGCCGCGGGACTTTCTGCTTTGAAGTTCGGACTTCTGGGACCGCTTTTGTTCGCCGCGGCCGCGGTGAAGGAAGAGTCGCGGGCCGCGGCGAGTAAAAATGGGCGCAAAATATTTTGTTCGCCGCGGCCGTGGAAGCATCGTCGCAGGCCGCAGTGAAGGATTTTTTTTTTTCTTTCTTGCAAGTTTTCGGCTTCATATGCACGCATCCGGATTCGGAATCGAATTCCGTCTTTTCTACTCGACCCCAACTCATCCATCTATATAGTAGTCCACGCATGGTCATTCATCGAGCAACTCATCCTGCACATCACCACCGACAAGAGACGCACGGAAAACCGGAGAAAAGAAACAAAAGACCAAAAACGAACAAAACAAATGAAATGCAAGACGAGACTCAAAATGGACCAAAAGCCAAAGAGAAAAACCTAGAATGGGAAAAAATAAACATAAAATAAACACGAAAACACTAACAAAAATGTAATGAACAACTCCCCAACACTAAAACCATTGTTCGTCCCGAACAATAAAAAGAAAAAAAAAGCATCAAAACAAGCAAAAGAGAGTGGACACTGGTTTCAAACGAGAAAAGTCTCGAATTGATCAACTAAATTGAAAAGAATTCCAATGACCTCGAGAACACACCATGACAATGAACTCAATCACTTGATAACACAAACTCTCTAGTATAAAGATTTGATATAAATGCCTCACTCATTTTCTTGCAAAAATAAAAGACAGGAGCACTCAAATTGGTCGTCAGTCAAATCGATCATACGCTTGCCTATCGTCTAACCCCTACTCTAAATCAATCAAATCAATGAGACAGTGAATCAAAAAGATTTTTATGGGTGTAACGTAGGCTTAATGGGTCGGGTAAGATAAATATAGGTCAAATGGATCAAATATAGAATATATCACAACTCAGCACTTCAACCATAATCAACAACTCCTCCATTGTCAACCGGTTCTCCCACCTTCACCAAAGCCAACACGCTTCCACATTATTATCATTCTTTTTTTTTAAAAAAAAACCTTATGGATATCTTATCTAGGTTTAGCCATCGGTTTTTCTGCCCGAGTCTCCTAGACCGGTTTCCCGTACTCGTTGCTCGTGACCGGTAATTGAACAGTTGGAGCACTTAGAGTATAATCCGTTAGGTTCTTTTTTTGTTTGTTTGTTTTTTTTATATATATATATATATACAACTTCGACAATCATCACCATCCACTTTCCAAACATTATCAACACATGGTCAACAACGAAAATAAGAAGTAAGGCTCAAAGGGGTGACTAGCGAAAATTATTCTCGAAAGAAAGAAAAGGATACGCAATTAGCAAAGAATGCCTTAATCATGTTCACCTATCACAAATCCAATCAACTTATTTCAAAGCAGACTCAAGGCAAGTTCTGATTTATTCAACATTCAGACCAATATCTCACAAGAAATGAATATGGCTCAAATCTCACCGGGTGTATATGTATGAGTGTTAATCAAAGCAATCGAGCCACAAATCAAAATATGCCACTCAAGATCATCATCACAACTTCCCAACGTCATTAAACATCCATAAACCTGATGGGTCTCTTCCCAGATCTGGAGCGAACCGGTGAAAATAGGCTCAGATCTAGAACAAACCGATGAGAATTCTCCTTCAAATTGCTACTGGTCCGCTAGAAAAACCTGCAAGAACTCAACGCCGGAGGGGTTTCCGGCGTAGAGTCAGTATATGAGAGAGATGAAGAGAGCTGCTGTCAAAGAGCAGCAGTAATGGGGGAGAGTATGGAATGAATGGGAGTTAGGGTTTTGGGGTTACCTCAGCTCCTTTATATAGGAGCAAGATATTTACCTGAAGTTCCCAAAATGCCCTGGCCGACTTACTGGAAATGTCCAAAATACCCTGGTCGGTTCGCATTACGTCCCTCTCCTAGTCAGCATTTAGATTCCCTCTTATCCTTAACATCTTTCATATGATGTATCGAAGTGTATCAAATCGACAGAGATCTATAAGCCTCAAGACTTCCTCAGTCGACTCGGGATACCAACTCGAGTCGACGGGGTCATCTTCAGTCGTCGGTAGGCCCTGATGTGTTTATCCTTTTTTCGGGGACATCGATTGTAGCTAGTCGACACGTGGAAGTCGACCGAGAGATGCCTAGACCCTTGACCAGAGATATTATAGTTCCTGTGGAGAGAGTCGACTTTGCCTAAGTCGACTCGGTTATTTCCGAACCGGTGGTCATATAAACCGTTATACGACAATATGGCTATATCAAAACCAATCTCGAAATTCACCAATGTCCATCTCAAAGGAACAAATAAAACTAGACTAGACTGGTCCACGCAACAAAAAATAAAGAAAAACAAACCTAAAAAGAAAAACTAGACCTGGTCCACCACATAGTCATGTAAGCACGTAAAACTACCCCACACTGAACAACCAATGGCCACCTCCGCTGAAAAATAAAAATAGTATGATTTTTGTACTTGTTGTTGCTTTTATTATTATTATTATTATGCAGTTGAAAAAAAAAACTAAAAATTTTGGTTCCACTTTTTCTATATGACAGGGATTGGACCTACATTATAAAAGGGACACGAGGAACTAAGGGCTTGATTGTTTATGAAATAATTTGTTCAAATTGAGTTATTTGGGTTAACCATAGTTAACTTTGAAAAATGTGGTATGATTAATTGTATTGAATTTAAGAATGTATTAAAATTATATTTAAAATATAATGATTAAAATTGATTTGATGTAAAAATAAGAGATAAATGATGGAAATTATTAGAAATGATCCATTGAGAAGAAAGAAGCTAGCATCGGATGATATTTGATAGGAGACTGACAAGGCAGATTTGTCGATGCAATCAAAATTTGGGAACCTTTAGGATCGAATTCGATCAGCTCTTTGTTGTTTGTTTGGATTGGAGATTTTTAACAGGGAGAGAGAAGAGCGGATGTCATATCCGTACCAAAATGAATGTTTATCGCTCGGTAACACCGTTGAAAGAAGAACCAACGTGTTTATCCACCCCTCATTGTACAAAATTGATTTTGGTCTTAATAACTAACTAGTTTAACCAACGTTTTATACTAATTGTCGTAAACGAGCTAAACCTCAGTTAATTATTGTGTACTTTTAACCCGTAAAATATTAAACAAGCATATACGTGTAGTACTTATTACTTTGATTCACATGGGTAAGACTTAGTGAATTATTTATTATTTATTTAGGAATGTCAAATACGTTTTTTATTTAAAAAAACTAAATTAAATGTAAGCACAATAATAACATCTAATTACATTATATGGTCAACTGACACTAATCAAAAGTTTAAAATAATTTTTGTAATTTTGAATTGATTAGTATTGATTATTTAATAATTAAATGAAAGATTAAATACATCAAAAGTAACGGTTTTTGGAGAGAAATAGTTAAATTGCCACATAGGTAAAATTAAATAGGGTTTGTTAAATGTTATTTGCTAACAATAATATATATATTTATATATATATATATATATAGGGTTGGGTTCAAATGATAATGATGTTCAGTGAAAGAAATAAGAATGAATAATAGCCATAAGATGAGATGATCTAACAGTCATAAAAATACATCATTTATAATTCATTAAGGATAATTTAGACATTATACTAATACATTAAGTGGACCCACCACCACAAACCCATCACCTCCCTCGTTTATATTTATCTCAAACACACACACACACACACACGTATCACACAGCACACACACACACATTCTTCTCTCTCTCTCTCTCTCTCTCTCTCTCTCTCTCTCTCTCTCTCTCTCTCTCACACACACACACACACACACACACAGTACACCTAAACACATGCACACAGACCAAACACACACACGCACAACCCCGATCGGGCAATTCCGACCACCGTCAAAGTCCCGCCGAAGCACGGAGACGTGTTCCCTCGCGACTCGCCGCTCTCCGCCGCTCTCCGTCGCCAGAGAACCAGGCGCAGCTCCGCCTCCCGAGGACCAGTCGTAGCCCCGCCGCAACTCCACCGCAAACCCGCCGCCGGACAAGCCAATAAAGAAATGGGCGAGCTTTCGTCGCGACATAACCGCCGTCATCGGCATCGTCATCCCTCCTCAGCATCACGGCCCACGTCCGCCACCGCCGACTCAACCTCCGCCGTTGACTCTTCATTAACGTCTTCCTATTAGTTCTCAGGCAGCAGATTATCGACCTCGGGTCTCCGCCTGTACTGTCGGCGCCATCAACGTGGAGCTGATTGCAAGATTTGGCCACAATATTAGAACTTGGATTGTTGAGTTCTTAGATCCCCATTTTCAGAATTGGATGGTGAACTATTGGATCTGGGGTTATTTCAAGTTTTTGTAAATTTGATAAATCTAAAGGATTTGTGTGCAATTTTATGTAA
The DNA here is from genome assembly GCA_902706635.1 of Striga hermonthica. Taxonomy (NCBI): domain Eukaryota; kingdom Viridiplantae; phylum Streptophyta; class Magnoliopsida; order Lamiales; family Orobanchaceae; genus Striga; species Striga hermonthica. The sequence continues at coordinate 4,436,274 of CACSLK010030875.1, read as the reverse complement.
CTTCATTATATTTTAATTTAGTTAGAGGGGCAAATATGTAGTTTAATGAAAATTTAACAAATACATTATTATTATAGATAAAATGCACATTATTTAGTATGGGAAAGGAAATTAAAATATACAACTTTGATTGAAATTAAAACAAAACTAACAAAATTGAACAAACTATATAAACAATATTATTTTTTATATTATATATATTATTTATTTTCAGCAAATGATAATATAAGATATCTAATAAAATAATATAAATACTAAATATATTTTTATAATAAATGTTTGTACTTTGATTGCACATTATTGTTAAACTAATTGCACATTATTGACTACCAGATTGCACTATAACCACTGAGACAGTCATACAAAATTTTGTGTTCGAATTTTATATATTGGGTTGAGTGTATATAAGTACTTTTAGAATTTCGGGTATCTCGGGCCAATGTCAGGTTTATTGTTTAAAATAATCGAACTGACCGACTATATTTAAAATAATCGAACCGACCGACTATATTAAAAAATAGTATTTTGTTTTACAACCAAAAATGATAATAAGATATTCCATAAATGCATTAAAATAATAAATATATTTTGGATTTAGTTTGGTTTGAGACAATTTGTTAAAAAAATATATACACTTCGAGTGCACCTTAGCGTTGTACGAATTGCACATTATTGACTACCAAATTGCACTATACCTACCGAAACCCGACGAACTAAGTTTTTGTTTCGAAATTTATGTCGGTTCGATTAACTATGTTTTACCTTTAAAATTTGAGTTATTCCAGTTCGTTTTTGTATTTATTTTTTAAAATCACCCAAATAACTGAATTGACCAAATTATATAAAAATATTAGTTTTTGTAAACTTTTTATATACAACAATTTTTTTTTTTCAAAAAACAAAAAACATGTAAACTTTTAACTTTATTTCATATTTTATATTATTTTTAAAAATAAATAATATTTTAATTCATATACTTCATTTAATTTGATTAGACGATCAAATAAACTAATTAATTATGTTTGGTATTAAATTGGTTTGAAATAAAATATCGGTTGGTTTATATTGCACAATAGCGAAAAAAAATTGCACAAGATTAGTAAATGAATTGCACATTAATGTATATTTTGTTACACTTTAGTGGGCGTTTTATTTATTGTATTGTGCATTTATTGAGTTTTTATTATATTACATATTTGACACAAGTTTATTGTGTTTTGGTATTAAATTGGTTTAAAATAAAATATCGATTGGTTTATATTGTATAATAGCGACTAAAAAATTGCACAATATTGCTAAACGAATTGCACATTGATGTATATTTTGTTGCACTTTATTGGGCATATTATTTGTTATTATTGTGCACTTAGTTTGGTTTTATTAAATTACATATTTGACACAAGTACTAAATTATAATATATTAAAAGTTGTGAAAATTGTATATATGTCCCTAAAGCTTATCAAATTTTCATTTGAAGGTCCCTTATTAACAATCACATCTCAGCCACCCAAAATACCCAACGTCATCGCCATTCCTTCCCGCCACCGCCTGTCGGTCCTCTCGCCGTCGCCACAGCCCCAGCCGCCGTCGTCGTTGCCTCACCCACGGGTCCTGGAGTAATGAAGTGAGCGTCTGGTTTCACACGATTTCTGAAAATGCAGCAACGGGCCTGGAACGGATCTGACATGGAAACTCCAGCAGCGGCGGGTCTGACCAGCTAATCTCCGTCGACATGGAAGCTCGGCAGCGGCGGGTCTGACCAATTGATCGTCGTCGACATGGAAGCTCCGGCAGCGGCGGGTCTGACGGAGTCGGCGTACTGTGGCGGCGAACCGGCGGCTACGACGTGACTGTCTGAATATGTACGGCGGCGGTCTGGGTGTGCGACTGTGGTGTGGGATGCCGGCCGGCGGCGCAAAATCGTGAGATGTCTGTGACGGTGTGTGTGTGTGAGAGAGAGAGAGAGAGAGAGAGAGAGAGAGAGAGAAAGAGAGAGGGAGGAAGGGGAGAGACCGTGTGTGTGAAGAAGATGATTAGGTGTGGGACCATTGAGTTGGGATGATAAAATTACACTAGTGACCTTTGGAGTATTTATTTGACCATTAAATAGACACATATTTACAAATTTGCCATAGCAGGTTTGACAATTATTACTTAAGTTTGACTTTATCATGTCATTGACATCAATGATCAAATGGTCCAAAATTATTCTTATTTCTTTCACTATCTCTCATTCTCATATGATTCTTTATATATATATATATATATATATATATATAGAGTTAGGATCATATGAGAATGGTAGATAGTGAAAGAAATGAGAATAATTCTAGATCATTGGATCAATCAAGTTAATGGTCATGATCTAGTCAAATTATGGTCAATCATTAATGGCAGTATAGTAAATTAACAGTCTCTAGACCACGGACGTGGCGGCGGACGGAGGCGAATCGAGCGACGGGGCCGGAGACGAATCGAGCGGCGGCAAACTGAGAGG
>CACSLK010030875.1:4364063-4379547 GCA_902706635.1 Striga hermonthica | reverse complement strand
AAAGATTGGAACTTTTTGGTTCATGTTTCCTGTTAAGCAGCAAGGGATTGTTTGTTTTGTTTTATTTTGTTTTGTTTTGTTGTATTATTACGTGGAGTGTACTTTGTTTGACATTTCATTTTGCTTTCTAATGTATAGCATTTGAAGATTTATCACATTTTTTAGATTGAATTCTTCTTCTATATAACATAATAGATTCAAAGTAGGGGAGTGTGTTCTGTTCTGCATTTGATTAATTCTTAAGAAGTTGCAACAGCTGCTGGGAAATTGAACTCATACACATCTGGCTGATTCTAGGATGATTGTTTTTTCCCTTTCGTTTATTTTTTTAGTTCAAATAATCGAATCGAAATAAAGTAATGGGTGAATCGTTATAATCTGTGATTTATGTCATGCATATTCATAAGTTGAGTGAGAATTAGCCCGTAATATGCTAAGTTGAAACATTTTTCGCAAGTAGCTAGCCGCAAGTCACGAATCATCGACTAAAATCTGACTTAACGCCCAAAAATGCAGACGGGGAATCTCAAGTTTCTACAATGGAAAATCAAAGTCCTTTGCCAGCCTGGTGCACGCATCATCGTTCTCATCCTCCATAAAGGACATCGCGAAGCCCGACAATGCATATGCCCGAAAGCGTCGAAACCTACTCTCTTGCAGCCTCAATTGGGACAACAAGAACCGTAAACCGTCTTGTCTTGGAAGTAACTGTGGCGGAATATCCAAAAAAACAGCTAGTTCAAGCCGGACAACATTGGCATTGGGCGTGGCCATGAGCGAAAAAGACTCGGATATTGGCAAAGTACGCGGTGGTGGCTATTCGGGTATTTCTCCCTGGAGATCGTTTTCCCTGGCGGATTTGCAGCATTGTCTCGGTTGGAAAAAATAGTTGTAGCCAAATTTCAGATGGTCAACTAGAGTTTGCAGGTTAATCTAATGGATGTTGGTTACATGCAGATATATTATGGTTTTTAGCTTTTTCTTTGCTGTTTTCTATTTTGTGCCATACTTTTCACTGTTTTACTATGAACTTGTTGCATACTCCAAATCTGTTATTATTTATTTGGTTTCATTTATGTTAAATGGTAAGAACCTCAAATTAATTGGAATAAACAAAAAAGTTTTTAAGTGAAGCCACAATAGAGAGGCCACATCCAAAAGTATCCGACCATTTACAAGGTACAATTTTCTTCCAAATTCTATGCCTTCAAGAATATGAGCCAAAAAACTTCAAGGCAAAATGGGCCCACAAAGCACAAAGTACCATAGCACCCCTATCACAGTTTTCACTCCAAAAGGACCAAAACATTACACAGTCTCACCATAAATTGGTGTCCACGTTACAAATACCCTTTTAAGTTCTACCAATATCAATTAAGAGCTACAATAACCACTCCAAACAACTACTATATTACAACTTTTTTTTTTTTCCTCTAAATTATAGGATTATTTTCCACCTTCTACTACACAACCTTAGACACTGTTCTGGGAAATCACCTCCCCAAACTTAAGGAAAAGCTGCGCATCCGAGGTGCTTACAGACGAGCAGTTGACCAAGTGTGGCGCTTTCAGATTCGCATACTCGTCTACATAACACTGGACTTTACCCGACTGGAGTAGTGGAGCAGGTGTGCCAAACGGCTTACCATTATCGGGTTCTGTGACAGGTGGCACCATTGATCCAAGAACTCGTACAACCTCATGCATGCTCGGCCGCTCGGTTGGCTGTCGTTTGGTGCACAAAAGCGCCAGCTGGAACACCTTCTTCACCTCCCCAAGATCCTTGCACGTTTCCAAGATCCCAGGATCGACCGTGTCCATAACCGAGTTGCTCGCGGCCTTGTTCAGTATCTTCAGTTAAAAACAAAAGAATTTGATCAAATTAATTATCTCTGTAAAACAAAAGAAATCGATAATAATCGAGAATATCACGAAAACCAACCAGATGATGGAGATTGGACTCGTTGTCCACGGGTTTCCACCCGGTGAGCAACTCCAAAAGAACGATCCCATAACTGTAGACATCGGATTTTTCGGTCAGACGAGAAGTTCGAGCATATTCTGGGTCGATGTAACCAATTGTTCCCATGAGGTAAGTCGAGGTGTGGGTTTTGGATGGGCACAGCCTCTTTGCAATGCCAAAATCCGTGAGGTGGGCCTCGAAATCCCTGTCGAGCAAAATGTTGGATGACTTCACGTCTCGATGGATGATCCGTGGGCTGCAGTCATGATGCAGGTAGGCAAGCCCCTGGGCTGCACCCAGTGCTATGCGAAGACGCAAGGTCCAGTCAAGTTTTTTCTTTTTAGTTGTCCCTGCAATTTATGCAAGCAAATAACATGTTTATGTTAGTTTGGAGTTTGGACTGAACCTTGTGTTAGAATAAAATGCACAACGAAGCTTTACTACCATGAAGGAGATCCCACAAGCTTCCATTTTCCATGTAATCGTAAAAAAGGAGGTTTCCGGAAGGTGAAAGGGAATATCCTTGGAGGCCGACTAAGTTCCGGTGCTTGATACTCCCGACTGTTTCCAGCTCGGTTTCAAATTCCTTGAGGCAATGTGTGTGTGAGTAGAGTTTCTTGACAGCCACTGGCCTGCAGTTTTTGAGCACGCATTTGTAGACGGTGCTCGATGCCCCATAACCGATTATGTACTTCTCACTCAAATTCTCAGTCATCCTCATGATGTCCTCGTACACATGGAGTGCCATGTTCATGTGAAGGATAACGAGCTTTGGCGACGAGTAATTAACTGGTATGTTTAAAATGCGTCGCGAGATGATTTTGGGTTAAATCCTTAATATTCTAAAACAAAATAAAATGAATCTTAGCATTAGATGTATACCTGGTTTGTCGAGTGGGCTATCGATAAATGATTTTGGGTTGTGTGGCCGACAAGCAGCGATCAATATTAAAAGAAGAACAACCAAGGAGCCCAGAGTTATTCCAAGTATAGCTGCTTTAGGAATTGAAACTGTAAAATGCACATAACCGAGGAAGAAAACACTAAATATTAGCATACATCATTATTTTTCAAAGCACTACAGATCATGATATACCGATGCCATCAAATGTTGAACGAACCTCGCTCAGCTGTGTGGGCTTGATGACATGAAGAACTCAGCCAATAGCCACAAATACCTGGGTTGCCCAAGAAACTGAAAAAAAAAAAGGAAAGACAAAAAAAAGGGGAAACTTTAATGAAAATGAAACATGTTAGAAATAAGGACTAAGAAATAAATAATCGAAACACGTACCTGTCGGGGGGAAACCTAGAGAAGTTATTTCCGGAAGGAATATAACCAACAAGATTGTTATATGATACATTCCTGAACCAACATAAAAGTATTAGGTTTCAAATCTATTCCTATTATTATCATACGGGAACACATTCGTAAAAAGTTGCAAGTATTGGTTTGAAAATTGTTGGCGAGTGTACTTACAGTACTGTGAGACTGAGACAACCAGCAAGAGACATTACATCACCCGATATGTTGTTTCTTTCCAAATTCCTGTCATTGTTCATGCAAAAATAGTCGATATAACTTGTCAGCAAATGAGATTATTTCATCAATTAGAATGCTAAGTAGAGTGTCATATTTTAGCTCTTACAACATGAAAACATTCTGAAGCTGGGCAAGTTCCGGTGGGATTGGACCTGATAGGTAGTTATTTGAAAGATCTCTGCAACAAACGAATATAATTAGAAAAAGAATAGCGACGTGACCAAAAACAAAGGGCTAAAGAATAATGATCCAACTTTTAGACCACCGAGTATATTTTCTTACACTTCCATTACACTTCTCAAGTTGCTAAACTCCGCAGGTATAAACCCGGTCAATCCATTATGGCTCAAATTACTGTCAAAATGGCAAACAATTGTTAGGTATACAAGAAACGGGACTGAAAAAAATCTGAAATACCAGAAACTCACAGTTTTAGGAGATGTTCCAAGTCGCCAAGAGAAGACGGCATAGAACCACTGAGCTTATTGTTTGAGAGGTCTCTGGTTTTCCCAAACATTTAATATGAATCAAAAAATTAGAGTATTTTGATCATTTATAATAGCATGATATATAATAGATACAGCATCAAATGATAATTGACCACTTACAAAGTGTCCAGGTTGCCGATCCTAGATAGCTCTATAGGAATGGGGCCCCTGAGGTTGTTGGAGGATAGGTTCCTACAAAAGAAAATTATTAAACACACGAGTTCAGTGAAGTCTGTGAAAAATCTTAAACTATACAATATTTAAAATTTGTAAATAAAACTAAGAAAACTGTGGAAACTCACAAATAGGTCATGCTTTCCAACTTCTGAAATGATAGGGGTACACTTCCATTCAATTTGTTTCCATGTGCATTGCTGTTGCAAAAACATTAAAATGATAACCATCTGCATTTGCATTACTAAAAACAAAGATGCGTGTTTAAAAGAAAACAAGAAAGCTTCTCACAGGCTATTCAGATTTGTACAAGAGCTAAGATTATCTGGTATAGGCCCCTCCAAGCGATTGTTTGCTACATTTCTGCAAGTACAAGAAAGGCAACTTGACTTTGCATATCAAGATTAGTAAGAAATATTTGAAAAAAAAAAAAATTATACTTGTGATGTAAAAACATACAGGTCGAACAAATCAGTGAGCTTTCCAAGTTCGGGAGGAATACGTCCAGTGAGAAGATTATCATTCAGTTCCCTAGAGAAAGGATCATATAAATGTACATAAAAAAAAAAAATGCAAAGCAAATGGGGTAAAAACAAAGGGAAAAAAAAGGAAAGGATGAGACTCCAAGGAAACTGCATACAGGTAGTGCAATTTTGTCATATTTCCAAGTTCAGCAGGTATTGGCCCAGTTAACTTGTTCCCATGGAGATATCTGCAAGAAAAGATGATAGCTGAATGTTTATTCTAAAATTCAACATATAAATACACAACATGCACATGGAGCTTATACGAATACGATTCATATTGTTAAAGAAATACAAGGGTACAACTAATAATCTTACGCAGCTAAATTCAAACAAATGAGAAGTTTGATTTCACCACACAGTCACACACTACAGACTTAACTACTTGTCTTGAAAGAAGTAAACGTCCAATACTTACAGTTTCTCTGTGTAAGACAAATTTCCAAGAATTGGTGGGATTGTGCCACTCAACATGTTGAAGCTTAGATCTCTGCAGATTAAAGGTTTTCAACGTGCAACAAATTTTGAGACCCAAGTGTTAGCAACCCAAGCCAGAAAGCAACAGAAAAAAATCAAAATAAAGAACTTACAACACAGCAAGTGCCTGCATCAGGCCAATGACTGTTGGGATTTGCCCAGAAAAACGGTTATTCTGCAAGGACCTATATGCAAAAGAATACAATATAGTTCGTTGTTGAACATAAAAAGAGAATTTTCAGAGTTGTATGAAATTTAAATGAACACGTACAGCGTCGCAACTTGGAGAAACCCAATATTGAATGGGATCTCCCCAGTAAAATTGTTGTACGACAGGTCCCTGTTATCCATTAAAACCATCCTTACTTAAACCATATCAAATATAGTTTAATTCAGTACAAGATTTCGGTCAGATACATACAAAACCTGAAAGGCGGTGCAGTTTCCTATACTTTCCGGAATCGAACCACTCAAGCTATTGTTTCGAACATCACTGGCACACAAATGACACATAATAGTTAGTAAAGGCCTTACAGCATAAATATTACCAGCTTTAAGTGATTAAGGCTGCTATAAAAGGCACTCAAAATAAAAGGAAAAAGAAAGAAACATACAAATACCACAGGCCGGTTAGCTGACACATATCGGGAGAGAGTGAGCCCTGTAGGTTGTTTCCTCGCAACCCCCTAAGCATGAAAAGCAACACCAAAGTTCCTAAGATTCTAGAATCGACTTAAAAATGAAGCTAAGTTTTCAGACCACTCGCACTCACAGGTATTGCAAAACCTCATTCCAATATAATAGTCTTGGTATTTCTCCACTTAGCTTGTTCTGAGCCATGTCCCTACAGTATCAACAATTTGAATAGGCTTCACCCAAAAAACATTCACAGTAACATACATTGTAATTAAATAAAGTGAGAGATACTGATAACACTCACAATATTTTTAGGTTAGGAATCTGAGAGAGTGTTGAGGGAATAGGACCAATCAATTGATTATTTTTCAAAATCCTGCCGACACAAAATAAATGTGAAGGTATTAAACTACTTCTAATATAAATCAGGACACTCGAAATACCATACTTCCGATTTGGCTTACAAGTTTTCAAGCTGCTTTAGCTTTGAAATCGAGAAAGGGATATCACCATAGAGCTCGTTGAACGACAAATCCCTGATAGATATGCAATCAATACTCAAACTAATCCAACGAAAATTTATCACACAAACATTACAAATAAAATTATGGACTTCCTCAAATTTTTCCAAAATTATGTGGCTGTAGTGGACTTACAAACTATTCAATGCGGAGCAGTCTCCAATCTCATCCGGGATTTGCCCTGACAGCTTATTACCCCTCAAATCACTGTTTTAATGAGCAAAACCATCACAATTTATATAAGACCTCCAATTACTAATATTTTCAGAAAAAAAAAAAGAATGATAATTATACTGTTTGAGAGAGGAAACAGTTTACATGGAGACCAGGCCTTTCAGCTGTCCAATTGCAGGTGAAATTTCTCCATCAAGGTTCAATCCTGAAAGATTACTGAAATATGGGTCCATGATTAACTACACTTAATAACAGAACATTCTAAACTTTCACATAAATTATTCCGGATTTATTATGGAAGTCTTATCAAACTAACATACTACAAAAATTAAATAAGAAACCCCTTTCCATTTCTTTATGAAGCTAGAAGCTAGAATCACACTACAGTGGAATTTGATAAATCCACCGACAGAGGCCAATTTCATGCAAAAGCAATGAAAAAGATGAAAATGAGTGAGAATGGGAACCATACAGAGCAGCAACATTGAAGGTGACGTTATCACACGTAATCCCTCTCCAAGCACAATAATCTGAAGATGGGGAGTCAGTCCAGTCATACAGCACATTATCCACATCTCTGAATGACTTCTTCATCTCCAGCAAAATAGACCCTTTTTCAGCAAAATTAAAAATAAAAAAATAAAAGGATTAATGAACAAATTTAAGGGCTTGCTTGCTAATAAGACAGGGATTTTAGCTGGGACAATGGAAAATTATGAAAAAATAAAGACAAAACAAACTGAAACTTCTTTTCAAAAGTAAAATACTATGCTCCAAAATATACACTCTAAAATGAGCCAAGAACAAAATTTTCTCTTTTTCCTCCCCAAAAGAGAGCTAAACCCACCAACTACTCACCATCATCGCCGCAGTCCACACCGATAAATCTCAAAAACACGACGAGAAACCCAGCAAGAACACATTTTTCACAACAATTAGCCATATTCCACTTCTCATAAATTATAAACAAGCAGACCCACTTGATAAAAAGCTATACTTGCTTCAAATAATTTGGAACACGCTATACACAAGTGAATCAGAGGATTATTCAAAAAGGGACACTGACATTAACATTGATGTAGAGGAGATAATGAAGAAGAAGAAGAAGAAGAAGAAGGAGAGGAATAAATTGCAATAAAAAAGAAATCTTGTAAAGAATTGTTAAGAGGTGTGCTGAGAGAAAAAAAATAAAAATAAAAAAGAAAGAGCAGAGGCTCTGGGGCTTTGTAATGTTCAATCACATCGTCCTCTGGCAGAGAGCCTCGCCTCGCAGAATGTGTGTGAGAGAAAGTGAGAGAGAGTGTGTGTAAATGCTGCATGTATAAGTAAATGTAGAGAGAGAGAGAAAGGGAATTATTTGAAGAGGGGAAAAGGTTAAAAGACCATCTGCCAAGGTTCTGATACTAATAACAGCCCAGCCCTGCAACAATACGATACACAGCTCTCACTTGACAGTTTTTCTCTCTCATCACTAATATCTCTCTCTCTCTCTCCACATCTGCATACCAATAAACTATCTCTAAATGTATGCCTCAGACTTTTTATGCCAGCATTCATTCATTTTCACTTTAATTTTCAGAAAGGAAATTTTGTTTTTCTTTTTTTTTTTCACTTTGTCCACATATAAGATGAGATGAGAGTAGGTGATTTAATGTGTAAATTACTCGAGTCGCGCTCGGATTCGAGCCTTGTCGAGCTAGGCTTCTTAGCAAGATGAGCCGATAAATAAACTCAAGTTTTGCTCATTTGTCAATAGTAACCCATTGAATTCAAACATTGACAATTGAGGCCATAAAAAGCTCAAACCTTTAAACTAAATAAACTCAAATTTGGCCTTAACAGGTTAAGTGGGTCTCGAATCAAGTTTACAAGTGGCTTATTTCTTTGAATAGATAGACTAAATGCGCAGGTGCCTATATTGATGCAATAACTCTTTTAAATTTGATTTTTCCAGTTTTTTGAGTCTTGCACACACACATAACATAACAAGTCACTGTTGATCACAGGAAGATGAAAGCAAAGGCCAGCAATCAATATTTCCTTTCTGCACTTAACAATTCTAACACTTTTTCTACCTCATGGCCAAGACTATTTACATTTTGGTGTAAAGTTCATATCAATGCACATGTAGCTAGGAAACTGCATATAGTAATTTAAATACTTTTCATCTCTTGTATTTTGTCCAATCCCTATGAAAAGATTAAATTCGTTTGGTAAAATTTTGAATCTTTTCATATTTTTGTACAATTTTCTCGTTATGGGACTATGCTTATGCAAATCTGTTTTCACCAAAAAGAAGGGCATGTGCTTAAATGATTGACAACAATTATAATTTTACAATTGCTTTTTTTCTTCATTCCTCCAATTTTACTTTTATGTTGACGTAACATAATGTGTAATGTAAAAATACAATCTTTCAACCTATTTAAAATATAATCTTTTGGAGGTCGGAATTTGGTTCGGACTCGTGAAGTTAATAAAGCTACTAAACAAACTCGAACTATGTCCGTTTATGAATTAGGCCGAGCCTCAACAAGTCTAAATTATTTAAAAATTAAGTGCTCGTGTGGTTAGCTAAACGGGCCTTAAATGTACTCAAACTCTCCAAGCTCTAGCAAAACTTAAGAACGTTTCGTCTTGTTTAACAATGAAGTTTTATCTCTTAATTTTTGCTCCTTATGTTTTGCCACGCATGCAGTTCAAAATCTGAATTAAGCAAACTCTCTATGAATAAATTAATATCCCATTCCCATACCCTATAGGCTTTTGTATGCCCACATTGAAACTTCATTAATTACATTTCTTAAAAACTAAATATTAACAAATAATAAGTGCAAAATCTTCCATTTTTATACACTCTATGTCTATTGTCAAGGACCATGCTATGTACTAGCTAATGAGTTGTGGCAAATACCGCTAGGCAAGGTGTGCAAAAGCATTTTTAGAATGAACATGTTACATAATAGAATGAATATGTGTAAACATGTTTATACACGTTCATTTTAAATTGTCTTAGCACACCTTGCTAGATGTGTCAGAGTGCACGATATTACGATATTATGTAAAATTTGTTTGTTTTCTAGACATGTGGATTTGCGTCATCCCACCCATTACCTATATTATTATATTAATTGTGTCTTATTTGTAGATATTTCAATTTATATGAAAAAGTATACTCTAATAATATGTCTGGATATTTCGTTAATATTCACTTGTTAATGATTAGAAGAACATATATATATATATATATATATATATATAACACTTATTATAATTATTATAAGATTGTATTTGAGACTCAATTAATTGTGTGCTCATCAGTAATGATTAGAAGAATTTGATAACACATGAGAATCAAATCTAAGTACACTATTTCATTGCCCAATCATTGATCACTAATAAAAGGATATATAAGAAACTAAGCCAAACAATAATTTAAAATGGAGTCCAATGGAAACAAACCTTCTGTAACCAACAACATTCTCTTATTATTATTTTAAATGATAATATGTTTGTACAAAAAAAAAATGATAATATGTGTCTTAATAAGGAATGGAGATGCATACATGATACGTGCCTTGGATTTTCTAAACAGCATTTTTATTTCATTTTTAAATAAACAACCATTGAAGCTTTATGTGTCTGCATGTCTTATTTTATCGAAAAATGCTACATTTCGTTGCTGAACCATTCCATCGAGATTTGTATTTGTTAGATCATCAAGTAATCGTCGTGGATAGTTGGTCTAATAGTTACAAACTCCGACGGAATAGTTCGATAACGAGACTGTAGAATCTCCCTATTTTATCATATCAATTATAAGTGTAGCACTACTAATATCATACAAAATGCATGCATCAATAAAAAATATAAACTGACATTCTCAATTCATGTAATAGATGCATGGTCCCAATTTATGTGCTGGCTTCGCAATTATAAAATAAATTTCACCAATTAATTGCAATAATGCTACTGATAAAACACATGTTAAGTGCAATAAAGACTTAAATTGTGATTAAATATATAATAAATAATAAACAAATGAATTTTGATATTAATAAGACAAAAACAGTTTGATATAAAAAAAAAAAAAAGGAAGTTGAATAAATATATACACACAGTACACCACAATAAGATGCTGAATAATAATAATAATTTGATAATTTAATGGGTACGTAGGATAGAGATTTTTTTAGAAGAGAAATTAAAAAAAAAAAAAAAATGCAAGGGCATCTATGGGGGGGGAAAGCTGTCATCATCAGATTGGAGTACAAAATAATAGAAGGTAGGGTCCCACAGAAAGCCATAAATTGCATCCCTACCCCTAAACTTTTCCATTAAATCAAATTGGCAGTGATGACCTTTGCAACTAATTTACCTCGGGAAGGCAAACACGTCCACTCATACACATCCATCCCCCAACTCTGACATTCATAATAATAACCAATGGGCCTTTTCTTTAAACCCACGGACTCCTTAACGCCGTTAGAACCCACCCCCCCCCTCCCCCCCTCATTTTTTTGGTTATGAACAGAACGAGCGGCTCGAGTCCACATCGACTTGATAAATAAATCGGACTTGATTCGCCTTGACTCGTTTTTTGTAATTCACTTTAATAATACTGATAATAAACAAGCAAAACTTGAATTTTTTGAATTTGACTCAGTTCGACTTGACTCGTTTATACACTCAACAAGAGCGAAGGCATACGTATTACTACCCGGTAGCATGTAATGCATCCCATCCCATTAGATATACATAGATTATTATTTAGCTAAGGCACACCATCCACTAATTATATATTTACATTATTATTTGACCGAGTCACAAGGAAATTGACTTGCAAGTTTTTTTATTTAGCTGATTGTGGTCTACAATAATATAATCACTTAGCAAGTTAGTTATTAAGAGGTATTTATTTAGAGAAAATTATTTGGTAAGTTAATTATGTGTTTATAATAATTTATATACTTTTTTCATAATTTATATTTTATTTGATTTCACTTTAATAATTTTATGTTATATATTATATATCCTAATAATACATTTCATTTGTGCTTGAACATATTTATTGATTCTATAATAAATATTGCTTATTTCATTTACTTCGCGTTAAATAATCAATGGAAAATTTTCACTGTTTATTTAGTAAAAATTATTTATCAACAATTCTTTAATTAAGTTGTCTAATAGTTAAACAATCATACGTTTATAAATAATTTATACAAATATTATAAATAAAAGCGTGAATTTTTATATTATACATATACATTTTTTATAATAAGAAGCCTAACAATCAATTTATTTTCAATTAAGTATTTATTTTAGACTAACACTTTATTTAGTTTGTCATACTTATAATTTATTTATGTGGTATGCAAGTTTCGTTACAATACACTTAGTCCAGAGGTAATTTTAATCCTGGCTCCGCCCCGGACACTCAGACACGGTTATGTAAAAGAAGATTGTTTCGGTTAAACGTTTCAAAATGTCAATTAAGATTAATTTGACACGGTTATGTAAGAAGATTGTTTCTGTTTTAAGTACGTTTCAAAATGTCAATTAAGTTTAATTCTATATGATTAAAAATAATCTAGTTGCTGATGAGTTGTGCAACATTGCCTTGTTAACAAAATAGTGAAATAAAATAGTGGAAAACTGGTGTTCTTTCATTGCATTTTTGTGAAATGATTAAACTTGTTATTATTATTATTATTATTATTATTATTATTATTATTATTATTATTATTATTATTATTATTATTATTTACAACAATCATCATTCTTACTTCAAGAGCGATATTTGGGCAGTATGAAGCATCGAGAAAACGAAGATTTCCAGTAGACATAGCTATTTCTCGTATTGTCTCATCAATGATGGACGAACAATTTGACATATCCAAAGATTCCAAGAGCGGGCACGATGCTGCTGCTGAACGAATTGAGGTATCCAAGAGCTTGTGACAAGATGCTATATCGAGCTCCCGCAAAAGGGGGCAGCTGAGAAAAGCATGTGGCATACTACTTCTCTTCAAAGACAAGATCTCAAGTTGGGGACACCTGGGGAAGAAAATAGGATGGAATTTGTAATATCATGAAGATTTCGAAAATTAATTAAATATGGGAATGGAGAAATTATTCACCTAATGGTAACACGAAAAATGCGACACTTCACAATCTGAAGATCGCGCAAGCTATCATGATCAACGGAAACATCCTGAGTGCCACTACACAAAGTAGCATCATTAATTGTCAAACTCCTCAATTTGCGGCAATCTGTGAGCACTTTAAAAAACTTCTCGCCTAGTTGGCCATTGCCTAGTGTTAAGACCTCAAGATTTCTGGGAATAAACAAGGATCAGAAACATTAATAAACAACCAAGTTTGGGTCTTTCGGAATCTTCTTTTTATTTACTATTGTTAAAATGAAAGAAAGATCTTAATTACCTTAGTGAACGGATTGCTTTCATCCCAAGTTGATTGATAGCAGGAGTACCACAAAGATTAACTGAGTTAGCATTTGGATATCGCCGACACATGTTCCGAACTGAAAACCAAACAACTAACCAAAGTCATTTTACCTATGGCATACAAAGAGTTGAACAACGAATGCTCCATAACCCGAGAATAGTGGTACTGACAAATCTATATCTATACATATATAATTGCTGGCAAGCTTCAATAAATTTTATTCAGCCAGCAATTAATAATAATATGAGTTCATTTAATAAAAATATATTCACCATTTAATAATAACAATTAACTTTCAGTTACACAATTTATTTTAACAAGTCCTATTTTGGATGGTACCCATTTCTGTAACGTCTTTTTATGTCACGAAATACAAAATATATATTTTTTTTGATACTACATATTTTTTGGTATTATATAAATACATATTTCACAACTAATTATGAATGGTTACAAATATCTATATTTTCTATTGCAGTCATACAATAATAAAAAAAAAATATTTCTTTCCGATATTACAAAGATACATCAAATATTTTGAAAAATCAAATCCCAAAGTCACGAGTCGAAGAGGTTTAACAATAATGATTTGTTGTGATGGGGTTTACGATAGGAAAACACGAATGTTGTATATAAAAGAGTGTTTAATAATATTTAGATTCACTTCTTAAATTTATTTTTCTCATTTATTAAGTTATGATTTTTATTTTTTTTCTATGTTTTTAATTACTTCCACTTCTATTATATCGTTTTTCGTGCAAATGCACGGGGTAAAACTAGTAACTCATCAAACAAGCCAAACATTTGGACAACATTTGGACAACGAATGCTCAAAGATTTGGACATACACCACGTACCATGTAAATCCATGTCAAATAAACTAGTTCATGTTTTCTATTGCAAAATAGAGATCATTCCTTATCAACATCAGTCACGGTTATGCTGTCATACAGACAATTTATCATAGTTTTGTAACATTGATCTATTCTTAGGGTAACTACTGACTAGATGTTGTCTATTATTTAGAGTTCGATAATCAGAAACCAACTCACATTGATGTTCAGATATTGGTCGATTCTCAAAATTCAAGTAACGCCAAAAATCTTCATGAGAACTTGCATCCCTCCATTGCCGACAAACACTTGCCACGGAGCAAAGGTCAATGTTGTCCAGGAATGAGAAAATCTGCAGCAAATAACAAGATTAAAGTCCACCCGAAGTGCTAAATTGACGTAGTTTCAATTTTTCCATTATACATTACGTACCATATGCAGTAAGTCATCAGTAAGATCCATTCGCATTTCTGAACAATCACCCGATTTTAATGGATCACTATTATTTCCACCATCACTTTCAGAAATACGTAAATCAGGCGCATTCCCAACACCAATAATTCTATTCTCAAAATTGCTGCCCCAATACCTGAAAAAGAAAAAGAACAAATTATTAAAAGGCTGGGTCAATACAGCACACTCAAGAGAATAGTGACGGCTGGACAATAAACTTCAACTCCAACTCTATTTTGTATAACAGTTACACCAAAATATCAAAAGGTATTCACGAACCAGTAGAACTTGTTAAGATGATGGCTAACAAGAAACAATGACAAACATGGGGAGACATTCAGCAGTCAGCAGCCAGGCAACAAATGGTCCATGCTTGTTAAGTTTTTCAGGAAACACTTTAAACTTATTTTGAACATCAAGCAGGTTACAAATCACAAACACACATCTACTGTGATACAACTTGTGCACAGGACACCCACAACTGTTATGGGTCCCTCATTTCACAAACTAAGTGCCACCAGTTGCGATAAACCAATTACAAGGACATCTCATTCAAACAATCTAATTTACACAGACATGTATATTATAGAATTACTATAATTCAGAAAGGTCGAGAACCATACACAGACACATCTACACACACACATGTAGTTAATAGAAAAAAGAAAAGCAATCTTACAGAGGAAAAGATTGAATCTTGGGCCGTTTATTCTGCCCATAGTCACGTGTATCTCTTTCCATAGCAAATGCTGGTGGAAGAGTCAATGATGATGATGATGATGATGAAGGCTCAAAACCCAATCCCAAGTTTAAGTCAACATCTGGTTTCTGTTCCTGACTGGCAGCCCACTTTGCCTCCACCTTATTTACAAACTCCAAGAAATCTCCCTTCGCTTCGCCTTTGCCATCAAGAGCAAACCCCTCATCACTATTCTTCCCATTTTCAATATCAAAATCAAGTGTCGTGATATTCCCCGTCCCATCAGATGCCTGTGAAGCTAAATCCCCACCAACCCCAACAACATTGTCGACATTTTCAGAAAGGCCTAACTCCATATCATCATTCTCCATCTCCTCACCCTTATTCCGATAAAGTTCCCTCTTTTTAGAACTCTTTCACCTTAATGTCTTGATTTGATAATCTTTACCTTAGAAGCATGACAAAAAGGAGCTAACAGTAAATTCCATAATCTGAAGTCCCTCAAACAAAAATGGGTAAAGAAAAAA
>CACSLK010030875.1:4318140-4335313 GCA_902706635.1 Striga hermonthica | reverse complement strand
AAAAAAAAAAAAAAAAACCTAATTCCCCATATCATCCAAACGATGATTCGAACTCAAAATACAGACAAAAACTTGAATCCACGCATCAAAACAGGGGGCAAGCAACCATTCATCTCTTTTTGCGTTTGCGCATACAGACTACAGAGCGAAAATGAGTCAGCACAAAGAGATCCAGCATTCCCTCACCGGAAAATCCGAGCTGGCGGCGATTATCTACGCATGGCTTTCCATCTTTTGCGGATAAGCAAGATCGGAAAAAGGTCGGAGGAGCAACAGAAAATTGGAAAAGAAAAAGAAAAAAAAAAGTGCAAAAAAAGCGAAGTGTGTGTGTGTGGGCGGAAAAGGGCTGATGGATTTGGTTTTGGTGGGGTGCGTTTGATCGAGGGTTTTGCGGATCAGGAGTGTGGAGACACGTGTCGGTCATCGCATCGAGAACCTTTTTATTGGGGGTTAGGGATTCTGTGTGCGCGGAGTGCATCGGGATTGCGGTGGGGCTGCCGGGCGGCTGATGGGATTGGTGCCAAACGATGGGTGCATATTGATGGGCAAAGGCCATGGGTAGTTTTATATTTTGTTCTGTTTTGCATTGTTACAAAATAGATGCCGTAATTATTCGAGAATAATTAAATGATGAATTGAACTCTAGTCGTAGATTTCGGTTTGTTAAGCATCGAACTCTAGTCGTTGATATTAATAAATGAATTGAATTCGATTTCATTTATAGAAGATCGAATTAAGTTTGACTCGAGTACACCTCTATTCCAGATATAATCCATTTCCTCTTTCAATACTATCAGGATTTGGATTTAACCAAAGTCAGGCTTGTATGGATAAAATGTTTTAGAATACAATGTTCAAATAAATGTAGGCATTTATCTAAATAGTAAATTTAATGTAAAAAACAAAAAAAAAAGTATATAGAGATATAATTTTGAATTTTCTAACTGTTCCATGTGAAACTTTGACAAATAAGATAGAATTATTGCATGAAGCACATATGAAATCATCTGTTTTTTTTGTTTTTTTGTTTTTTTTTTTTAAATAGCAAGAACTTAATCAGAATTGTTTATTAACTCAATCTTACTAAATTGCGGTAGTTGAATAGTAAAAGGCTACTTAACGTATCCATATGACTTTTATTTGGATATCGTTCTTAATTAAATGTAATTACCATTATTGTGGTCCCAAGTCATAAAGAAGTATCTTAGTGGGGTGTATTCGTTTCGGAATTCGAGTGACATGTGTATTTAATTGGGATTTATAAAGACTTTTAAAAACTTTTTAGGATTTTAGAAATCTTGGTGTATTTAATTTAGATTTCTCAAGACTTTTAAAAGTCTTGAGGTATTCAATTAGGATTTTAAAAAGTCTTACAAAATCCTGGTGTATTTAACTTATTTAAGGTTAGGATTTATAAGGACTTTTTAAGATTTGCTGGGATTTCTAAAGAAAAAAACATGAAGGAAATCCCACTACAAATCTCACCTTTCGACTTGGTATTTTATAGGATTCTTTTAAAATCTGAAAATCCTCAAAAATCTTAAATCTTAAAAAGTCTTTAAATGTCACTCGAATTCCGAAACGAATAACTTTATAAGATTTAAGATTTTTGAGGATTTTCAGATTTTAAAAGAATCCTATAAAATACCAAGTCTAAAGGTGGGATTTGTAGTGGGATTTCCTACATGTTTTTTTCTTTAGAAATCCCAGCAAATCTTAAAAAGTCCTTATAAATCCTAACCTTAAATTAGTTAAATACACCTGGATTTCGTAAGACTTTTTAAAATCCTAATTGAATACCTCAAGACTTTTAAAAGTCTTGAGAAATCTAAATTAAATACACCAGGATTTCTAAAGTCCTAAAAAGTTTTTAAAAGTCTTTATAAATCTCAATTAAATACACCCTCCTTAATAAGCTCACAATAAACAAAGGAAATAACTATCTTTACCACCAACTACAATTGCAAGACTGTTTTCGTATGAACTAAGCTGAGAATGTAGGCATATATATTTTATATCAACAAATCAATTGCTTGTTTGTTGTTTGGTAGTATTTTTGTAGAATATTTGTTTATAAAACCAAGTTACTTTAAATCCGTTTCTTGAAATTCTTCGATTATTATTTTTTTTTAAATAAATAGCTTTGACGTGCTCTACATCTCGTGAACCAACTCTCTGCGTGAAAATATGTTTTATTAAACTTACGAAATAAATACTCCAACGCACAAGTTAAAAAAGTGTTGAAAAAACCACTCTTAATGCTGTTGTCCAAGAGAATAAGAAGTATTTTCGTCCTTGTTTGAATATTTACGTATACATAGAACTTACATTTCCCCTAAATTTGTGACATGATGAAGACCATTCAAAATTGGGCAAGATCCCTCCCAAATATGCTAGGTTAACTTTCTTGTTTAACTAAATATTCTCTATAAATCTCTACTCAAGATTGTATCTCTTAGATTGATTCGAACGATATACATAACCAATTCATCTTAGAATCATAACTCGATCGTCAGTTATCATTCTCTCCCCAATGACATTTCATTGACTTCTAATCAAATGGCCATGATCTATTGATCGGATCAACCCAATAAAGAGAGTTAAAAAAATAAATGGTTCATGAGATACTACATCGAACTTGTTTGAATTTACATTTCAAGTTAACCATCAAACACCAATTACATGACAAACAGAAAAAAAAAACATAAATTAAAAAAGCCAACCAATTAATTAATTAGACAGTTGATCAGCCCAAAGAATCATGTATATGTTGTATAACAAAAATTCTATGTAGCCATCGGATGGTTTTCTTATGGAGTCATCCATGACTTAGTGTATTGACACTTGTCCAAAGTGCATTTATTGTAGGACACGTGTCAATACACTATTTGTGAATAACTGTGGATGGCTCCATAAGCCGAGCCATCCGATGGCTCCATAGCAAAACTGTGTTATATAATATACACAATCTTCACTTTATCATGAAATCCGCATTGATTTACTTGATCTATCCGAATGAGTTCTGATTTAGTCAGTTTCGCGTGAGTTATGGGTTTTGCCTTTAATTTCCAGTTCATGCATATATATATATATATATATATATATATATAACGTACGTAATTAATCCGTTATTGGATTAAGATGCAGACAAAGACTATGTGACTCATGAGTCATGAGTCGTGACTCACGACTGACTGACGAATTATTTAGCAATGAGGCATATATATTATTTTATAGTTATGCTATTATATGTGATATTTATAGTATTGTTTTTCCTAAAATATACTATCATTTTTTAATAAATAAATATGCATATTTTTTAAAAGAGGAGGGTCTATGATTTGGCCAGGAAAACGAACAGTTAAAAAAAATGAAGAAACAACTTATGAACTAACGCCTAACGTTACTATATATATATATGGAAAATGCTACGGTCCCGTTACGGTACCATCCCGTTGAATGTTTAACCGTTGGATCATCTATCTTATCTAATTACACGTGGATCCAAATGGTTAAAACACCCGACGGGATGTTACCGTTGGATCATATATTTACCAATGCTGCTTTTATTCATATAAATGGTTTAGTCCAAGCACGAGGAGACTGTTATAAGACTTCACTCAGTTCACAAATCGTCACATACTACAAAAAGTCTACGCACAAGTCTTCTCTAGCGTGCCCCACATTTTCCCTCATTTTTTACTCCTATATATCCTTTTGATTATATGATATAATTAATTATGCCATGAAATAGTTACAACTAACTATATGAAGGCATGAAAATGTACAATTATTATTATTATTATTATTATTATTATTATTATTATTATTATTATTATTATTATTTATTATATATTATGTATACTTTTCAAAGCAAGTTAAATAATTATCTTATATTACTATTAAACTATACATATTTATTGAAAAAATTATGCTCACTTATTCCACTAAACTAGACTAACACAACACCTATATATATATATATATGCCAAAGTCTCCCCAAATAAATATGGTCATGGACCTCATGGTCATCAATAAATTGATGTTAGGCATTTGTTGGGTCCCTTTTCAAAATTTACTTAGCCACCACTCACAAGCAAATACATCAATGCAGCACCCATGAAGCTTCTCTCTAAATAACAGGAAGCTCACCCAAAATTAAAAAGAAAAAAAAAAAGAAAAAAGAAGTTAAGCTAAGATAGCTTCTTTTCCACGTATCTCTCACTATCTATAGAGAGCCCTCAAAAATTCCAACTTATAAATACTAGTTTAATAAGCTCTCAGTTGATTATCATCATGGATGATAACTACCAGAATTACTCAAACGATTCCACCTTTGAGGTTTCCGATTTTTTCGAGTTCAACGACTGGGTCGAGCATGTCGATCATCCCACGTTCTCATCCGTGCCCCCGGGCTACAATGATTCGAGTCCTCCGGTTAGTGATCCGAACTATGTAAACGGGTTTGTCATGAACTCGAGTGCGATTAGTGACAACAACACTTCATTACATGAAGCGACAATGATCAATAATAGTAAGTGCATATTTATGGATTTTTATTGTGTCTAAATGTTGTGTTTATTGTAAAATGGTAGATTTCACTGCAGGCATCGGGTTTTTCACTGTTCAATTGTGTACATATTTAGGTGTGTTGATCAAACGGTGAAAATTTCAAAATCTCTAGTGCAGTCACCAGTAGAATCGAGCGTAAAATTAATGTAACATTCAAGTGGATTAATTGATGTGTGTGTTACTGTGATTAGGGGAAATTGGTATTGGCAAGAAAAAGAGAAGAGAAAGAGTTGCTTTCAAAACCAAGTCTGAGGTCGAGATACTCGATGATGGCTTTAAGTGGAGAAAGTACGGCAAAAAGATGGTTAAAAACAGCCCAAATCCAAGGTATGTTAATTTCTTTTTTAGAACACTATGTGGTTCCTACAAAATTTCTTTTATCTCTACAATCACCAAGTTTCTGAGTTGTGGTTTATTTATTGCAATTGAGTCCTAAATTGCATTATTATTAGTTTATGGCAAGTTTATCGATGATTTATGTATGATTTTATTTTCAATGTGGCAAATAAATTTAAAATTTGTGGTAAATTATATGACAGGGTTCAAAAAACACTTAAAAGTGTCTCTATTAGCAAACACTTACTGATGACAACAAACCTTGTATTGTAATAAATAATCAGGAACTACTACAAATGCTCGATCGATGGCTGCCCAGTGAAAAAGCAAGTCGAACGGGACAAAGAGGATCCACGATACGTGGTAACAACTTACGAGGGTGTTCACAATCACCCGTAAATTTCAATAATTATTCGAAAACAAAATGAGCCCTCCGTGTAATTCTTAAGGAACATCCCAGGTTGACAGTAGGCCTTGACTGGAATTCTTGAGAGTAAATAGATTCCCATTGCTCTGCAATGGAGGAAACAAAGAATGATGGATGATAGGAAAATTACCATCTCTATTTAGATTGTCAACTTGTCTTGACTCATAGTGTTTTTTGATGCACAGGCATTTATGTATCAGGCTCCATACGAGCATTGAGTCATCCCCTGCAGATTATGCTTTTGTCGAATTGAAAGTAGACCATAAAAAATACTAGGTTTCGAGTCGTTACTTTAAAGGGGTTTGCAGTTTTAGTCATGTAAACTTTGGTGTGTTTAATGACTTAATCCGAATATGATGTTTTATAGATCATTCGTGCGTGATGATGCGTTCGACTTTATTTTTTTTTAAGTTTATGATATTCTAGTTCGAATATAATTCAACAAGCTGTTCGCCAAAAAGTTTGGCTCGTTATGTGAAAGAACGAGTCGAATACAGCTCGGTTTGTTTAATAT
This sequence comes from Striga hermonthica, assembly GCA_902706635.1. NCBI lineage: Eukaryota > Viridiplantae > Streptophyta > Magnoliopsida > Lamiales > Orobanchaceae > Striga > Striga hermonthica. The sequence continues at coordinate 4,329,464 of CACSLK010030875.1, read as the reverse complement.
CTTTAGATACAAAGAATGCTGTGTTTGGTCGATCTCTACATTTATACAACAATAGGTACACAGTTTAGCTGAAATTTCAAGATGCACCAGCCTCTGCAAAGATCTCTACAAAACCATTTTCACAATAATAAAATTAATAAATACCTAGTCAAAAACAGAATCTTCAAGAAAAACAGTGTTGTGATTTTCTTACATGAACATTTACCACGTTCCGCTTGTCCCACATTTCTGGTTCGTGTCGATGGGGCAAGGATATATACACCACAATACATCTTCAGTCAATGCCTTAATAACACGTTCAGATATTTCACAACAGCGTTAGAGCTGGAAATGAGATTCAGGTTCGATTTTGACCGGAAAGATCAAAGATTTTATTCCCATCTGCTTCATCTTGGACACTAATTTCACTGGAATCGAGACAGAAATTGTGAATCCATCAGCATTGACAGAGGCAAAAAATAGAGGTAAAGTTACTTGAAGTTGCTTTGGTCGTCTTGGAGTAAAAGGCCTTCGATGTTTACTATAGACCGAGCAAACAAAATCAAAATCTTGCTTCTACATAAGTGACACTTGAATCTTCAAAATAATCCCACATTCAAAACTCACTCAGTCCCATATATATGTGATGCACCATAGTTCAAAGAAACAAAAACTGAGAAAAAATAGAAAAATTTAAGAACTATAGGACAGAAGAAAACTAAAGACTACGCATTTAGCAGACGAAGAAAGCACACCTCACAGCCAACAACAATACATTTGATACAGAACACGACCATAGAAGAATCTAGAAGTTTCGCGTCAAACATACGAAGATCTCTCGAAAGAGAAACACCTGGTTTGTTTGATCCGAACCCCATTTTGCATAAGTTCTTGATGAACCAAATCCTACAGTTATAAGCCTTCAATAACACGGACCGATTGACTGATAGCAAGCATACAACAAACACAACAATCACAGGAAATTTCAAGCAAGAAAGTAGAATTAATTTGATTACAATATCTGCTGAGATACCTCTCTCTCCCCTCTCTCTATCTCTCTCGGCTGGTTATGTATGGCAATTTGCCACTACATTTCCCGCTTGAGAATGGTCTCACTTGAGCTAGAACAATTAATCCAATCCGTTCAATTAAACCAGTCGGGAGAGCGCGTTCGTATACAACTAATTCTTTTTAATATATTTTAAATGGATTTTTTTTTTCAGAAAATAGATTTAAATGAAATAGTCCAAACTTGATGCGAAAAACATCTCCAGACTCCAATTCATTTGTATGTTGTGGAATTTAGCCTGTCATATTCAATAATTATTTAGTAAATAACGAATTGTATAATTATTATGAAAAATTTATATATTTAACCTGTCAAATTCGCCAATTATTTAATAAATAATGAATTGTATAACTATTTAGAAAAATGTATATTATTATTCTAGAAATATTATCTTTTCAAGCTCTTATATTGAAAACAATAGACAATTTTAGCCTTTTCGATCTCCCCCCAAAACCTCCAATTTTCTCATCCGAAACCTCTCTAAATATGGGTCAATAATTGACGAATTTGGCGAGTCAAACCTCGGTCAATAATTTTAAACCTATTATCTAACATTTTAAGTGAGTCATTATTCTCATTAACTTATTGGGGTCTTAGTATTACCCTGTTGGGGTCTTGTAATTTGTTCTTTCGCACTTTTGTGCTCTTATATATTATCTCTATGGTTTTGAGAAAAAAAAAAGTGAGTCATTATAATATACTATCAACTATCCATCAATACAATCAGCTAACAACCTTACAAGGCCTTCATCGAACAACTCATTTAAACTTTTTGCTATATTACACAAGCCTACCCCAACTCGACCAAGTGTTTGGTTTGTTTGTTAAACGAGCATGAAATTGAACGAGAGCTAATTATCTCGGCTCAGCTCGGCTCGAATAACACCCATCCAATCCGAAGTTCCAAATTGATCGGCCCAGCCCACTAAAAGCCCAAGGCTTGCAAAAACACTCTTTCTGATCAGAAATGCTCCGATCCACATATACCCAAACGCTCTCACATTTCATCACCGCTTAACCCTAACTTCAGTTTCACGCACGCTAGATCTCACTCTCTACACAGTTTTTCCGTCCAGTTCGCCTCCGTACGGCTATGGCAACAACCACTGAGCCCACGGCCTTGAAGAAAGAGGAAGAAGAAGAGGATGACTCGAAGGCATCTGCTGAGGACGAGGACACAGGGGCCCCGATTGCCCCGATCGTCAAACTCCAGGAGGTCTATGTTGCTACCGGCGAAGAAAATGAGGATATTATACTTGATTTGTGAGTGTTTTGATTCAAACGATTGCTCTAACATTTGAATTAGGTTGGCGAATGCGTGTCGATGCGATTGATCTTCTTTGGTCTGCCTTTTTCGCGATCGTTAGACTTGATGTATCCGTATAAATCGAAATTATCGTTTTAAGCAGCTTATAGTAATTTGAACTGATGTTGCTGATGAAAATTTGATATGGTTTGGAGATTGGAGGATTGGATAGACTAATTAAGTTGATGGAGATTGGAGAATTGGAGAGATTCAGTCAATGAAGCTGGTGATCTGATGAGATTTTTGTTTTGACCCATGGAAATATTGCTGGTGAATTTAAAATGTGATTATTTATTTTGGATAAACCGTTTGAATCAGAATAAAAAAAATACAATAATTGTTTCTGGTTAAGTTTAATATGTTCGTTGAAATAGATACAGTGTGTAAGCTGTATAATATATTTCTTGTTATCACCACGAGTAGGATCTTATTATATTGCTTCTTGTTTGTTGATAGGAAAGCGAAGTTGTATAGATTTGACAAAGAAGGTAGCCAATGGAAGGAGAGGGGAGTCGGGACTGTAAAGTTATTAAAGCACAAGAAGACCGGCAAAGTTAGGCTTGTTATGAGGCAGAACAAGACTCTTAAGATATGTGCCAATCATCTCGGTGGGTATACTGCTTACGCTGTGTGTCAGTTCTATTGTATTGCTTAATTGTGTATACCACTAGAAGTATGCACATTTGAGTGAGTATCGGCAAGTTAAATGTTGAGAAGTTGTATTGTGTTTGATGTCCTGTAAAATCGAGTATGTTGGACTGAAACTTGAATTTAATTTGTAATTGCAGTCCTACCCACATTGACACTGCAAGAGCATCAAGGTAATGACAAGTCTTGTGTGTGGCATGCTGCTGATTTTGCTGATGGGGAGCTAAAGCAGGAGACTTTCTGTATCCGCTTTCCATCAGTTGAAAGTAAGTCACTTTTGGGTTTTGATCCCCATTATGGTTTGTTTACTTTCGTGGATCCCGGCTTATTCTTTTTTCTACATTTCTTTCTTTTTTCAGTTGCATTATTTATTTATTAATTTTTTGGAGTTTGGACACAAGGTGAAATACTCGTGCGAATCATTTTGTCCCAATGTTAATGGATGTCAAATCCATTTTCACCCAATGTTTTTGAACAATTATTGATATATTCGACCAGTCTATACGTTATGAAGTTTAGTTCATAATTTGTTGGAATCTGCACTCTAAGTTGAAGGGGTGGAACATTTTTTCTCTATAATTATCTGTTTCTCTGATAAATTAACTGTGGCTGCCCATTTCATGGGGTATTTAGGCCGGTGATTGGACATTTATGCTATCTAATTACATTGTCATATCATTCTTCTTCTGATTATTTAATATTCCCCTACCAGAATTACCCTCTCCCCAACCACTCACCCCTTTTAATTTTGAAAAATATTAGAAATAAATTTATACCTAAATCGTTTTCCTGTGATTACAACTACAGTGACAAGTTTGATGAGTATACATTTGCAATTTATTTATGTTGCCTTTATATTCCAGATTGCAAATCATTCAAAGATAAGATTGTAGAAATTACGGAATCTCAAGCAAAGGTCACTGGAGATAGCGAAGAAGGTACCGCTGCTGCTAGTCTTATTGAGAAGTTGAGTGTTGGAGGAAATGACAAAGAAGATAAAGAGTCGAAAGATGCATCTTCGGCTGCAGGAGAGAAAAAGGAGGAGGACAAAGAGAAAAAGGAGGGTGACAAAGAGAAACCTGAGGCCAAGGAGTAAGACCTTTGGTTATCTCGTGACTAAGGGTTGAAGCACGGGTTTTATATGTGAATTATATTGCCCTGTGCCAGACTGTATTTATGAAAACGGTCTCTTATGTGATTTGGGTTTTCACAAGTTGTTGGTCGGTTGGTCTGTCTCGAGTGGTGTTTTTTGGATTTCGAGTCGTGCAACATGTAATCTTGAACAAGGTGCATTACACAAGCATATATGTTTATCTTGATGATTCTATGGTCTTTATATGGGAATTATTTAATATTTTTCTGTGGAGTAAGTAGGGTGTATCAGCAATGTTTTTCTGTTTTCCTTTTTGCTATATACATGAATGATGCATTATTTTGGGGTGATTAATTGCTTGTTGATTATGAATGAAAAGTAACAATTTGGCAGGTCCCGAATCATAGGTATTCAAGAGAGTGCTCTGGATAATAGTTCCAATGTGAGGTTGGTATGGATTATGTTTTTGTATTTAGATTGGTTTCTGATGGAAAGATTGGATTTGTGGGTTCCCTAAAACTTAACTCCTTGACAAGAAATCAATGACCCAAAGTACTTGAAAAAACTAATCACGGATGATAAAATTATATTATGATCGATTAAATGTGAAAGGAAGATTCAATTAAAGTAGTAAGACAATAATATTGGAGATAGAAAATCAACGTTGTCACTTAATTTTTTCCGTTCGCCTAAGTGGACTACGTTGGAGACAAAAGTGCGGCAATGGTGGTGGCTATCGAGACAAACACAACAGATGTGTTGTGAGATTGGCAATCGAGCATTTGCTCACAAACAAGACAAGAGAAAGTGCCCCAATGGTGGCGGTTGTCGAGACAAACACAACAGATGTGCTGTGAAATTGGCATCGAGCATTTGCTCACAAACAACACAACTTTTATTGTGGTTCATGACAAGACCAGAAACTTGCATCTCTATTTGATCTATTTACATGCCCATTTTGGTTCAACAAGGATCATGTCCGTTTCGTAAAATTTATAATAGAGAAAACAAGATTTGATGTTTAGGGTTCTATTCGGTTCTAATAGACATACGGTTCGAATGACGGTCATCCAGAATGTAATGGTGAATCCATGGAGGAGGTTTTCGCCCACTTTCGTGCTTTTTGTGCGCATAAAAGGATAATTATGTAATTATTTTTTAGATTTTCCTTTTGATTAGAAATCTCTTCTTGCATTGCAATACAAGCCATTCATTTATATATACAGAAATGCTCAACTACTCATCGTACAGATTTTCGATAAGCCACATGTCAAGATCTTGTGATGTTTCACGATTTAACTCTAACTCTACCGGTTAAGACTCGTGGGTTTGACTTGTTTGATAAAAGGACTCAAATATAACTTTTTTCTACATAATTTTTTTATATTTCAACTAGTTAAAGTTCAAATTCCACATAATAACATTAATAAAAGATTCGGACTTAGGGTATGTTTGGTTCAAAGGAGGGGAGGGGAGGGGAGGGGAGGGGATTTAAATAATGGAAGGAACGGGAAGGGAGGGGAAGGGAGGGAAAATAATTTATCTTGTTTGGATGGATTTTGTAGGAGGGGGGTTGAATGAAAATGATTAACCTTGTTTGGTAGAAAATAAAAGGGGAGAGAAAATAATGTTAGAATGACAAATATATCCTTAATGATGTAAGGAACAAAAAAAATAAAATAATTCACTGTAAGGTCAAAAAAGTAATTTGTTGTTAAAATTTTCCCTCCCCTCCTATCCAATTATCCCAACCAAACAAGGGAAAAGTAAAAAAAGCCTTCTCCTCCCCTCCCCTCTGTTGTCAAATGGAAATTAACAACAACCAAATTGGAGTGTATTTGAAGTAAAGCTAGGTGTTCAATGCTGAAAGCTTGTATATTATAACTGGAAATGTAATTTTTCTGTAGAGTATTATTCTTGTCCGTTCTTCCTGGGGAATTCTCCCTTTTCCTTTTATATTTACGTACAATATTTATCTGCACAATAATCATTACATTTTGAAAGGTCAAAGGCGGTCCTTAGTTGCTTCTCTTGATAGCTTGCCACTTGGATAAATGTAATGATGAGTTATGCTGAGTTGTCGCCGCCTTACCATGCTGAGGTGGAATGTTATAGATATCGGTCCACCCAGTTATAACCGATATGTTGTGACTGACAAGTATTAACCGACATGTGTTGACCGACATGTGTTGACCGACATGTGTCGACCGACATGTGATATCGGTCAACTAGTAAAGATGTCGGTTCTTGCTGAATCTTTCATTGTGTAGTCATCTTGAAGCTGGTGGAAGTGTCACTTGCTTGCATGAACCCTAATTACCATTATACTGATCTCAATCAGCGGATTAATGTCACTTAATCTGGCTTACTGAAAATGATATCAACACCCTCCTTTTACCCCCAACCAAACAATACCTTAGAGGGGAACACATTTTTCCTTGGAGGAAGGAATTGAAGAGAAAATTTAAATCCCTCCCTCTTACAAAAAGTTGAACCAAACAAGGGAAAATAAAATTTTACCTCCCCTCCCTTTCCCCTCCAACCAAACTAGGGATGGCAGCGGTTCGGTTTCGGTTCGGATATCCGCGGTTTTTGGTTCTACGGTTTTCGGTTTTGGTTCTCAAATTTCACCCACGGTTTTGCGGTTTCGGGTACCCGAAAGTCTTCGGTTTTGGTGCGGATCCTATATTTCGCCCGTGGTGCTCTGTTGGGTGCCCAAAATAGACGGCCCATCAAAAAGCCCACCAAAAACCCTAGCTATATAAGTGGAAATTTCCTCTCCCTCTTATCCTCTCCCCGTCTCCCGTGATGGCTTGGCTTAGCTATGTACTCTACTACCTTTATGGCTTATACTGTACGTTGGTACTTTCTAATTTGTGACTGGTTGCCTGATACTCTCTAAGTTATCATGTTTTATGTTGTTGTCTTTGGTGTTTTATTATAATATTTTTGGTTTTTTGGGTATCCGTTTGGTTTTTGGGTATCCGCGTGTTTTGGTTTTGGTGAAGGATTTTCACCCGAAACAGTTTTGGTTTTGGTTTTGGTTTTTAAGTTTGGGTTTTGGTTTTGGGTGCCCTGAGGTTCCATCCGATCCGAACCCGAACCGCTGCCATCCTTAAACCAAACATAGGCTTAAACTTGCTCATCTATCTTGTTTATAACGGAATTTGGGAACGTCTCCTCATTCATAACCTCAAAAATGTATAATCAGAATCTGATTTAAATTACACAAAAACCCACGCACAGATCTCTTGTAGTGATCGATCCGACCCTGAGCTCAGAAATGACAGCAATGGCGTCGCCAGCAGCTCCCGCGAACGACGTTGAGACAGTGGCGATGTCAAATCTTCTCCCGCTAGCCTCCGCAGCTCAGCAGCCATACGTCTCTGAGCTTCTCTCTTTCACACTCGATCGCCTTCACAAGGTTTGCCACAAACTCCGATTGCTTGATTTCGTCTCTGAGCTTCGGAATTTGAAGAATCTTTTCCCCTAATCGTTTTGTTTCAAGGAACCGGAATTATTGAGAGTCGATGCGGAGAGAATACGGAGGCAGATGCAGGAGGTGGCCGTGGGCAATTACCGTGCTTTCATTGCGGCGGCAGATGCGTTGCTCGAGATCCGGGAGGAGGTTACTTCGATTGATAAGCATCTCGAGTCCCTGGTATTTTCCTCTGAATATTGGTAGATTGTTTTTTTCTTTTCAATTTCTGGTTTGAGTTACTGTTAGAGCTGCCATCGTCGTTGAAGTGAGGTTTTGTTGATAATTAGGTATCACTATAAACTTCTTTAGTGAGGGTATTTTTTTTTTTAGCGAATATTTGGTGAGGGTATTGATATAGAGTAAAATATGATTTGAACATTGAATTGTAGTTCTGAAATTAAAGGTCCTTTAAGTTATGTTTTGAAGCGATGTAGTATACTTTGAGTTTGTAATAAGTTTCAGAGTGAATAGGTTGAGCACATTGTCGTGAACAATAACATGGACGGATTCTGCCATAATTCGTTGCTAATCAAGTGAGATCCTATTGCGATGCATTTGGATTCAAATCAATCAATAGAGTGAGGTTTAAAATAAAGGAGAAAACTTGAAGCATATGCACTTCTATACATTTTAAGGCCAAACTGATAATCTTTCATTGCATACTACAGTGATGAAGTAAGCCATCTTCAAAGTGGTGTAGGAAGAAGGTTGGATAATTGTATATTATTTGTTTGAACTTTGAAGGTTGACATATTGGTCACTTCTACTGACTGTATGAGTTGTAGAGCGGGGTAAATTGGAGACCAGAACTACTCTAGCTAGTATGTCACGCATGGGAATACTTGTATAAATATTCTGCTATTTTGCTTCTTCATGCTTAACTTCAGAATATGGAGAGAATCCTAAAGTCATGGTATTCATAGATGTTTGTCCTCTTCTGCAGATTGCTGAAATTCCTAAGCTAACATCTGGTTGCACTGAGTTTGTTGATTCTGCGGAACATATTTTGGAGAAGAGGAAGATGAACCAAACATTACTGGCAAATCATAGTACTTTGCTTGATTTGCTTGAAATTCCTCAGCTCATGGACACGTATACCCTGGGGCTTATTTGCTGATACATTCACGTTGCTTGTTAACCATAGTTTTCTTGAATCTCAAGGAATGATTTCAAATTACGTTGATGCAGATGTGTGAGAAATGGAAATTATGATGAAGCCCTTGATTTAGAGGCATTTGTTGCGAAACTTACTACGATGCACCCAAAGTGAGTTTCTTGTTTTAGCTACACGATTCATTCCACTACTACAGTTGATTGAAGCATTTATTAAGGCATCATTTTGTTTTTTCTCCTACAAATAGAATTCCGTTGATTCAGGCTCTAGCTGCAGAAGTTCGGCAGACTACCCAGTCTCTTCTCTCTCAGCTTCTCCAGAAACTTAGATCTAACATTCAGGTATAATCCAATTTATAATTAACATTTTTATTGATCACAAAGTGAAACTCAAAACAAATTGATGTCCCTCATATGGATTATCAAACTCTGAGTTTGTATGCAGTTGCCTGAGTGCCTCCGCATCATAGGATATTTACGTCGAATAGGAGTTTTCAATGAGTATGAAATGCGTCTACAGGTACCATGATCATTTTTTTTAAAATTTATTTTCTGATCCTACCTTTTCTTGATTGTTCTTTTCCTCAAGTTCTCATAGGCCCTGATCTTTATTCTTTAGATCTCATTAGATTTCTGAGATATAGTTCTGATCAAGGATCCAATTTTTGGTGGTCAGTTTTTAAGATGCCGTGAAGCCTGGCTTACTGGAATACTTGATGATCTAGACCAGAGAAACCCTTACGAATATTTGAAAGGGATGGTGAATTGTCATAGAATGCATCTTTTTGATGTTGTTAATCAGTACCGGGCCATATTCGTTGATGACACATCAGGAAACGAAGAAAATTATGATGGTGGCCTTCTCTTTGACTGGGCCATGCATCAGATTACCTTGCACCTGAAGACCCTCAAAATCATGCTTCCTAAGATAAGTGAAGGTGGATCTTTGTCAAATATTCTTGATCAAAGCATGGTGAGAATTAGTATTATGTGTTTCCCCTCTGAACTGTAGCATCATGTCAGATGGGATTGCTTTCCTGTTTTTTTTAATTGAATTTTTTACAAATACAGTTGACTATATGTGATGCCAATTTTTTTTTTCTGCTTGTGGTCTACAGTATTGTGCTATGGGCCTTGGTTGGGTTGGGTTGGATTTTCGAGGACTGCTTCCCCCACTTTTTGAAGAGTAAACACACATTTCAATCATATGTTGGTAAGAAGTTACACTCGTTGGCATTTAATGATCGCTCACGTGGATTTTCTCTATTGTCTCAACAGAGCAGTCCTTAATTTGTTTTCTAAGAATATGAGGACAGCAATCGAAAATTTTCAGGTAAAATGTCCTATTAAGTAAAAATGTTGTTGACTATGCTATCTACCTTCAGTTACAATCAAGACTAATGCTTTGGACTGCTATGCTCTTTCCATAAGAATCAAATATTATTGGGTAACTAAAGATAAGAGTTTGACGGATGTTTCACTTTATACAGTTAGTCCTGGATTCTCACCGGTGGGTCCCATTGCCAGCAGTTGGCTTCCCTGCAAGTAGTTTGAATGAAGAAAGTCGTGAAGATGTCACACCTCCTTCGAATCTAATGGAGCATCCGCCACTTGCCGTTTTTATCAATGGTAAAGTTATTTGTTGTCAATATTTACAAAGTACTACAGTATTAAATTTTATTTATTTAATGATTCTCTGTGCTGGCATCAGGTATATCTGCCGCTATGAATGAACTACGCCCTTGTGCTCCTTTAAGCCTGAAAAACTTGCTTGCCCAAGAACTAGTTAAGGGTTTGCAGGCAGTTTCCGATTCGCTCCTGAGATACAGTACAACTAGGATGCTCAAAGATAATGAGTCTGTTCTTTTTATTAAGCTGTGCCATGCTTTTGTTGAGGTGAACTTCTTACCATTTATCTTTTCCCACGTTTTAGCTGCAAGTTGTAGATCAAAACTTTTACGTCAAGGGCTTATTCAATATTTGTAATTCTGAAAGATAACTTAACCTCCCTTGTTAGTAAACAAAACCCCAGGCTAATCTTTGTAGTTAGTTCTCTCAAACAGCGATTTAACACTTTGTACGTCTCGCCCAGGTCGCTTTCCCTCATTGTGCAACATGCTTTGGCCGTTGTTACCCGGGCTCGGCAGCTCTCATATCCGATGCAAAAAACTTATTCGATGGACTTAGCCGTTTATTAGCATCCTCGCCATCAAGGGAACTACCAAAACCTACTATCAATGCTGAGGCTAATACAAACACTAATACATCGGAAAATGGTAATTCGCCAACTGTGGAAAATGGGGTGATGAATGGCATCCAACGAACCACGAGCTCCACCCTATCGGAAAAAAACCAGGATTACACGAGTCCACTGAAAGATAGGGTGGATTCACATGAAGATGTCAAAGGATCAACAGTAACATGAAACATAACACATATACCTGCCTTTTTTTTTTTTATTTTATTATTATCATTATTCTCTGTTTACTGTAATGATAGAGTCATAAATGACTGTTCTTTTAATTTCGTACTCAGGTTTTTGGACATTGTTAGATGTAAAATCAGTTTCTTTTGGGTGACTACTAAAAACTCTTAAAAGGAATTTTTTTTTTTTTTTTTTTTTTTTTTTTTTTTT
>CACSLK010030875.1:4288257-4308632 GCA_902706635.1 Striga hermonthica | reverse complement strand
TTTATTATTATTAACTTTTTTTTTTTTTGGCTTAGTGAGCGAGACAAACCATGGAGCTCGACTCACAAGTTAAGTATACATGTATTTTAGTGAGCTCGTAAATGACTCGTTTGACAAAAAATTATAACTCTAACACGAGACTATTTGGACAAAATAACATTTCACGCCAATGCTTAGCTAGTCTATTTGAATAAAACACAAAAGATTAATAATAGTTACATGGGTACATAATGCGCCAAATTATGCTATGCTATTTAAACACTGTTGTAAACTAGACGAGTTGAGCATGAGTGGTAAACCTTTTGTTTCACATAACAATCTAGTTATGGGGGTGGGCCTTATATGGTGGGCTATCAAAAGTTAAACCGAAAAACCAAAACTCAAGATTCAAACCATTTTTATTTCAACTGGACTACTAATGGATCATAAGTTGGGCCTCACCCCCACCCGATTGACAATTGAGCCCAGCTCTATATAGCCCAAACCATCAACTCTACGGCCCATCAACCCCAAACGCAAACGACGTCGTTATTATCAGGATCAACAGGGGGCAGTACTGTCAATTAACAGAAGAAGACAAAGGGCTTGTAGGCTCTCAATCCAAACCCCTAATCACACGCGCACACACATACAGCAGACTTCTCAAAGCTCTGTTTTTCTCCTCTGCATATCTTTTACAGTCTCTCTCCTCAACTCCGCGGCGTAGATCCGAGGAGTTTTGGAAAAAATTAATCGCAGCTAAGAATCGTGCTTTGTGTCGATCCCACAATCAGCTTGTTCTCCTTCAGATCTTGAGTTTTTATCAGGTAGCTTTGTCTGGTCTCGATTTTTTTATTTATTTTTTTTTTCGCGTTTTTTGTTGTACAAGTGTGGTTCGCGTGTGTATAAAGATTGGAATTGGGTGAATCGGTTGGTCTGTGGATACTTTTGATCGGATATGGAATTCTGTTTGCTCGTTTTCTTTTTGTAGCGGGCTTCAATCGATTTGGATTTGAGTTTAGAAGATCTATGTGTTTATAGCATATTTGAGTTGATATCATCTGTCAACTGATTGGATTATCCTGCTTGGTTTATCTTTATTGTGACATAGGCTATGCTAGGTTGTTTCTCCCCGTTGATATTGATATTTTGTTTGGGATTTTGGCTTGGGGGGTGTGAATGGACTAGCTTAAAAGCTGATCTTTTGAGGTTGTACTTTGTGTGTGTATGGAAATGGCATGTTATGTTTTCATTTCTTAACTGCTCTCAAAGCTCAAACGTGAGTGTTTTTGTGGTTCTTTTGTGCCTGACTTGCTATTATTTTGGTTTTGTGATATTAGTCAGTGGCTGCTGTGTGTATTGTTGTATGCATAATGGTTAAAGCTTTTACCTTTTGTTTTAATATTTTAAATATGGACAGTGCACTTTGCATCATTGACTTGCTTGATATTTGTGTAGCTCCAGTACTAGTCAAGTATTCTATACTTATACAGGGGTACGATTATTAAAAGATCTATCTGGTTATGATACTGTTGAGTTGATATCATCTGTCATGTGATTAGATTATCTTTCTCAATTCATCTGCTTTGCTAAAGTTTGGTGGATTGTTTCTCTCCATTGATATTAATATTTTTTTCAATGTTTAGTGTAATTGCAAGGTGGATAGAATGGATGAGCATAAAGCTGGTATTTTTAGGTTGTACTTTCTGTGTTTATGCAAATGGCATATTATGCTTTTAGTACTTCACTGCCTTGAAGCTTAAACGTTATGGATAAGGTGTTTGTTGTACTTTATTAGGAGTGTTTATGTGGTTCTTTTGTTCTTGGATTTCTGTTATTTGCCCCTAATAGTCAGTAGCTGTTGTGTGGATGTTTGTGGGAAGGATGGTTAAAGCTTTTACCTTTTAACTACAAAATTTGGTTTAATAGTTTAATTTTTTTACAGTGCACTTCGCATCATTGATTTGTTTAGTATTTGTGTTACTGTGATTGGCCAGGAGCTGTTAAGTATGTTATACTGGGTTAAATTTTTTTGCTTTATTTTATGACAGCTGCAACATTCGTGTGTAATAATTTTGTCTATTTGTGTGAACATATGTAACCGTGCTTCATAGGAATTGTCCTCTGTGATGCTTTCTCATGACAATAATTTGTTTCTTCTGTCACTGTTTTGTAGTCTTGCAAACATGGCCGGAACAGCACCTGAAGGTTCTCAATTTGATGCTAAACAATTTGATGCAAAAATGAATGAGCTGTAAGTTTTTCCGTTGTGTTCTTTACCTGTTGACTTTCCAAAAATTTTGAAGCAGCATCCAATAATTAGTTCATTATCGTTGCTTGTTACTCTCACCCCTCAATAATAATATAAATCTATGATCACAAGTCTTGGAACCGATGGAGAGGAGTTTTTCACTAGCTATGATGAGGTGTACGATAGTTTTGATGCTATGGGTCTGCAGGAAAATCTTCTGAGGGGCATCTACGCCTATGGTATGTAACCAGTAACCAATTAACGTAAAAACTTTCTACTTTCTGTTGCATATAATTTATACGCTTCATCAATAATTTTGACTCTCAATTTAATTGTTGTATCCTTCGAATGCACTAATCATATAGTGACTACTCATGCCTCATATACTTTTAGGTTTCGAAAAACCTTCGGCCATCCAGCAAAGAGGTATTGTCCCATTCTGCAAGGGTCTTGATGTCATTCAGCAAGCTCAGTCTGGAACTGGGAAAACAGCAACTTTCTGCTCCGGTATTCTTCAGCAGCTGGACTACAATGTGGTGGAGTGCCAGGCTCTGGTCCTTGCACCCACTCGCGAGCTTGCCCAGCAAATCGAGAAGGTCATGCGTGCTCTCGGTGATTATCTTGGTGTCAAGGTTCATGCTTGTGTTGGGGGCACCAGCGTGCGTGAGGACCAGCGGATCCTCTCCAGTGGGGTACACGTTGTGGTTGGCACCCCGGGTCGTGTATTTGACATGCTGAGAAGGCAGTCCCTGCGCCCTGATTACATCAAGATGTTTGTTCTGGATGAAGCCGATGAAATGCTCTCCAGAGGGTTCAAGGATCAGGTTTTTCCCAATAGCCTTTTGCCCCCCGTTTTACACTGGATTTTTTTACACTGGAGATTTTTTGTGCTTTTGTCTGGTATATTGTCTTTACTTTAACGGTGTGCTTTCCGTTGTTCATGATCTCTGCCTTTGCCTGTTGGCCTTGAAAAGTGATGTAGTTTAGTGATAATTGGGGCTGATGTCATTAGTCTTAAACAATTACTACCCTCAATTTTTGCTCAGTACTGTACACCCCAATTTATTCGTTACATTTAGAAAATCAATAATTTTATTCAACAGATTTAAGTCGAGAAAATCAGATTACACCAAAAATTTAGAAAATTTAGGGGCTGCAACTGTAAAAAAAATGAGTGCTTTAGTAATTTCTATTATTTCCATCTGAGACTCAAACTTCAGGGTAGTTGTTGTAATTTGCAAACAATCCATTCATTTACCCTTAACAGTTTTCCTCTTAACCCCTCATTTTCTTCCAGATTTACGACATCTTCCAGCTGCTGCCCCCGAAGATCCAGGTAGGCGTGTTCTCCGCCACCATGCCCCCAGAAGCTCTCGAGATAACCCGCAAGTTCATGAACAAGCCCGTACGCATCCTTGTCAAGCGTGACGAGCTCACCCTCGAGGGTATCAAGCAGTTTTACGTGAACGTCGAGAAAGAGGAATGGAAGCTCGAGACCCTTTGTGACCTTTACGAGACCCTCGCCATCACCCAGAGTGTCATCTTCGTCAACACCCGCCGCAAGGTTGACTGGCTCACCGACAAGATGCGGGCCCGCGACCACACAGTCTCAGCCACTCACGGTGACATGGACCAGAACACTCGTGACATCATCATGCGCGAGTTTCGTTCGGGTTCTTCCAGGGTTCTCATCACCACCGATTTGTTGGCTCGTGGTATTGATGTTCAGCAAGTTTCGCTCGTGATTAACTATGATCTCCCGACCCAACCGGAGAACTATCTTCACCGTATCGGGCGAAGTGGAAGGTTCGGGAGAAAGGGTGTGGCGATAAATTTCGTGACCAAGGATGATGATCGCATGCTTTTTGATATTCAGAAGTTTTATAATGTCGTGGTTGAGGAGCTGCCGGCCAATGTGGCGGATTTGCTTTGAGTAGTGTGGTTCGTTCGACTCGTTTGGGTTGTGTTATTTTGGTCTTGACTGAGCAAGTTATTATTGTTACCGTCTTGTTATTTCGTCGAGGTCATTAGGTATTTGACTGGTGTGGGACTTGGGAACTTTTCTTTTTTTCTTTTTCTATAAAATTGGGAGAAAGGAAGGGACTTCATTTTTTTTCTCTCAATTTCAAAAATATGCTGTTCGAAGACTTTCTTCCTACTGCTGTTGGGAAGGTTTTTTGTTTGGTGTATTGTAATTGTCGTCTTCAAGAATAACTGGTGTTTTGGATGATAATGATGATGATGATGAACTTTTTATGGAGTCTTTATGTTAAGAAGTTTGAATTTGTTCAATGTATTTTGTTGGTGTGTTTTGGTATATTTTATATAAAAATCCTTGTTATGTTTTTCGAAATCAATAAGAACAATAAATTAGGTGGCTTTGAAACACTTTTTTGAAAGAAAAAAAAAATATTTATAAATTGAATGATGAATTTTTGTTTTCTTTTATTTTTTATTTTGTTGTCCACTATTTTTCTAGATCCACGCTTGAAGAAAATAGAAATTCATGTTACGAATGTGATATAATGTTATTTGTATGCTATTTGTTTGTTATAGTTTTTTTATTTTTATTTTTTTTTTTTATTTTTTGAGGATATCATATATGTTTTGACCAAGTCCCTAATGTTGAACTTGAAGGTGTCAATCAGTGGTTTCTTTTCAGCTGAATTTATTAATGCAATAAAAATATGCTCCTTCTATTTTTATTATTTATCACTTTAATTTAATGGATCATTGATTAAATAAATGTCGTTTTGGCTATTTTGTTCATATTTTTCCATTTTTTTAACCCTTCATCAATGTACAGTGTCTCTTCATATCTTATTTCCATAGTTTCCATAATATTCATCCATTAAATAGTGTTAATATTGGCTAAAAAAAATTTCAATTAGCATGTTACTTATCAAAATGACAAATAATAAAAATATGAGGAGTATATGATAATCACAAAAACTCATGACGTTGCTATCTATAATTATATAAAATATTGCCTATAAAGGTTAACTAACATATTCTGGAACGAGACTCAAACCACATGTTCTAAGCAAACTTTTTGCCTCCACTAACTTTATTATGGCGCATGATTTTAGTAACTCAATTGCTTTCTCCATCTCAGTAAGTAACTTCTGAATCTTGAGTTTATTACGTTATTACCTTAATAATAATTATACGAAGCATATTTATCACAGCATGGTAATGGATTAACAAGTGAGCTATATAAGGCTACGATTAGACTATTATAACCACAATCATAAATTTTCAACAAATACTATTACACTTGTTAGAATCACAACCATAAATTTTTCAACAACTATTATAACCACAATCATAAATTTTCAACAAATACTATTAGACTATTATAATCACAATCATAAATTTTCAACAACGGTTGTTCTTGCGTTGAAGGCTTGAAGCTACCTAATGATTAGAAAACTATATTATTTCATCAAAGTTACATACTTTTATATTCAAATGCCATACTTTTTAACTACAGTATAAACATAAGAAAATGATATTTTATAATATAAGTAGACATTTCGTGTAATAAAATATGAATGTATAATGGTTAGTGTTTCAACAATATGGATACTTTTAAGCTATACAATCGTACTATGCAAAACAATACAACAGATGACATTTCATATCATAAATATACATTTTTAGTAAATAAAAAAAATGTAAGAAAAATTAGTTCGCCTAATATTAGACTAAACACAATAATTTTGGTATGTTTTGTTTGACTAGTCTCATCTAGAATCTCATTCCATTGCATTAAACTAACACATTTTCAAAACCGAAGAATTACATTCAAATTCCCTTTTCTAGTTGGCAATTTGCCTTTTGATACCCTCTCTCATTCTTAGCCTTATTTTCCCCAACAAATAATCCCACAAATTTCATATTTTTTCATCAAAAAAGGAAAAGAAAAGAACCTTGAAGAAACCCATGGCAGATTACAGATCAAACTTCTACGGTGACAACAATATGCAAATACAGCCTTACTATGGTCCCCCATCAACTACAGGGACCAAAGATTTCAGGTCCTACAGCGACTCTTACTACACACCGCCGCCGCCGCCGCCGCCGCCGGAGAAGCTCGAGAGAGGGAAGAGCGCAGGTGGGTCGGGTTCAAAATCTTGGATTTTTAACGACCCTGAGCTGCAGAGAAAGAAAAGGATTGCTAGCTATAAAGTGTACTCTGCTGAAGGGAAAGTCAAAGGGTCTTTTAGAAAGAGCTTTAGGTGGCTTAAGAACAGGTACACTCAGGTTGTTCATGGCTGGTGGTGATTTGGTACAAGCTCTTGGTGTAACAACAAGATTTTTTGTTTGTTCATGTTTTTGTTTTGGATGCAGAAATTGTATGATGTAAGATACAGTACAAAACCTGTACCATTTTATGAATTAAGATCATGAAATTTGATGACAAAAAAGATTATCTATTACATTACTACTACTCAATTTTATGGGGTGCTCTGTAATTAGAGGTTGAATACATATACAAGGGCAGTTTGTTATTATCCCAAGAATTTTGGAGTCTGCTCATATCAAAACCGATTACATGTAGTCATTCATTGATAATAATATGCGGGTACAAGATAGACGGGGGAGGGGATTTGCACAGCACCTTCAAAGGAAAAGGAACATAGAGTTTCTGCCTTGAAAATAACTCATAATAACATTTTGATTAGCACAAATCTATAACATTAATGTGTTTAAAAGTATAAGCCCTCTGCATCAGGCAGCATAAATATTATCCATTCATGTTTCTACACCTAAATCTCGCTCTAAACTGCGTGGGCTTTTTCTGGGGCTTGACTGTAAATTGTACGAGCGAAAACCGAGTTCTTAGCTCCCTCAAGTTTCAACCCAAGTCAGATTCCCCACGATCAAATATTTACCTGGAAGACTTCCAGCAGATGGCGCAAGGTACGTAACTGTCTTGCTGCAATATTTTTCACAAATTGATATAAGATTTGTGCTGGCAACAAAAAAAAAAAATGACAATTATTGAATTAAAGAGTTTGAGATCAAACCTTTCGAAGTTAATGCCAGTGATCCAGATGAACCCAGCAACATTACTGACAAGAGAGGGAAAAAGGGAAAACACCATGAGATGGTCTCGTTCATTGCTTTCAATTATTTATTTTTTTCACAAATTTAGTATGACATTTGAGTATGAAAGTATGTAAGAAAGAGACTGATTTTCCCACTAACATCAGTTAATACTTAAAAAATGGAGAAATAGTTACCTGGACACTATTTCATCGGGTTCTTTAGCAAAGGATACAGCTAGCACTAGATGCTGCAAGTCTTGGTTAACATTGACAGGGATCACTCTTGTCGGGTCAGCAGTCGGTTCAGCGCCAGCTGGCAGAGCAGATCGTGGGGCCGCTGGGCCCCCACCGACTCGGTAGATGCACAAATCACTGAAGTTTGCAGTGTTGGAATGGGGGGAAAGATCTTTCGCGATGCCATAAAAGTATTCCTTCAGTCACACAATGTACAAAAACAAATATGATTTCCAAAAGAAAAAAAAAAAAAAAAGAAAAAAGCAAAGCATCGTAGTGAAATTCAACCAGGACACCAAATTTAACTGTTAGAATTCAAATATAAATAAAAAGCCAAAAACGCAATATGTAAATTGCATACACGTATTCTGTATGCTCTGGCCTTCTGACGAACTTTTGCATTTCTTGAGACAACACCGCCAGACTTTTGAAGTTTCACCACGTCTACATTAGGTTTGTTTTTCAAAACATCTCTAAGCATGCTCCAAAGCTTTTCCTGAAGAAAATTAAAGCGAACAAAAAATAATATTAATAAAGAAAAAAGGACAAGGTGTCACTTTGAAGTTTATAAGTAAGATAAAAAGAATCCTTGTGAAAATAAGAACAAAACAAAAAACATCAGGTTCAGGCAAACAGCGTAGTCATTCAAATTACTCCATTCAGATAATAATCATTTAAAAAATAGTACAACAAGCTAAATTTTAGTCCAGAACGGCGTACCTGACCCAAAACCAGAACAACTGTGGCATTGAATGTATCAATCGCATGAAGCAACAACTGCCCAAGAAAAAAACAAAACAAGAAACGAGTAAGCATACAATTAGAACTAAGCGGATATTAAATCAGATCCGTCATAACTAACACCTTCTACATTAAACTCACATACCTCATAACCAACACCTTCTATCCATCCCATGGTGTTAATCACCATGCCAGAAGCTCTTGATTCAATATTCCCAGCAAACTGCCTCTCCAAAACCTGAGCAAGCTCCTTGACCAACACCTTGTAGAGATCTACATTGCCACTGAAAAAAGCGCCAAATTGAATTTCAATTGGCAAAAGGACCAAAATACAAGTGTTTCTTAAAAAAGACTATTTATTACCTTGGTGTCACATGGCCATGAAAGTAAACTAAAGGCATGTCAAGAGGGATCCCTTCAACTGGATCAATCGGTAGCTCGATTGGTGTAGCAGCTATGCATCCAGGTATAGTTATAGATCCTTGACCAATGTCTAAATCCACAAAAGTAGGCTTCCAACCCTGTTTAGCTGCCCAACTAAGAAGCATCCTTGATAATGTACTCTTCCCACAGTCTGTTGGTCCAACAACTATGACCCTTGGTCCCTTTACATGCAAACAGAAGATCCATATATGTATCAACATACGCACAATACCCTTAAATAATCGTTGCATTGCAGAACTACTATGGTTGATGGTCTTAATCTGAATTGATCTATGCCTTTTGAATGAGATACAGTGAGAAATTACTCAAATCATAAACCAATAACAATACATAGATACGGACCAGTATACAGTTATATGGACCCTGATAAACCAAATCTGATAACACCACAAAATGACTTCTTTCTACCAATCACTCATCAACTGAAGCATTCAATTTTCAAGACCAGAAACATCTAACAATAGTGAACTCTCCGAATTTCAGGGTAAAAAAAAAATGTTTTTTTTTTTCACGGATGGTAAAGGGTTAATTGGGTGAAGTTTTGGCACCTGAGAAGCATCAGAATCACTGGGTGAAGCTTTGGCACGATTTCGTCGAGCATCCAGCACAGCATGGACATTGACGTAGCTGATCATGGGAGTCTAAAAACACACACAAAATAAAAGAATCTAAAAACTAATTAGCTGCTGGAGAAAGATTTGAACTAGGAAAACCTTGAGGTGATCACATCATGTGTTGAGAACAATAACAATACCTCATCAGCTGTATAGTCAGTTTCAGTTGTACCATCCATTTCAATTGTTGCCCCATACCATGTAAAAACCTTATGCGCAAAATAAAACTACCAATCAGAACTGTGACTTAACCACAAACGAGCAGATATAACAACAGAATTACGTCCATAACCCCATGTCCACCTTATGGCCTCACTCACCCTCAATTCGTGAATATGAATACAAATCAGTGGGCAATTTAATCGAAATTCAATTTATTTTGCATTTTCTCTCAAAAAGTAAGCATCAATTTTCTTTCTTTTCCAAAAGATCTCAAATTTATTCTATTAACCAAAAAAAGGCGGGGGGAGGAATGAGATTTCAGGTATAAAATAACAAATCTCTAAGTTTCCATACCGCAAATTTAAGCCTCGGGGGGAAAGTCAACCAAATCTCCGGCGGAATTTCCGTCCCAAAAATCTCGGCGGTGCCATTGAGCACGCGGAGGCGAAGCGGAGAATCTGGACCGACTTCAACTCTGAGCTCGCATTCTTTGTCCAATTTGACCTGCCTTACTGTCTTAGAGCCGCCTATTGGTGCCGTCGGAGCCACGGCCGGGCCGCCATAAGCCATGGCGAACAGGGTCAACTCAATCAGGTGGATAAAACTCGGGCACAACAGAATTACACTCAAATTTCCAAGTCGCGTGAGTGAGGACGTAAAAAGCTGCGCGTAGCTCGTCTTCGGCGGAGGGCGACGGAGGATTACTTCCCGGTTGTTCGGGGACAGGGTTTCTAATTTTCTTTGCTTTTCCTTTTCCTTTAATTATTTCATTTCATTCTTTATTACAATATGAATATAAAATATAATTATTAATAAAATATATATAATAGAAGATAGTAAAATAATTAAAGTAACTAATTATAGGTAAAAATAAGTGAATTGATGAATAGTATGAATGTTGAAGAATCTTCCCTATATATAATTCCCGAATGTGTTGAGCCTACGTGGCTGATTCTGGTGCTTCGTAATTATACTTGGCGAAGAATCATGCTTCGTAATTAGGTTTGGACAAATAATATTGATATATTAATAATTAATAATCTAAGTTCGGACATTCCATAATTATTATTTATCTAACTTAGGTATTTTAATATTACTTGTACTAATATAACTCTTTAATTACTTGTAATTTTATATAGTGAGACACTAAGTGACTAATATATCATGACTTTGATTTGTTTCCTTCAATTAGCTATTAAATTGTAAATGTATTTTAAAAGTTGATAACTTTTGTATTTCTTATCGGTTTTACATATATTATATATCAAATTAATCATCTTTTGATGATCTTCGATTTGACATCCATATTGTATATATGAAATAAATAAATTATATTTATTTTTATAATAATAAAGATTAATAATATTTATTAAAATTCAATAAAAAAATAAAATTATTTATCAACTGATATATTTATTTTTAATGTAGCAATATGTTGTAAGTTAAAAAAATTATTGTAATATGACACAGATAAGTCGGACAAATAAAAAGTGTCATACTAAATATATAATAATATATATATTTTTGTAAAAGGTATTTAAAATTCCAACTACTTTTTCTCATTAATTTTAGATTTTAAGAAAAAAATTAGCAAGCACCCGTGTAATACACGGGTGTTGTACTAGTGTGTAGTAATTATCGATCTTTATTTTTTAATTGTATTAGTAAGATTATACCCAAAAAAAATGGAGTATATAAATAGTATTTTTTGGGGGAGAAAAAAAAAATGCATCCAATCAGAGTATAAAAATCACATCAATCCTAAATAGTTGCATCATGAATTTGCTTATTGTGAAGCTTGAACACATGGAAAAACAATTTAGGTGTTTTTTTTTCTTATTAAGATTTAAAGTTTTGAAGAAATTTGGTCTAATTTTTTATCATTTGAAAATGTATACTACTAACTGAATCTATATCTATATACTATATATCTATAAAAAGAATAACTTTTTTTTTTCTAAAATTGCAGGTCAAATGCAAGTCAAATTCTGTTAGCATTAAATACTTATCAATTTGGGTAAGTTTTTAAATTTTTTTATTCAGTAAAATGGAAAAGCATTAAGTGCTTCTATTAATTTGTAAGATTAGTTATGACTTATTGTAAAAAATTCAATTTTTATAGCTACTGTGTAATTTCATGTCGCCCAGTTGCATTTTGCCATATTTCAATCGTCTCTCACATGGGTAATTAAGAATCTGTAGTGATGTTTTATGATAAAAGATTTAATTTTGTTACTTAATGTAAATTATACTTATTATTCATATAAATATAAATTTTTTAATATATGATAAAATTTTACCAAAATAATTAGTTTATGGAATCACATTGTAGTCAAATCGAATCTCCGAATAAAAATTTAAAATAACACTTATTTTGAAATGAATATAATGTATTGTATTATCAATTACTAGAGATGTTAAACGGTCGTTGGCCCGACGGGCCGGCCTTTTTTTAGTAGCCCATTTAAATCATGGCTTTTAGGCCCAGACCGTTTAGACCGAAGCCCGATAGGGCTAGCCTGAAGCCCGCTAGGGCTAGCCAGTTTAACCTGTATATTACAACTTTACTATTCTACTTCATATGTAACTATGAGTTGTAGCCGGTTATTAGGATTTCGAAAGATAATTATTAAAAATTTCGTTTTCTTACTTCACACCAAATTATTTAAGCCAATTATAACGGCTAATAAAAAACACATGAGACAAAGACCTAACACATAGAACATAGTGATAAAATATAAATTCAGCAGTAAGATACAATATCGTGAAAATTTCTAAAGCGTACAAAAATAAGTAATAAAATGGTAATTATAAGTAATAGTTCGAAGCCCGCTAGGGCTAGCCAGTTTAACCTGTATATTACAACTTTACTATTCTACTTCATATGTAACTATGAGTTGTAGCCGGTTATTAGGATTTCGAAAGATAATTATTAAAAATTTCGTTTTCTTACTTCACACCAAATTATTTAAGCCAATTATAACGGCTAATAAAAAACACATGAGACAAAGACCTAACACATAGAACATAGTGATAAAATATAAATTCAGCAGTAAGATACAATATCGTGAAAATTTCTAAAGCGTACAAAAATAAGTAATAAAATGGTAATTATAAGTAATAGTTCGAATATTTTTTTTTTCTTTTAAGAAAAACATGTCACTTAAGAGTTTGCAACTAGTGTTCATACATGAAGTCCGCTTGTAATTTTTATTTATATGTTATATATATATTATTATTATTATTATAGCCCGTTTAGCCCATTTAGCCCGAAGCCCGCTACGGTTAGGGTTAGGTCCTTTTATTGGTAGCCCGTGTAAATCCAGGCTTTTCAGGCCCAGACCGTTTAGCCCGAAGCCCGCTAGGGCCAAACCCGAAACTGCAAGGGCTAGCCCGTTTAACATCTCTATCAATTACATATGCACCATAGGGGTTGTGTACTAATTTTACCTTTTTTTTTTATCTTCTTAAGGAGGATCAATAGTGTTCTCAGTTACCCTTCTCAGTTACTCAAACTCATGACTTATTGGTCATAGGTGAAACGTCTTACCACTCAAACTGGGTTTCGTTGTCGGGTCGTGTACTAATTTTAAATAACATGTTTTATGTGATTTTTGCACAATTTAAATTTCAGATAACATTGAAAATTTTAATTTATAAATATTAATAAATATCTCTTACCCGTGCACAACAAGTTCCTACTAGCTCTGTCTCTAATAAGATGAAAGTTGAAAACTTTAGGTGGCAAAATTTTCATTTGATGGAAAATGGATTACTTTGGCCTCTATACTATAAAGTTGTTAACAAAGTTATATATCCTCAGTCACCACCTAAGAAATTAGAGAGCTTTGAAATTAGAACAAGTAGAACCCATCAAAAAAGGGACCCCTCAACAGCCAACTTAAAAGCTCCATCATAAGATAATATTCCAGACTTATTCTGGAAAAATTCCAAGTGTGTGTTCGTGTGTAAATCAACGGTGAAAAGCACGTGGGGGCAGTATCGACATTTCCCTTATTCTGAGGTTTACAACAGAAGAGTGGTTACACACAAACAGCACACACTGGAAAACTCTCAATCAAACAAACAAAAAGAGGGGCCATTAGAAATTCAGTTTGTGATCACCTCAAGCACCTGATCCCTTGCAGAAAAACACACGGGTTTTGTAGTTAATTGAGTCAAGCAACTAGTTGTAATCTTACATTAATCAGACAATAGCTCGAGCTTCCAGAAAAGCTGACTTTTTTTTGGGCATGCAGAGTGTATCACAACTACAATAATGCACGCGATTAAAAACGAATACATACCAAAAAGATTGAATGTAACAGGTGAAAGAGTAAAAAACACGGATCAAGAACAAATGTCGTGAGGCGTTCATTGCACAAATCATAAAAATAGTTAACTTACATTCAAAATCCTCACTAAAATATTCCAGTGATTTATTACTCTGTAAGCAGTGTAATCATCATGCTAAATAGAGAGGAAAAGAGTTGTGCTCGAATTCAAAATCACAAAGAATTAAGAGGCCCCAGCTGAAAAAGATCCTAATACACGAATCAAAAACCAGAAATAATAGCATCAGGCATCCATCTGGTAAAACGAGGAAAAAAATATCGGTTCACCAGAAAAGTAAAAAGCGAAAGAAAACCCAATCATTTTTTTCTCTCAGTCGGGTAACTACCAAGTTGCTCCATATGCCAGCTTTCATGAGGGGCAACGCCATCGTGTAAAGGGGTGTATTGCTGAAAATATAAATACAAAAAATGTTAGAAAGCAAAAGGTGTAGATAGAAATCAAATTACATCCATATAAATATCACTTTTTAGCTTCCATTTGCACTCACTTTCTAAAAAGCGGGAGTAAATAGAGAATTACCTCCATCTTTGTTAAAAGCTCGTTGGCAGTAGGAGCCGAAAGAACTATGCGCCGAGCACTCGGCTTTATGAAGCCTTCTTCAACGCCTTTGTCAAATAATGTTAGCAATGCATCATAATAGCCATCAACATTTAACAAACCAACCTGGCCAAAATAATAATTCGTGTTAAAAAAAGAAAGGTAATCGACTTTTCTAAACCTGCAAAAGTTAAAATAGATACATCACCGGTTTTTTATGAATCCCAAGTTGAGCCCACGTTATCATTTCCATTAGCTCCTCCATGGTCCCATATCCTCCTAATAGTTCGAGATATTATATATGAAGCTATAAGCTAAAACTAACCCCCCAAAAAAAAAGAGTGAAATAAAGATTTAAACTAAGACTTGTTTTTACCAGGAAGAGCAATAAACGCTTCAGCTTCCCGAGCCATTTCAGCTTTGCGCTCGTGCATGTCAGAAACAACTCTCACTTCCCCAACAGTTTCTCCTGATATCTACCAAATATATACTCACATCCATATTACTTCATAGAACATAACTTATTTTCTAACAAGTCGAGCAAAAAAACATATTTTTTCGCGATAATTTTAGTAGCTTCCCGTGAATAATATCCACAAATAAAAACGCTAACCGACAAAGTCTATATAAAACAGCAAGATCCAAGCCAATTCCATCAAAATTTTACCATCTCCACAATCAAGATTCGAAATTTATAAACATCGTATGCAATGCCCCAAGCAAGAACAGATCAACTCAACTACAAAACGAGGACTAAAATCGTCTTTAATGTTGACCACAAACGAAATAATGAAAAGACGTCGCAAAGTAGGACATAACGAGAAGTCACTGTACCTCAATGGGAACTAGAGCTCTAGGGATTACTCTGCATTTGTAAAAGGCAAAACAGTAATCAACTTAAAACCACCCAAAAGAACCAATTTTTCGATCAAAATAATGATTTCGAATTCAATCTTTAGTTTTTTGTTTTTCTCCAAAACTCTTACCCAAGAACATGGCAACCACCATCATAAACTCTTTGGGACAACAAACCCATCAGCCCAACACTTCCACCACCATAAATCAAACTTATATTTCTATTCACCTGCAAAATTAGTTAGCATCATCACAAAGTATCTAAATGTCATGAAAACTCCATAGAGCAGTATAAACAAATATTTTAGCCTCAACAAAATCAATCATCAAAAACTGAAAAAGACTCGATTTTTTCACTGATAAAGCGGAAAAAGGAAACGAACCAGTTCATTTCCCAAATCAATAGCAGCATCGCTGAAGATTTTTCTGTAACCCGGATTACTCCCACAGAATACACATATTTTCTTGAATTTGCCATCGGCCCTTGAGTTGCTTGTCATTTGGGACCCAGAAAAAAGAACTCTCTAATTCAAAATGAGAGAACTAATTGAAAGAATAAAAGAGGAAAAGGAGAAATCTTGCAACTCTTAGATTGATGGAAGACGAAGGAGCTCTCAGATTGTCGTACCAAATGGTAACTAATGATTTGATTTAAGAAAAAACATAAGATGCCTATGCTTTGTCGTTTAGTGTTACCATCAAATCAAAATATTAATTAATTAGTAAAATAAATAAAAGGTCGGCCCATCCGAGGGCTCTTGATGATGGCTTCAATCTCCTTTTGCCTAATTCATAATTTTTCAATATTTGCACTGTTTTATCTTATCTGGATAGTTTAAAGTAATAAAGCATTATTTTTCTCATACAATTTGACCAATTTGCACAGATTGTTAAAAAAGAAAGTGTCAAGGGGCACGGTAGTACCACTGATACTCATGTGTCTTCGTCTTGCTTAGCCGGTTCTAGTGGACCCGCTTTTTTTTTTTTTTTTGGTGCAACTAATGGACCCGCTTTTAACTACACGTCTCTGGTCACTTTCTCCATTTTAGTTTTTCTCTCGTTTCCCACCAAAACTTCCTAGTCAATCAACGCCAACAGCATCTTCGAAGAACCGAGGAAATAGGAGAACAAATAGGAATCAATCTTTATTACAGCGCGAAGAATAATTCAAGAATTTAGAGCCAGTTTGTGTTTTCGAGAAAAGCCTCCGTTTTCATGAGAGGCTTTTCCCAGAGTTCTAAGATCCAAAATAGAGAAACCCCCATTCCCATTTTTGCTGTTTATTAAGTCATTTCTGATCTGTTTTCTAAAGATTAGGGGTGTTTCTCGTTTGGGCCGTGCTTGATTTGCGAGATTTTGATTTGGGGGTGTAGATTTGAATAGAAGAAGGGGTGTTTCTCATCTGGGCGTGCTTGATTTGCGAGATTTTGATTTGGGGGTGTAGATTTGAATAAAAGATCTGATCTTTTTTTGTTTTTACTCAATTGAGAGGCTTCTGATTCTTTGATTTTGTCAGATTTTGGTTTTTATTTGGGTTCGACCTGTTGTGATTCATGGCGATTTTGTGTTTGCACTAGAGGTGTTTGATAGTTGTCCTTTACTTGATGTATCTGCTTTTTACTGAAAAGGACCGGCTTGTGGACATAGAGTTTGTTCTCAGGCCATTGGCTCTGCCTTCAGGGCAGAAAGTTATATTTTTCTCTACTACCCAAAGGGATAGATGGGATAAGGCATTTTACATATTGCAGAGTGGATAATCAAACATCTGTCGATATTTCGAAAACAGAGCCAACAAAAGAAAGATAACAATAGAATTTTGATAAGTAAACTTGAAGGTTTTCGAAAAATGGGTTCTTCACAAGGATCTACGCTGTCATCAAATGTGTCTGGATTTGCGAACAAATCTTCTGCTCATACAGAGATTGAATTTGCCGAAAGCAAAGTTCCTGTCTTTGTGAAGGAGCTTATTGCTGGCGGTGCTGCTGGTGGTTTTGCTAAAACTGCGGTTGCTCCTTTGGAACGAATTAAAATACTTCTGCAGGTAAGTCCAGTAAAAAAAAGAGGAAAAAGTAAATGAAAGTAACTTACAATGGTTGTGCATCTGATTGAAGTGCAGAAAGTGAGATTTTTATGTTGTTGGTAGAAAGGGTTAACTGGAACTGTATGTTTGTTGTAATTGACTTGCTAATGCTGAAAACTTGAAAAAAGACCATGTATTTATGTGTGTGAATTAGATGATGGGATTCAAAAATGGCATAATTTCATTTTTTAACGAGAAACGAGATGTGTCTGACTGTTGTAATGCCTAATTCTATATGGATGCATTTGGTATATGTTGGTGCTATCCTTCTCACACAAACATCGCGATATGTTCGTATGTAGTGCTGACAATTAACAGTTACAATTGAGATTGGAACTTTAGATGCCTTAAAGCTTGTGTATTGGTTGTTTGGGGTTTTTCAGGTTGGGGTCTGTTATTTTTGTGTCTTGCATGAAAAACATAATGGAAAATTTACTTAATTTCTTTACTGAAATGTAGCTCCATTTTCTGAGATCGAACATATTTTGCAAATGCATGAAACTGTTTTTAATGGAGCTTTTCTAATCATAGCTAGTGCATTCATGGTATCTGGATTGGTCAGAAATCTTGTACTTTCTCTTTTATTATTATTATTATTTTTAATAATTATCATTTCTAATCCAATCCCTTGTTTTCTCTTCTAGACTAGAACACAGGGCTTTCATTCTCTAGGAATTTATCACTCCCTGAAAAAGCTACTAAAGCATGAAGGCGTAGCAGGATTTTATAAGTAAGTTTCAAACCATTTCAATTTCTGAATCTTGTTTCTATAAAATAGAGTTAGTTAGAAAACTACACTTGTGGGCTGCTTAATTACCCCAAAAAAAAAAAAAATCAATATTACAAATCCCTCCCTATATATTAATTCAAAACGTGTTGAGCCTATGTGGCGGATTCTCATGCTTCGGATGCTGACATGGCAAAAATCTATGCTTTGTGATGTTGTTTTATTATTATTTTTTGCGTTGGAGTTAGGTTTGGTATTAGACATAAATAACTTTACACATATATTCATTTACTCAACACCCATGTTGTACATGGGTATTAGTACTAGTACCCTCTTATATCTGTTTCCTGTATTTAAATTTAGGAGGATACATTTAATTTTTAAAAATAACTGAATCTTTTTGTGATTAGACTTATGAAAACCAGTATGGATGATTCTTTTCCATGATCCAGAGGAAATGGAGCAAGCGTACTTCGAATTGTACCTTATGCAGCATTGCATTTCATGGCCTATGAGCAATATCGTTTGTGGATTCTGGATAATCACTCTGCTTTAGGAACTGGACCTGTTGTGGATCTTTTAGCTGGTTCAGCTGCTGGTGGCACTGCAGTTTTATGCACTTACCCACTAGATTTAGCTCGTACTAAGCTCGCCTACCAGGTACTAGTCATTTTGATTTTTTTTATTTTTTTTATTTTTTATTTGTGGTTTTATTTTCAGAAGTTATATTTCAGTTCTTATTTACTGTTTCGTAGATTGTCGACACAAGTGGAACTTTGCAGCACGGGACGAGACAGTTGAATGCAAATCCTGCTTACAGTGGAATTAGAAATGTGATCGAGAGAGTCTACAAAGAAAGGGGTGTGCGGGGGTTATATAGAGGCATTGGTAGAAGTCCATTCCTATTAACTTCAAACACTTTATTTGATATGCAAAATAACATTCACAAGTTTTCATAAGATGGTGAAAATGTGTAGTTTATTACTTATTATATACAATTTGTTCTCCACTGAGCTAGACCAAAACTATGAAGCTTGCAAATATATTTTTGGCTTATACTATGGCCTAATCATTCGACTTTTTTGCTGAAAAGAAAGCAAATAAATAAATAAATAAATTATTAGTTAATTAATGATGGTAATGTTGCTAACGTCGTGATCAAAATGTTGATACGTAAAGTTATATTTCGTTTCAGGTCCAACGCTTATTGGTATTCTTCCGTATGCTGGCTTGAAATTTTACGTTTATGAGGAACTCAAGAGGCACGTTCCTGAAGAGCACCAAAAGTCCATTTTAATGCGATTATCTTGTGGAGCTTTGGCCGGTTTATTCGGGCAGACGTTCACATATCCATTAGATGTTGTCAGGAGGCAAATGCAGGTAATGCGTTATTCTTCCATATTTTAAACCAGAATCAAATTGTGATTTGTTTATATAGTTATGAAACTTTTGCGAGTTATAATTAGACCAAACTGATGTAAAATTTAGTAATTATGATGTATCCCTTCTTTTCGTGTCTTGATATTGCATTTTTATGGACTCAATTTATAAAACCAAGCATTACCATTCTTAGAAA
Organism: Striga hermonthica; assembly: GCA_902706635.1. Taxonomy (NCBI): domain Eukaryota; kingdom Viridiplantae; phylum Streptophyta; class Magnoliopsida; order Lamiales; family Orobanchaceae; genus Striga; species Striga hermonthica. The sequence goes on along the minus strand of CACSLK010030875.1, from coordinate 4,289,022 downwards.
GGTATAGTTATGTTCTATTATTATCAATATGTTGCTGGGTAATCTTGCTAAGACTACTTTATATATGATCTATTGCTTTCGCTTGTAGGTAGTTCTCATAAATTTCATTGTTTACTCGGATAAGTAATTCTAAGCTATTTCAGGTGGAGCATTTGCAACCCTCGTTGCAAGGTGGTGTTGTATACAAGAGCACCATGGAAGGTCTTTCGTACATTGTTCGCAATCAAGGTTGGAAGCAATTGTTTGCCGGTCTAAGTATCAATTATATCAAGGTAATCACTCTCTATAGTTGAAAATGATAAAGAAAAGAAATGGCCTCTGTTATCCTTTGAAACTGAAATCCCTTGACTATGTGCAACCTGGTATTATTTTTCTATAACTATATATCCATTGTTGTGGGGCAGCAGTTTTTTTGGTTCTTTTAACCATCCATTTGAGAATTAAAGATTGACATATATTTGTATCTCTCTCGACAGAAAACAGAGTTTTTGTATTTGATTTTATTTTTTTTTTCTGCAGATTGTACCCTCTGTTGCAATCGGTTTTACAGCATACGACACGATGAAAGCATGGCTGCACATACCTCCTCGACAACAATCGAAAACAATATCAGCTGCATAATTTTTTTTTGGCTCCGTTCGTGTATTACTTTAACTCAACTGTCTGGATCTGGACAACTGGACATGATTCTATTTACATTGATTTACTTACAGACTATCTGGCTGAACCAGTGTTGTGCATTAGCTTTTTTTTTTTTTTTTTTTT
>CACSLK010030875.1:4176272-4193438 GCA_902706635.1 Striga hermonthica | reverse complement strand
AAAAAAAAAAAAAAAAAAAAAAAAAAAAAAAAGTCCACTTTTTTTTATCACGAAGTCATATCAATTGCATTCTTGCTAAATTGAGATAGACAAACAACAACCCGAAAACAACACACAATTAATTTCTAGACAATTGAAAAATTATGCGACGAGAAAAAGGAAATTACTCGTGATCGAAGAAATTAATTGCAAAAATGTGATAAGATGGTCCAGTTAATACATCATGCGCATCAATAGGTCGGTCTGTGTTAGACAAAAATATTTAATCATGTTGAACCAATTACTTTTAACGCATATATATTATATACATATGTATATACAATTTCAAATTAAATGGTATAATTTAAAATACAACAATATAAAGTACTATATTATTTTTTGCTCAATAAAAACATTATATCTTATAATATATATTTATTTTTTGTTCAAAACATACCACGGGTCAATTTGTATACGACAGTTGGACAGGCACGCACCAAATTTTGTGATAACCTATTCGGCTGACAAAAATAAATAAATAAATAAATAAAATCGATATATACACGTCCATTTATAAATTCTTATTTATTTGTGTGTTGACAAAGTTTTTATTAAAATTTCAAATATACTTGCTTTTATTATTTACAAAATATTGATTTGTGGTTACTTTGTTATTGATGTCCAAAATGTAGGGAAATTTATATATTAAAAATAATAAAAATACAACTGGACAAAAAAAGAAAAACACAAAAAAAAGAATGTAGACAAAAAAAAAACACGTATTTAGAGAATACGTTTTCCATACAATTTTAATTGGAAAATGTATGCTCTAAATACGTTTTACAATTTTTTTACAATGTGAAACGTATTTTGTGAATACGTTTTACAATGAAAAACGTATTCACAAAATACGTGGTTTTGATTGTTGTTCACATCTTTTTTTTGTGTGTGTTTTTATTTGTCCACTACTTTATTTTTTTTATTTTCCCGTAAAAAATCCCAAAATGTAAGTAAGAAATTGGAAAAATCTGGTGCGGTCCCTCACAGATGAACTTCACCATAAGCAGGAAAAACCTATATGAAGCCCAAGTAAGATTCCATCCCAAAACCAATTGACTTAGATAAAATCACATATAAATATAAAAACATTAAGATATATTAGCAAAATTCAAAATAAATTATGGTTTAATTCTAAAATTTTAGGAGTAACTTTATCTTCCAATTTAGGAATTCGCCTTAGACGTGGCCACGTGCCGCCCGACCCGGACCCGGCACGGACTCGACCCAGACCTGGCTAGGTCAAACCCGTTGACCACGGGTTCGAGCCCGAAAGATTTTCGGTGGGCAGTTTCAAGGTCATTATTTCATCCCGGTGATACGGGACGATGACCCTTTTATTTTTTTAAAAAAATATATTTTTATATTATTAAATTTTTTCTATAAAAAACGATGACCCGACCTTGACCCGACATGGACCTGGCCCGCCCCGATTAACCGAGTCATGGACTTGACACAAGCATAGATCTGTGTTGGTTCAGGGTCCATGAACCCAACCTGAAGTCCCGACAAGACTGCCCGGGTCAGGGTTTTGGCCATATTTAGTTGGCATGCTTATATTGCGAACACAAACTTTTGTCACTGCAGTTAATAAGGAGTCGATTGTTTATGGATTGAACTAATTTTTAGTTGGTTTGTTTTTTTAACTATAGTTAATTTTGAAAAATGTGGCATGATAATTGTCAGTAGATATACTAAAATAATATTTAAATAAAATAATTAAAGTTGATTTAATGTAAAGTAAAAGAAAAATGATTGAAAGTGATAATTAGTTAGAATTATGTGAGTGAATGAATAAGTGAATTAAAATTGATGTGATGTGTAAGAATGATATATTTAATTATATTGATAATATTGAAGATAGTGAATTTCAATTAAAGTTAAGTTAAATTTGAGTTTTGATTGATTTTTTTAACTATTCAATTTATATACAATACACCCACCAAAAGGTTCCAAATTTTCAATTCCAGCCCTAGGGTTTCACTATATATTTCCAGCTCTACACTCTCAGAACACATTTCAGCTCAACTCCCTCCCATGGCTATGGCGGCCATCTCCCTCTACCCCATTTCAACCATTCTTTAGATCCCATCAGCATAATTCCTTCTAATCGCCGGCATTTGTACGGTCCTTAGCAATCAAAATCAAAATCCTCCATTGTTGTTTCGAATTATATCATGAGGACCTCGTCAATGGCTCCATATCGAGTCAGCAGCAGGTGCCCATATCCCATGGCAACCCGTCTGCCGCTTGGAGCCTAAATGGATCCGACCCGCTTGAAGATCCACGAGATCCGATTCTCGTCGTCTCGTGATACAATAAACTGGTCATATTTCGTAGATTTATTGATTTTGACGGTTAATTTTCTGAAAGGTGTGTTAAAAAGGCACTCCAGTCAGACACGGGGGCTTCGTATTTTTAGTGACAAGCCACCTTTTGCACAGTGCCCATATAATGCTACTTAATCACGATTGGAGGAAGTAATAATTTTTATCACAACTTCACTTCAAATTTTCAGTAGCTATATCTTTGTCTGCACTTGAAATGTCTATTCAAATTCAGTTTTTCTGTTAAATTGTGCACATAATTTGAAGTGAGGTTTGCCGATTTTCAGCTATGTGTCTGTGTGTTCGTGTTGATTTATGGGCATGAAAATTGAACTGAATATAGTTTTTGTAGCGATGATGAGTTGTCAACATGTAAGAGGAAGTCATCTTTGTGCTGATTTCCTCTATGAAATCTACCTGTTGCGCTTGGCTTCTGAGCATACTGTCTCTCTTTTTATGGTTACTCAATTGTGTTTGTGTTTGTTATTTTACAAGTGTTCTACTTAAAATGTGTCTGGGTTATAGTTACACTACATTTTTAGGCCATCTAGTTCAATTTTTTCTTTTGATTCAGGCCGTTTTTCAGTATACTGTTATACAAAGCAGCTTCTTGAGCACCTGAGTTGAATCTTAGACTCAAATTTAGATGACGCTCGAACACTCTTGGCTCGAGCTGAAGTTGAGCTAGATTTTGAGCTAAAATCTTGAGTTTATTTCAAGCTTTTGCTTACTGTTGAAGTAATCAGAACAAAAACATTGCTCAAACTGTTTGTAACCATTAACTTGCACGACTATTTTTAGTCCATTTAGTTTAGATGATTCAACGTCTTCAATGTTCTATAGAAAACCAATGTAATTTCGTTTACATCCTCTCGAGAATCTCTCAATATGGCATGAGTTGTATTGTTCAGTTTAGTAACACCACTGTAATTTGCTTGTCCACACGAGTGTAATGTAATATTAGTAGAATTTGGGCTTCGTTCAAGGCTTTTCTCGATCTGGTGATATGTGGATTAGGTAGCCCAACCCATTAAGTGCTGTCATGGCGACTGAGAGGCCCATCATCAAGTGTTCGCCAACTATCCAATTGTAATGAATTCAAAACCATATGCATTCAGTGAACGTAATCTTTTAAAAGATCTTTGGATGATAGTGTAATGAAATTTGTTTCTCCATGATTAAAGAAAAAAAATAAATAAAATTAATCTATTAATTCAAACATTGGTTTTTAATTTTATGAATATATTATGTTGAATAGATAAAATAAACTTTTCATTATACACACGATAAATTTGTGAAAATGTTTAGTTCTAAAATTGGGTGAATTGGAAATGAATACCAATGTAGAAATTAAATATATCATTTGGTAATAATTGACAACATAGAGTAATAAAATGAAGAGTGATTGATAGAATTAGATACCCACTTGCACCATAAAAAAATTTATATCCATTTTTCCAAGAGTATTTATTTATTCCAAATACATAATGAAACTTAACATTATATATTTATTTATTTTTACATCCTTTATCCATTTTATTATTCAATTCACAATATATTTTTCATATTTTTTTTTTATCAATTCCAATTTGGTGTTAGGGAGGTGTAGACCTCAATTGTGATTCATGTTTTTTTTTTTTTTAATTTTTTTTTTCGTTTCAGATTTATTGACTCTCATCTTAGATGTTTGGAGGACAAGTTTTTTCAAAAAGTTCGATGTTATTGGATAAGCTTCCTTAAGTATTTTTTTTTCCATATAGCTTATCAGCTAATTTATCAAATATTTTTATTATATACGCTAGCTTTTCAGCTACACGTCATAAGCTATAAGCTAAATATTATTAATAAGTATAAATTAACTTATCAACTAATTTTACCAAAGCCATAGAATTGGTAGGAGTGGAGATCTATTTGGGATATGAGGAGATTTTTATAAATGTGTTTGGAAAAAGATTTCGCTATTCTCTTTTCTTTGAAGTTTGTTGGTCACAATTATTGGAGTTTTCTAGTCTTTTATTGTGGGAGCTTGTTAATTGTTTTAAATTTTTTAAATTTTATATAAATCCATTTAAATTATCAAAAGCCAAACAAAACGTAATCTGCCTAGGCATTTAATCCACTGGCTTAGTGGGAGGGTGAAACTCCCTGTGAAAGTGAATGTCAGGGGATCGAACCTGACTATCATGAGTGTTAGAATATCACTTGTGAGTTGTCCCACATTGTTCATACATGGAAAATAGACCCACCTTATAAGACTAATGGGCTACTCCTCCTTCCACCAATTGGTTTTGGGATGGAACCTCATTTGAGCTTCATATGGGCTTTCCTTTTCCCCCAGTTTATTACAATGAGAAGTGGGGATGGGGCATTTCACTTCTCCTGAAAGATTAGTCCCACACAGAGGTGTGAATCCCTTAAGTCATTAGGCTCGTACCTCATGAGGGGCTAGCAGTTCGTGGTGAAGTCTCGGAGTTGATACCTCTGGTCGCCAAAAAANNNAAAAAAAAAAAAAAAAACGTAACCAACATGAAGTCAACAATGAGGCCCCCACAAAGAAAAAAAAAACAACGATGCCCCCACCCAATAACTATAGTCAACAATACGGTGTCGTTTAAACTTCTTTCCCCACCTTCTCTAATCTCTATACATAATCGTCAAATTCATCCGATTACCATACAAATTATCCACATTCAATAATCCATTGTTTATTATTCATTCATCGCCAGCGACGTTCGATTATGACTCCTCCGTCTACCTGTGCCGTTGTTTTTCTCGTGCTCTCGGTCCTGTTCGTCGCAGATTGCCGTGATTTCATCAAGCTCCCTTCCGAAGTTCGCCGGTTCTTCGGCGACCCCGAGGCCGGAGACGGTGGAGCTGACGGCGATTCCGTTGGTACGAGATGGGCCATCCTGTTGGCTGGGTCGAGTGGCTATTGGAATTATCGTCACCAGGTGATGATCACGATTCACCGGATGACCTGAATTTTGTCCTATTATGTTATCAGTAACTAAATCCAGTTTCCATGTCTGTGTGTGTGTGATAGATATAAGTTATAACTATTTTTGTAGCTTCCTTGTTCGATTATGATTTGCAGTTCAATGCTAATGTTAATTTGGGCAAGTTTCATTGTCTATCAAATTATTTGCAGTTCATTGATGGCTAATTGAAAACCTGAGTCTTTTACCGTTGAATCACAGACACTCTCACACACTAGCATGGGTGTGTCGATCCAACTTAAAAAGTCTGGTGAAGATTAGGGTTGAATTTTTGGGGATTATTAGTCTGTTTTTCAGTTGTCAATTTTGTTTTGACCTACCTTTTTTTTTTTAAAAAAAAAAGAAAATATTTGTTTATGTGTACAATATATGATCTAAACATAGAGTATGCGCACTGAGATCTCAGCTTTTTTTTCACCAAGTTTTCTTTTTGAAGTCGGTGTTTAGATTTTTCTGATTGTTATTTACTTAGTGTTTGAGTTTACTAGTAACTTAATATTCCAGTAGTGCAAAAGTTTGTTTTCTGCAAGTTTATCTGATATATTATTTAGACTTAGCTCATCTTCAACAACAAGTTGGTAGTAATTATTGGTATTAGGAGGCCCACGACTAGTTCTTTTAATTGTCGTAGTTTACGACTTTACTCTTATGACATGTTTAAAGGGGCCCAAATGAGCAGCTGACATTTAATTGTTGATATTAACTCAATGGTGCTTTTGGAAGTGTCTTTTTCCGAGTGCATCTCCATTTGCTTGTGATTGATTTGTTTCTCTTTCAAAGTTCTAGAGAAGTTGATTGTGAATTTTGAATCATGCAGAAAATTATTTGGATGAAATTAATAGAGATCCATTGCAATGAAACATGATTAGTGACTGTTTCCTTTTCCTTTTAATGAAAATAACATCATAATAAGTAATTCTGTTTACCCAAAAAAGTTGTATTTGTGATCTATTGCGACCAATTTTGGATTATTCGAGCCTAGGAATTAGGAAAACTATTTCGCGAGTAAAACAGAAAGGGCTAAAATGTGATTCGAGCTAAAAAAAATTCATATATTTCAATTAAAAGACTTATACTTTTCATGTTGTAATGCGGAACTTAAGTACTATTGTGTATATAACAGCAGTTTAGTTTGTTCTACCTGTAGTTTCTGACTTTCTGCGTAGAAATAAGCTTGGGTTGGAAATTATATAAACTTCAGTTGTCAGATTTTCCTCCCACTGCTGACACTAATAATGCCGTAACTGTTGCAACAGGCTGATGTGTGCCATGCGTATCAGATCCTAAAAAAAGGTGGCCTCAAAGATGAAAACATTGTTGTCTTTATGTACGATGACATTGCAAATAACGAAGAGAATCCGAGACCTGGAATCATCATTAACAGTCCTCATGGCGATGATGTATATAACGGAGTTCCAAAGGTCCATTACATGCCCCTTGGTTAATTCAGTTTGAAACTGTGGTTTTTCTTCTTCTTTTTTATTTTTTTATTTTTTTTTATTTTTTCACACACCGAGTTTTCATGAAACAGGATTATGTTGGAGATGATGTGACTGTGGACAACTTTTTTGCTGTCCTTCTCGGCAATAAATCAGCAGTTACTGGAGGCAGTGGAAAAGTTGTTGACAGTGGTCCAAATGATCATATATTCATATACTACTCGGATCACGGTGGCCCAGGAGTGCTTGGTTAGTAACCTCTTTATAGAATCATGTGCCTGTATGAATCTTTTAACCTCTTAATGAGATGAGTAACGACGAGTGATGGAGGAAGAATACCATCTTATGCAATCAAGTTAGGATCAAACTTGCATATCGACTATATATGTGAACAAGGGTCAACATTTTTTTCCTTTTTTTTTCCCCAATCTGTTCGTGTTTCTTGTTGATTTGTCATACTCTATATTGGAGCTAACAAATGTCCTGCAAGTTTATATGTTTATATTCTAAAAGCAAATGTACAATCGAATATTTAATTGTTATTGGCAAAAATTTCACACATGGCAAAAGTTTCTATACAACAACATCAACAACAACAACAACAATAACATACCCAATATATTCCCAACTGGTTGGGGTCTGGGGGTCAGTTGTACGCAGACCTTACCCTTGTAATTATACAAGGAGGTTGTTTCCGTAGCGACCCAAGGTGCATTGCATCGTTTGATATATTTTTTTTTTTCTAGAAACTTCACTAATAGAAGAAGCACTAGAATTTAATTGAGCCATTTTGAGTTTGATATATATCTGTGATTTTAAGTTTTTTGCTTTGTTTTTTTCTACTTAGTCGAGATCTATTATCATATCATTTTGTGAAGTTTGATAATTTGTTCTTGTTACTAACTATACTTGTAATTACAATGGCATATTTTCAGGGATGCCTACCAATCCTTACCTTTACGCCAATGATCTGATCAATGTTTTGAAAAAGAAGCATGCTTCTGGAACATATAAGAGCTTGGTATATCAAATTTTGTTGGATTCCAAATTTTTGAAGGAATATGTTTTCTTTGTCAGTAGTAGTATCTTATGATATGGAACACTTACTACGATTACTATTTTTTAGGTGTTTTACCTTGAAGCTTGCGAGTCTGGAAGTATATTTGAAGGTCTTCTTCCCGATGAATTGAACATATACGCGACCACAGCGTCTAATGCAGAAGAGAGTAGCTGGGGAACTTACTGCCCTGGAGATATTCCAAGTCCTCCCCCTGAATACGAGACCTGCTTGGGCGACCTGTATAGTGTTGCATGGATGGAAGACAGGTACGTATTAATTTTCTTATTTTAATCGGTTATTGTTTTAAACATGCATTTGAAATTTTGAATTTTCCTCATCGTTTTTTTTCTTTTTTTTTTGGGAATGTTTTTCTGATGATTTGCTTGTTGAAAATCTTTGGGTTCACTTAGAAAAGGTTATCCCCTCAGCAAATAAGAGAATTTGACAAAGATGAGTATATGATTTATGTGATATATGTCTAGTTTTAAACCGGTTTTATTTTACAGTGACATACACAATCTTCGGACTGAAACTCTGAGACAACAGTATCAGCTGGTCAGATCTTGTTAAATCTTTTTTTTTTTTTTTCAATACTGTTGTTTTCTTGTAATTTTCTGAGGATGAGTGAATTGTATTGGGCATTTACAGGTCAAGGAAAGAACTGCTAATGGAAATTCTTATTATGGCTCCCATGTAATGCAATATGGTGATCTCAAGCTGAGCCTGGAGGATCTCTTCATGTATATGGGTACCAATCCTGCAAATGATAACTATACTTTTGTGGATAACAACAATTCTTTGCGGCTATCTTTTTCAAAAGCCGTCAATCAACGTGATGCTGATCTTGTACATTTTTGGGACAAGGTATATTGTATACTCATATCCAAATGATTAACTTTAACTCGTTTCATAATATTTCATACTTGCGTTTGCCTTTTATTCATTTCTCTCCTTCGGCAGTTCCGTAAGGCTCCTGAAGGCTCTGCTAGGAAATTCGAGGCCCAAAAGCAGCTTGTTGAGGCCATGGCTCACCGAACGCATATTGACAACAGTATCAAACTAATTGGAAAGCTTCTTTTTGGAATCAAGAAAGGTCCTGTTGTTATGGAAGAAGTTCGACCCGCTGGAGAGCCTCTTGTTGACGACTGGAATTGCCTTAAATCACTGGTAAGATGCTGTAATTCATTCAGCCCTTGTCCAAACAATCAACCCTGAATTTTTATTTAAAAAATTTTAATTCGTTAGAGGATAATTAGAACAATAACCTGAGGTTTGGCTTATCAGTTATCTTTGGTACTTCAACTTGCAAAAGCTACCCAAATAGATACTAACACAAAATTACTAAACATTAAATTGTTAAGAATGCGAATAAATCAGATCATCCGGATAACTAAACTTGTCATTCGTTAGAATTGATTAAACGTGTTACCTGTGCAATTTTGTCTTAAATCCGATGATGATTTGCAGCCAACCAAAATCACAAGCTAATAACAATTATAATGCTGACCTCTTTGTCTAAGAAAAACCATTTTTCTCCCTTACACGTCACACAGGTAAGAACATTCGAGACACATTGTGGGTCCCTATCCCAATATGGCATGAAACACATGCGCTCGATTGCAAATATTTGCAATGCGGGCGTCAATGGAGAACAGATGGCCGAGGTATCTGCACAGGCATGCACCAGTTTCCCATCTTTCTCTTGGAGCTCTCTCCATAAGGGTTTTAGCGCTTGATGTTTGTTTCAGGACAAAGTTTCTCTCTCGGGGCTACTTGGCTTTGCTATTAAAAAAGAAAAAAAAAACCCATTATTGTACAGCTCAGAAGAATTTAAATGGTGATACTGGCTTGTTATCTGTAGATATATATTTATATATCCTGCTGGTTTCTCTTTATCTATGTTGTACTTATTCGTGGAAAAAAATTGCAAACTTGACCATTTATTATGTGTAATGTAAACCCTGCACTGGAAGCGTGGAAAAATTTCTGGTGTATGCATGCTTAGCAGTGTGTCTCTTACTATATGTAGTGTGTTAAAATGAAGTCTAATATTCTGCTGCATTTTTTTTCAATATAATGTATGTGCATATTTTGATGGAGAAATGCTACGGTCCCGTTACGGATTCATTCTGTCGGGATTTGTAACGTTAGATCTAACGGTTACAACTTGACGGAATGATTCTGTAACGTGACCTTAGCGTTTCCCATTTTAATGTTGAAACGTCATACTTTTTCTAACATATGTGCATACTTTTATACTGAAATATTATTTTTAAAAACTATATAAACAAAAGTATGATTTATCTATCTATTAATCCGCAAAGATTTTTTGGTGTGTGAATTGGCCACCTTATCTTCACTACTAAACAGTAAACAAAAACTTTATTAAATAAAAGTATTCATTTTATTTATATTAGAGATTTAAGAAAATTGGGGACCAGGTTGGAAAATATTAATCTAACTCAACCAAGCCCTGAAGTTTAATTAAACTAACCAATGTTAGGTTAATCACATGTTTAAGTTGTTAACTGCGGCCACAGCATCAGAAGCGAGAAACCTCCCCATCCCCTGACCATGTCTTTAGAAAATATACAAACGGCGAAACTAACGATAAAAGGATTCCGTCAGATAAGCTGACGCTGTGAACCGGAGCTTCGCCAATTTGGGGTGGGGACAGCAGAAACGAACAGCTAGAGCAATAGCATCTGCATCGTCCGTTCCTTTGAACGGCTGCAGATTGGAAAATGGAAAATGAAAAATGCAGGGTATATTAAGTTTTGCTATGGAGCAATCGGATGACTCGACTTATGAAGCCATCTACATTTATTCACTAATTGTGTATTGACACGTGTTCTACAATAAACAATTTGGACAAGTATCAATACATTAAGTGGTGGATGGCTCTATAAGAAAACAATTCCGATGATGCCATAGAATTTTTTTTATATTAATATATATAGTCGTGAAAAGTGGAGGTTTGAAGAACATATTTTTTTTTCTGTGTTTTACTCACATCCATCATTTCACAACTCGAAGAAGAAGAAAGAACTTTCCTCCTCTTCTCATAATCTCTCTCTCTCTCTCTCATTGTGGTGAGTGGAAATGAGGTGGGTATGATCAAATCGAACGATCTAAAATCCATTATTGATTTCTTCACGAGTTTTGATTAACAAAATTTGGATTTTCAACCTTGGTTTGTGACTTCTACAATTTTCTGAAAGGTTGATGCAATTTTGTTGATTGAATGAATAGAGGTTCGTGTGTGTGTGTGTGTGTGTGTGTGTGTGTATGTTCACATATATTAATTTCTCTTGTTCAAGCAAATATTTGTGGACATTAATGTGGTAATCTCTGGATTTGCAGGTGTGCTCACAGGAGAGGAGATTTTTAGACCAGTTACCTGTTAAGGAAGATCGAAATCTTGGTTGAGGCTCTGATTTGCTGTAATTTATCGCCCGTGAATTTCTACATGCGGCCATCTAAAGTGACGATGGGTGTTGTTCGTTTCGAGATGACAATCTGAATCTTTCGCCTGGAAAATCTCACAATATTTTGAGGTAATTTGATTCACCATCTGAGCAAAAGAGATGAAAAAGATTAGGAGCTTAGAAATGAATATGCGCATCGCGACTGATAAAAATTTCCGGCTTCTGTAACTGCAGATTCTGAACAGAAGCTCGCCGGAAAAAAAGGATACTGATTTTCTCTCACCGGTAAATATTCAGTGGATTTTTCAGCTTCTCTCTCATCAAAGCTCCCCAATTTTTTTTGGTTAAATTATATGGTGCTCTTGCATCTTTGCCTTCCCATTTTTTTTCTTCTTGAATAAATTAATTTACCACCATTGTTGTTTGCATTTTGTTCATCGATCTCTCACCGCCCCATTTTTTTTTTTTTTTCACTTGCAAATCCATTTTAGCTGAAAATTGTGTTTTTCGATTTTTTAGAAATATTGTCGGAATCTAGATAACAGAACACAAAAACCTCCGTGAAGTGAAACGACGATCGTTTTCTTTGTTAACGGTGAGTACAGGTGCACGAAGGGTAGATGGACCGGATAAATACCCATCCCACCAATAGAGACGGGTTGTTGCTGTTGAGATCCGAATCCAGGTCAGCCTCCGGAACGACGTCGTCAGCTTCCCAATTCGTCTTGCAATGGGGCGGCCAGAAAAGGCTCCGCCACAGTACTAGCAACGACCCGACCGGTTCGAGAACGGGTCGACGTGCGACGGCAAGGATAGACCATCGTTTAGTGAAATCGGATACGAATGATAACTCCGGCGAAGATCCGTTAACGAATCGGCAGACCCTTGTTAATTTTGTTAGGAGCGCCGGCGGCCATCTGAACCTCCGTCAACGCCCGGCTTCTCCGTCTTCTCGAATTTTGAGGTAATCTTATTCCCTTTTCTCGTTTCATTTTCTTCGGGGAGTTTTCATTATTTTTTTATTTTTTTTGTTCATTTATTGGAAAATTATGCAGAATGATGATATATTTTCCATGGTTTTTACAAAGTTGTCGGTTTGGTTTCTAAGTGAAACTTCTTATAATTTCTGAATTACATTCAATTTAATATCTAGTTTACGATGATTTCACCCGATCGTGCCCCAAATGATTTTAGCCGTCAGATCTAAGAGTGTTTGTATGATTGTATGCAATATGAGGCTAAGGGGTGATTGTTTACAAAATAATTTACTCACTTTTATTTCAACTCAAAATCTAATTCAACTTTAACTCAACTCCACTATCTTTAATATTATTTATATAATTAAATAATACAAATCAATCATACTTACACATCACATCAACTTTAATTCACTATTCATCCACTCACATAATTTTAACTACCTATCATTTTCAATCATTTCCAATTATTTATCTCTTACTTTTACATCAAATCAATTTTAATTATTTTATTTTAAATATTATTTTAATACATTCTTAAAATTTCACTACAACTAACCATATCACTTTTTTCAAAATTAACTATAGTTAACCAAAATAACTCAATTTGAACAAATTATTTCATAAACAATCAAGCCCTAAACTTTTTATGAAGAGCTATTCACTATTAATTTTGCGTGAAAAGTTCCTCACATTTTACTTTTTTTGGGCAATCAATGGGCAAAAGTAATTTTACATCACAATAGTTAATTTAACTTCGCTGGTTTTAAGACGTCGGATCAATATACATTTGGACAATATAAATGTGGGAAAATGCTATGGTACTTTTACGGAACTATTCTGTCGGGTTTTGTAACCGTTAGATTAACTATTTTTGACGGTTTTATGATGATCTAACAGTTACAAATCTCGATTGAATAGTTCTGTAACGAGACCTTAGCATTTCTCATAAATGTGTGATCTAACAGTTTGAAATAGAATTGAATTATCTCCCAATAATGTCACATTTAGGATTAGGTCTACAAATAGGTGAAGTGATGAAATCCCAATCCGACGGCTCTTAATCAACCTCTTTTCACCCTCCTTTTTAACTTTAGGCTATACAAATCACGCGCGAACATATCTTGATCCTCGGCCCCTTTTAAAAAAAGCAAAACCCAAAAGAAAATTAGAACCACAAGACAAAGTCGTCTTTCAACAGATCCCCTGTTTTTATGCAACACACCACTAAACTCCATCATCCCATGATCCGAAATTTCTACCTCCAAAGGGCTTTTCCGTAATTTTCGCCACTACCCACGAAAATTCTCTTACTTTTCCCGGTAACTTTTCTCTCCTTTTTATTTTTGTAATTGTCAATTTCAAGATTGGTTTTCTTGAATTGTTTGTTCTTCGTCTTTTTGATATTTATCTCATCTCTTTCACGTTTAAAAATTTTGTGTAGGAGTTCAGAGGGTTCAATCGGTATGAAGGGACTTGGCAATGGAGTGATGGATAGAAAAGTCCCACCCATTAATACCAATAACCATAATAAGAATACTAGTAATAATATTATTACTAATTGCAGCAAGAATAATAATGTTAATAATAATCACCATAATAAAGACAACCACCGTGTCGCCGGAGGTGTTGGTTCCGGGTCGCCGGAGGCAGTCACCGCCATCTGGCCGCCCAAGTTTGTGATTGCACTGACAAATAAGGAAAAGGAAGAGGATTTTATGGCGATTAAAGGGTCCAAGCTGCCTCAAAGACCTAAGAAGAGGGCCAAATTCATTCAGCGTACCCTCAATGTGAGTTTTTCATTTTTTTTTTATTTATATTTTTTATAGGGAAAAAAAAAACTTTCATGGATAAATTGTGTGTATCAAATTTTCAATTTTTTTTACCACTTTTGCATTTAGGAGAAATTTGTAGGGTGATCCCCTTTGTTGAATTTTTTGGCTAATTAAGTATCCGAAACCTATATTTTAGTAATGAGCCACATAAATGGGGTTGGTTATGTGGTGATTAGGTGAAACATAGTTGCATCAAATTGCATGTATGATAATTACAATATTATCAATATAATTATCACTTCAAATCAATATTATCAACAACAACATCACCTTAATTTCACTATTCATCCACTCACATAATTTTAACTATCACTTCAAATCTTCTTTTTCCTACTTTGCATCAAATCAACTTTAATCATTTCATTTTAAATATTATTTTAATATATCCACTAACAATTAAACATACCAACTTTTTCAAAACTAACCAAACCAAACAAAAAAATTCAAACAAAACCAAAAATTTTTATATCCAATCATCCTCTTAACTACAAGTCTTCAACAACAACAACATAACCTTTTTGTCCCAAACAAGTTGGGGTAGGCTAGAAATGAAACCTAAAAGAACCAATGGTAAGAGAAACATAAAAAGGGCTCAAAACAAAAGGAAGAGATTGGAGCAAAAGAGAAAGAAGCAAAAGTCACGGTTCGACACGTTGATTGGTAGCCTCTAAGCGCTCCTATACACCGCTAAATCCTTGGAAATATTCTAATCTTTAAGGTCTCTCTTAACCGACTCTTCCCAAATGAGTTTAGGTCGACTTCTACCTCTCTTTATATCATCGACCCGCAGTAGAACACCCCTACGCACCGGTGCATCAGGAGGCCTCCGTTGGACATGTCCGAACCACCTCAGCCGATGTTGAGAGAGTTAGACTAATTATAAGAAAATAACTTCAAGTTATTTTAAATACCTCTGATCATGTATTATGAATGCACCTTAAGATTTGTGTTTGTTTTTGTGAAGTGTTAAAAGAGAAACTTTTAAAACGTGTCAAAGGTCTATGATTTCAAGGGATTATGCAATTTATTTGGTAGTTAGGCATGTGCAAGCCAAACAACTAGTTGTTGATTGATCTTTATCTTCTGAATCCTATACATTGCCATTATAGTCAGAATAAAAAAATATCATAAGGCCTAATCAATTATTTCGGATTTGCAGCTGGTGAGTCCAGGTGCGTGGCTATGTGACCTAACACTTGAACGTTATGAGGTCCGAGAGAAGAAAGTTTCGAAGAAGGTACTCGATTTTGTAGTACTTTTTATTTAGGCAATGATATTGTTTTCTTAAGGGGAAAAAATGAGCTCTAAGTCTTGTATTATGATTTTCAGAGACCGAGAGGGCTTAAGGCTATGGGAAACATGGACTCAGACTCGGAGTAGGAGGAATATTAAGACACCAGAAAAATGTGTACCTATAGAGAAAGTTGTGAAGAAATTGATGCAAGTTGGAGAGGTTTTACAATGTCATGATATATCTATCACAAGAAAAATCTTCTTTTGGAACAATTTGGCTGGAAAATTCGAGTTCAAATCGGTTTCGGTTTTGCCTCCTCTCCTGCAGTCTTTCCTTGGCAAAATAATGTCAATTGAAGGGAGAGTTGTGGTTAAAAATCTGGACATATCTCAATACAAGGCGTTTTTTAATTAGCATAAGTTGTTGAAAATTGTTGTATAAACTGTTACATGAAAAATCTCAGAGGTGTTATGCATCTCTGACGTTTGTTCATTTTTGAATACTTACGTTCGAGATTTGTCAAGTACTACTACTATTTGTTACTTCAAATTGAGATTTTTATATGTTATAAAATCTGAAATAGTAACACACTTTTAAAATTTGAAATTGAACTTGTGGAACGACATAATTCGATTTCATTCATGAAATAAAACAATTTGACCACGTTATAATCATTGGTAATCCGTTCAAAGCATGAAAATACAAAAATTTTGATTAAAAATGTTAATTGGACATAATTTAATAACATTGAAATTACCATATTATGATAGAGATAGAGAATATATAAAATAACACGGCCAATTGAAGAGAGACAAATGTATTTTACTGCGGCATAAGAAAAGCAAAAAATATTCACTTGCTTAACAATGAAGGTAACTCGATTCAAATATTATTTAATTGGTCATATAAACGTGTCGGTCGAATTTTAAAAGTAGGGCAAATTTCACCCTCAATTTGAGCCACGCCTTCGCCTACTCCACAAAGTAGTTAAAGCTATTATTTTAACTTTCTCCTAAAGTCTACTTCACAAGAACAACAACATTCCCAGTTCAAAAAAAATTCGAAGTCCATTGTTTACAATAAAATTTCAGTTTGTGACTATAAAAAAAATTGATATTTTCTTTATGTACAAAACAAATGTAACCCAGTCCAAGGCCACTTAATCACTAAGGGGGTGTATTCGTTTCGGAATTCGAGTAACATTTAAAAATTTTTTAAGATTTAAGATTTTTGAGGATTTTCAAATTTTAAAAGAATCTTATAAAATACCTATAAAATACCAAGTCTAAAGGTGGGATTTGTAGTGAGATTTCCTACATGTTTTTTTCTTTAGAAATCCCAGCAAATCCTTATAAATCCTAACCTTAAATTAGTTAAATACACCTAAATTTCGTAAGACTTTTTAAAATCCTAATTGAATACCCCAAGACTTTTAAAAGTCTTGAGAAATCTAAATTAAATACACCAGGATTTCTAAAGTCCTAAAAATTTTTTAAAAGTCTTTATAAATCCCATTTATAAATCCCAATTAAATACACCCCCTAAGTTAAAATATAAAATAATAACTAATAAGTTGCTGTAAAAATCACCTTAACTTGTATAAAATAGAATTCTCATTATAGTTAATTAACAAGAACACATATTAAATGGTTACTATTTTATTATTTTGTTTTTTAAAACCGATTTATTGAAAAATTAATATTATGCAGCTGCAACTTAGTGATAAAATTATACATACCAACTAATAGATCTAAGTAATCAAAGCGCGCACACGCTTCGCATGTTTAAAGGTCTAACTAATGTACCAATTTTGCCAATTAAGAACATCATTAAG
>CACSLK010030875.1:4138167-4155205 GCA_902706635.1 Striga hermonthica | reverse complement strand
TTTTTTTTTTTACGGCTTGGATTGAATTTAATTGTCATTACTGCTCTGTTTTAGTTTCTGAATATATGTTGGCTTCGTGTTTGCAGACTATTTTGATGTTGTGGGAAAAGAGAATTTTCTGAAGGAAAAAGGTTACTGCAGAAGAGGAGAAGTCGATGGATTTCGCCAGAGCTAAGATTAAGAGCGCATATTGTCATATTATGTCGACCAAACAATTTTGATCTGGATGATACACAAGGTCACACATAGGGATGTAATCAAATCAATTTTTTTTATTCGATTCGAGATTCGAATTCGGTATTCGAGATTCGGATTCGAAATATTCAAATTCGAATTCGAATACGAATGATATTTTATATTCGAAAAATAAACGAATCGAATTCGAATTTGTGTATATTCGATTCGAAAATATTATCGAATATTCGATTCGTTAAAGATAATTATATAAATTTTATAAATTATATATAATATAAAATTTGTTTCTATATTTATATATGACATAAAAAATAAAATACAAATACACAATTTGCTAAACACTATCCTAACTCCTAGTCATAATTCCCGTCTTCACTCTTCAGTGTCTTCAGTCTTCACTCTTCATTCTTCACTACAGCCGCCGCAATCACAGACAATTTCACAGTCCACCGCCGATTCTTGTCCAGTTGTCCGCGCTTCTCAGGTCACCGCATCCTGCCTGTTCTCGTCGGGGTTCCTCGGTTCACCGCCGCACGCCTGTCCTCGTCGGCGCTCCTCAGTCCAGCTCCTCGTCCGTGTTCCTCGTCTCATCTGTATCTGGTACTTGTAAATCGGAGCTCACCCAAGGTAGCTTGGAAACTCAAATATAACCGGCTCTTAACCCTTCTTCCCCTTTCGATTTTCATGCTCCTATATTCTATTTATTTTTTCTTTTCTTTTTATTTTTCATATATTTAGTTTGTCTATTCCCATCCTTTGGGTGCTTTCTCTAGTGATTGTTGCGTGAAAGATTGGGACTTTTTGCTTAAAGTTTGCTCTTTTTGGTTTCCAAATTCCTTTTGTGAATTTGTAGTTTTTTTTGAGTTTTAATTCTAATACTCTTTAACGTGCGTGCTAATTGATACCAGTTTTTGAGTTAATGAATTGCACTTCTGATTTGTGTTCTTGTTTTTCTGGGGTCGTCCCAAAGGTGTCACACCAAAATACAGTCTTGCACCTCTTGTTCCCGGGCTCTCTGAACTGCTCGGTATTCAGGTATCAGTTCACAGGAAAATATTTTTTTTTCAGTTAAATGGAAAGGGGGAAAGGAAGCCTGAGAAGGAGATAGATTTCATTGAATATGTTAGTTATGTTCTGTGTTGTGCTAATTAAGGGTTGGATCTTGTTGCTAAGCCTGAGAAGGACTGAAGGAGATAGCTATGTTAGTTACTTTTTTTTAATACATTTCATAGGGGTGGGCAAAAAAACCGAATTTTTGGGTACCGAACCGGACCGAAATGGTCCCGTTCCGAAAAGTAGGGTTCCAAACGGTTTTTAAAGAAAAGAAGAGAAAAGTCGAGAGAAGAGAAGAAAACCACGCCAACGCCGGACACCATCAATTCCCACTCTTCACATGCCATCCACTGTCGGTGCCCCAATAGCAACTGGCATTGTTCGGCCCGCCTTGTTGACAATAGGTCTATCTCGATTCCTAACTCCACCGCCGGAAAACAGTAATTCAATCAGTGCTTAATAGAATTCATCTTCTTAAATGGTCTCCCGTCTGCACTCCAACCTTTAGAGTTTTTATTTGAATAGCATCTGCACACTAGCCCCCACCTTCTTAATAGGGTTTGCAGTATTTTGTTGAATTTCACCTTTTTTTTTTTTATTTATTTTATGCCTTGCTTGGGACCCTTTTTTTGTGCACTAAATTTTACAGGCAACATCAAGTCAGTGCTTTACTTGCCAAAGAAAAGATGCACCTTTATTTGAATGTGTGTGTGTGTGTGCAACTGAGTTCTTGTCTTTTTTAATATCTGTGATACATACATGTTAAGTTTTCAGAATGCAGCTCAATGCTATACAGTAAGGTTGCAAATGGAGGGGGGGTGAGGGGTGTCACATCTGAAATATTTGATGTTCTATTTTTGTTTGGAAAGATAGGTTACTATCAATATGTGAGGCATTAGTCCACATTCAAAGTGGTGCCACCCTGCCTATGTGTTTAGCATCGAACTGTTTGTAGATTTGACTTACCTCATTTTCATTACTTTGATTAAATTCATCTCTTTTTACATCACTGATCAGTGATCAATTTGCCTTGAATCCTTGGTTGTGGTCAGATCCTTGTAATGGGCACCTATAGGTTTCATGACTCCATGTCTCGTCCTGGAAGCACTTATCGCACAACCGATGAGATTAGTGGATTTAGGCAGGTGGTTGGATATATACTCTCATGATAATGAGTAACTACTTCAATGCGTTTCCCTTATGTTCCCAATTCTCTTTTTCTACAGAAGAGTGATCCTATTGAGAGAATCAAGAAAGCTGGCATTACCTCATGATTTAGGCACTGAAAAAGAACTAAAGGTAATATCGTAACACATCTCCATGTAACTTATGTATAGGGCAGTGTTGTCAAATAGCGGCCACGGCGCTGTGGCGGGCGGAAAATAGCCCAAGTCTATTAGCAAATAATAATAAGGTAATGTTTGGTTGGCTTGATTGGGCAAGATATAAAAACAGTTGTTAATAAATCCATAGCTTTAGTCTTTGATCTGGGGCAGGCCGGTTTTTCTATCAAGCCAATTTCTTATACCACATCACACCCTCCCTGGTCGGATACACAATATCCGTCCTTTCCTCCCCTCCTCGTCAGCCTCCACGCCTTCGATCCTTCTCTGTCTGGTGGCTCCCTTTCTCCTTCCGTAGATATATGGCGGTTTTTTGGCTTTCTGCCATTGCCCGCCATCCCCCAGTGATAACCCTGGTATAGGGAACGTTCAATTTTTTCTGTAGTTCAGATTTCATCTTGTATTACATTTTGATTGGTATTTGAATTATTGGATTCTTTTGTATAGAATGGTTCTGCATTTGTTTATTTATTTTTTGTTGCAAATTGGATGATGAATTGTGATGATAAGACCTTGTGTTGTTTCTCTTCTGATTCAGGATGCCGGAAAAGAAATAAGAACAGAGGTAAATGGTGCTATTTCGAGAGCTAATGTTAGAACTGTCCAAATTTCATGTCTGGTTGAATTGAATGGAGCATATGCCATCATGCCATGAACTTTGGTCTTTGTCGCACCTTTTAAAATAATATAGCATCTGCCTCTAATGATTGCCACCTTTGTATAATTCTTGAAAAACATTTACAAGATAGAGCCCATATTAGCTTTTAAATAAACTCTGCCAAATGCCTGAGAAGAGTTTTAATGCAAAACTGCTTGCTATTCTTTCAATTCTCTCTGCACACACACACACACACAGACACAACTCTGTGTCCATATAAATTGTTGACCTGTGGGTAATAATATGTATATTTTTTGAGTTATGTTTGAACTGTTTGAAGTTTCACAATATACATGATATTCTGGATACCAACTCTCACGTGGTTGGTAATTTGGTTGTATTATGTGGCATTCATTTGGAGCCGACAGAAGAGTTGAGAAATATGCTTCTGTGAGTCGGGTCATCAAGAACATCTTTTCTTTCATTTAGCATGCATATGTATTTTTAGTTTCTGTTGTGGAATACGACATCATCTTTGTTAACGAATTTCAGTTATTTTCCTCATATGCAGATGGAGATCAATCTGCAGGGGTGGGAATTTTTCAAAGCCTTTATCATCCTCAAGTTTTTACTTGTTACATTCTCATGGTGTGCGATATCTTAGCAACTTGGTAAATTTTGCTGATAAAACAAGTAGACAGATGAACTTTGAGCATTTATTTAATGCTTGCACGACATCTGAGGCTACAAGGCGCGTTCATGCTCTTCTTCTTGTGTCAGGCAAAGCCCTAAGCGTTTTTTATGCTACAAGGCTCGTCAACAAGTATTCATTTATCGATAATGTCTCCTTGGCCCGGGACACTTTTGATCAAATCTCTATTAAGGATTCCTATACATGGAATTCCATGCTCTCAGCTTATGTCCGGAATTCCCATTTTGATGAAGCAATAAAATGTGCATTTGAAATGCTGTCAAGCACTGATGTTCGACCTGATTTCTACACCTTCCCCTCTATCTTGAAAGCTTGTAAATCTTTATGTGATGGGGCACTGTTTCATTGCTGGGTTTTGAAATTGGGGTTTGAGTGTGATGTGTTTGTGGCTGCTTCATTAGTGCATATGTACTGCCGTTTCGGGTTTTCTAGTCGTGCGTATACGATTTTCAGAAATATGCCATTTCGGGACATGGGATGCTGGAACTCCATGATTTCAGGATTTTGTCAAAGTGGCAATCATAAAAAGGCATTGGCCGTTTTTGATGAGATGATACTAAGAGGCATAGCAATTAACGCGGTAACTGTCTCTACTATTCTCGCAATTTGTGCACAAACTAATGATCCATTATGCGGCATGTTGATCCATTTATTCACGATATAGCACGGTTTGGAATCTAACATATTTGTTTCTAATGCCTTGATCAACATGTATGCCAAATTTGGCTACATGGATTGCGCCCGAAATGTTTTCAATCATATGTTTGTTAGGGATTTGGTTACATGGAACTCCATAATCGCAGCATACGAGCAGCATTGTTGTCCACAGGTAGCACTGGCTTTTTTTCACGAGATGAAGTCAAATAAAGTTCAACCTGACTCGTTGACACTGGTGAACCTATCCTCATGCCTTACTCAGACAAGAGATATTTTATGCAGCAAATCAATTCATGGATTTGTTATCAGGAGATGCTGGATCACAAAAGATACCATAATTGGAAATAGCATCGTCGACATGTACGCGAAATTAGGCATTTTGGATTCCGCACGTCGGTTTTTTGAGCAACTGCCTTTTAAAGACGTAATCTCGTGGAACACAATGATCACTGGTTATGCTCAAAGCGGCTTCGCGAGCGAGGCCATTAACTTGTATCGAGCAATGAAAGAAAAAGATAATCTGAAGCCTAACCAAGGAACGTGTGTGTCAGTTTTACCAGCTTATGCTCATTTAGGAGATCTTAGAGATGGAACAAGAATCCATTGTCTGGTGCTTAAACAAAATCTTGACGCGGATATGTATGTGGGCACTTGCCTTATCGATCTATACGGAAAATGCGGTAGACTAAGTGAAGCTATGCTGTTATTTAGTGAGGTGCCAAAAGAAACTTCAGTAACTTGGAATGCCGTAATATCGTGCCACGGGCTTGGTCAAACATCTGTCAGACTTTTTCACGATATGTTGAGTGAGAGAGTGAATCCCGATGAGGTGACTCTCTTATCTTTATTGACAGCTTGTAGCCATTCAGGTCTGGTAGATGAGGGAAAACGGTATTTTCACAGTATGGAGCAAGAATATGGAGTGAAGCCCACTTTAAAGCACTACGGGTGCATGGTTGACTTGTTTGGGCGGGCCGGGCTTTTGGAAGAAGCATACAAGTTTATTGAAACCATGCCTGTGAGGCCCGATTCCTCAATATGGGGCGCTCTTCTTGGTGCCTCTCGAGTTCATGGAAATTTTGAGATGGGCCAAAAGGCATCAGGCCAGTTATTCGAGCTCGACCGGGAAAATGTTGGATATTACGTTTTACTGTCGAATATTTATGCAAACTTTGGGCGGTGGGACGGGGTCGACACGGTAAGGTCATTGGCCCGGGATCGCGGCTTGTGGAAAACGCCCGGGTGGAGTTCGGTCGAATTAAATAACGAACTTGAGGTTTTCTATACCGGCAGCCGGTCTCATCCTCAGAGTGAGGACATATACAAGGAACTAGCTTCGCTAAATTCTAAATTGAAAAGCCTTGGTTATATCCCAGATTATAGTTTTGTGCTTCAAGATGTAGAAGATGACGAGAAAGAGAATATTCTCTCAAGCCACAGCGAGAGGTTGGCTATTGTGTGCGGAATTCTTAATACGCCACCTAAAAGCTCTATAAGGATATACAAAAATTTACGGGTTTGTGGCGACTGCCACAATGTGATGAAACTGATATCTAAAGTTACGGAGAGGGAAATTATCGTGAGGGACTCGAATCGTTTTCATCACTTCAGAGACGGGTTTTGCTCATGTGGTGACTATTGGTGATGTGTGTCACCTCCCTAGAGGTCATTGGAGTTAACTGTACTGCTGCCTTACTGAAAAATATAAACCACCGAATGGTACAGTCGATTTTGGTTTGTACTCAATCGGTTGTGGAGATGCTTTTATTTTTTCAATCTTCAATTTGTAGCTGCCTTTCCAACTTTGGCTATGACGGGGCAGAGGAGAAGCATTTTTATCCAAATGCAGTCGACTCCAACCTCTGCTTCTCTCAAGTTCTACGCCAATTATGGATACAGGGTGTGTTAACTTCCTAATGCACGTTCTGCAACAAGTTCTCCCCTGGCAAAGTCTCTGTGCGCTATTGATGATGCGTGTTCCAGTCCTCATGGGGTTTCTTTCTTTTTTCCCCTCTTTATTTTGTTTTAGGTTCTCCAAATATGCACTTTTGAGCATTTGAGCATTTGAGCATTTGAGGATCAGTTAGGATCAGAGCTAAGGCCATTGATGCACCTTCTGTTGCCTCTGTGTGTGCATTGGGTTGCTGAAGAAATGACTGTTTCAGTTCTGGTCGACGTCACCACTAATGCTCTTTGCCCGGGACAGAACACTTGCCCTCAAGCCATCTACATTAATGGCGTCCAGCAAACTGTGAGTCTTTACATTCAAAATTGTTGATTGTGGAAGTTTGACGTCTTCTGGACCTGAATTTGATCCTTTATCCCTTAGTTTTTCTTGTTGAATTTGGGGAGTTGTTTGTGTAAAACTATTATATGACTATATTTTACTTTTGATGACCACTGATTTTGTCTTTATATATATATATATATATATATATATATATATAATTGGATTTACTTGGATAAAGGACTTGATTTTTTTGGATGTATTTTTAATGCTTCAAGTGTTGATTCATATAGCTTAAAAATTAAGTTTTTTATTGTGGGGGTGCTCACTTCTGGAAAAAATAATTAATTTCCCACTTTTACTTGTATCATAGTTCTTATAAGCATATTCAGTTTTAGGATTGATATTGTGACGTGGATTAGAAGAAGGCAGCCTCCCAACTTGTGTGTTTATGCTTAAATAATTTTTCATCATTTTAAAATTCACTTGAACTACTTGTTTTGGGGATTGTTATAAGCCTCTTATGATTAATTCCTTATTACCTTACTACTTAAAGAGTGATAAACATGTCAAATGCACTTCAATGTAATACCCAAATCCTCTGGGGCTGTTGCATGCGGAACTCTATTGGCGAAGCTCAAAACTATTCTTTATTGTAAATTTGTAATGGTGAAATTGTCTACATAATTTAACCATCACCAAATTTTTTCCCGGGTGCTCACTCTCAAGCTGTTGCCTGCGGTTGTGGTTACAGGTAGTCGGCATATTCAAGATGATAGTTCTTCCACTTTTGGGTCAGTTGGCGGATGAGTACGGACGAAAACCATTGCTTCTTATCACTGTATCCACCACAATTGTTCCTTTCAGTATGTTTCTATAGATGGGATTTATTCTTTGCTCGAACTTTATTATTATGTTTTTAATCTTTTCGTTGGTCGTGTGATATCTTAGAATTGTGTACTAACTGAATGTTTGTCTGATTGTGGAAGTCATTGGGGAGTGAAATATGCTTGTAGTATCATTAGTCTGAAAGTCAGTAATGAAGGTTTGGGATTGAAAGATAAATTGTTTCCAGTTAAGAGAAAATCAGTCTAGTACGATCGTCAGATCTCATATAGAGAAAGATGCTCCTATTTACAGCTTTTCTTGAATTGAACAAGCCAGAGCCAGATGTGATGCTTAGAATAAAGGATTAAGCACACCAAATATCAGTAATTCAACTTGATATATATATAGTTATATACATTAGGTGATTAGACCATGTGTTATCTCACTTACTCATGGTGTTTATTTGTCCCCTCAATTTGTCACTTAAGATAAACTAGTAACGTGAAAGATGATAATGACAAGAATATCATACGCCATCCACTTTAGCTTACTAGTACTGTAATATTTTGTTTTTAATTATTGGATCACAATTTTTTTTTTTTTTTTCCTGAAGTATTGTTTTACTTTCCAGCTTTACTTGCCATTGATCAATCAAAAGGATCTGTGTATGCTTATTATGCTATCCGGACCATTTCCTATATCATAAGCCAAGGGAGCATCTTTTGCATTTCTGTTGCTTATGCTGTAAGTAAATTCAATGTTGTTACTACTGTTCCCGAACTGGGGTATAAGGATTCGGTTTGCAAATTATTTGCCCTCCTTTCAGGCAGATGTTATTGATGACAGTAAAAGGGCTGCTGCCTTTAGTTGGATCACAGGCCTTTTCTCCGCTTCACATGTTGTAGGTAATGCCTTAGCGTGTTTTCTTCCCGAAGGATACATATTTGAGGTATGCTTGTGTTGTCATCTTTTTTCCATATCGTTTTCTGTTCTTGTCTATCTCATTCATATAACTAGTTCTGAATTTCAGGTGTCGATAGCTCTGTTGATCTTTGTTCCTGTTTATATGGCACTTTTTCTGAAAGAAACAGTGGGACCAATTCAAAAACCAGACCAGCACATCTCTTTCTTTAACAAGGCATTGGATATTGTTAAAGGAAGATATTATGCAATGAAGTATCCGGTGCGTGTTGTTACCAGCAGGTATATATATACAGATGCTTTACATTATCCAGGTATTATAATTTTTATGTATTGACCATAGAATTAATATTATAATTATGCAAGCTTAGCTTCTAGTAAAACATTCCTTACCAATATTCTCACCAGCTTAGTTTATAATCTATGTATTTTTTATTTTCTTATTGTTGCCTCAGTTCAACGCTTAAGCGCATTTCTCTTGTTTCCTTCTTCTATGAATTGGGGATGTCTGGCATCAGCAGCGTCCTATTGGTATGTCTCGAACAAGTACATAAAGAATAAATAATATTTATGGCATAATTCATTGAACTTAACAAATGTTTCTTCTTAACAGATTCACTTTTTATTTCATTCTGCAAATACAAACCTTTATGTTATAATAAAAAGCAGTATCCTTTTAATATAAGTGGAGAATATGTTTGGAAATGGATTTGAAACCCCAACCTCCTCTCTAGTAGAGAAGACCTTGTATTCTCTCCTTGCATAAATTGATTCGGGAACATTTGTTAATTGTCTTCTCACAAAAATCTTTAAACCTGAATGTTTGCAACAGCAGTGCTGCAACTATGGTTTTAACGGTAAAAATCTGCTATAAGAGCAACCTAACACTTTGGAGTTTTTGTAAGTGCTGGTCCATTGCATATGGAGCTGGAAGAGTCATTGTTGACAATTCTCCTGGTATAGTGCTAATAATGGACTGGATCAAAATGGCTCAATTAAATTCTAGTGCTTCTTCTATTAGTGAAGTTTCTAGAAAAAAAATATATCAAACGACGCAACGCACCTTGGGTCGCTATGGAAACAGCCCCCTTGTATAATTACAAGGGTAAGGTCTGCGTACAACTGACCCCCCAGACCTCAACCTGTTGGGAATATACTGGGTATGTTACTGGGTATGTTGATGTTGATGATGATGTTATTATAAAATCAGCAGAAGTTTGTGATCTAAGTTGTTGGCATATGTGTAAATCTTCTTTAACTGGCTTATACAACCTTGCAGTATTACTTGAAATCAGTTTTTGGTTTCAACAAAAATCAGTTGTCAGAAATCTTGATGATGGTGGGGTTGGCTCTATTTTTTCTCAGGTATTTGAATATACCATCTCAAGATTTGTTTGGATACTTCATTCCGAACTTTTTCTTATCATCTTTTCTACTGTCTCGAGCCTTTGTAACTCTCCTAATATTTTTATGACATAAAAATTAAAAACATCATAAATTAACAATTTTTTCTAAAAATATATGAAAAATAAAATTTATTTTTGTAATTATAATATTTTTATACAAATTATATATAATATACATTTTGTTTATAATATATGTACATATATATATATTGTTATATTCCTAATATTTTTATGACATAAAAAAATAAAAACATCATAAATTGACAAAAATTTCTAAAAATATATGAAAAATAAAATTTATTTTTGTAATTATAGTATTTTTTAATTATAATATTTTTTTGAAAACGAATTTCGAATCGAATCGAATATGTTCGAATATTCTAAACGAATCGAATACGAATCAAAAAATGAATTCGTTATCAAATCGAATCACGAATCGAATCTTCGAATATTTTAAACGAATCGAATCGAATCTCTGAGTATTCGCTTTGATTCGATTCGTTTACAACCCCTCACATATGCATGCTTTAATGGCCGATGTCTTTGCATCATAAAAGATTCGCAAAAGTCAATAGTCATACTAGTGACTTATTCTAAAAAAAAAAAGTCAATCACCAAAACCCATTTTTTGCCTTAAAATAGTCCAACATAGTTCTTATGTTTCCACACAAGACTTCTTATTATCACAACATTATTGCACAATATCCTTCCACACACACACCACACCGTTGGAAGGATTACAACTCAAGGGAAATGAACAGACCCAAGCCCATATATAGCCAGGGCTTTTATTATACATGCATACATACATATATATAAATATATATTGGATATCAGAAATCAAGCGATCTGTCTCGCAATCTGGTGCCCATTCGGCATAGGCGCCACGTAGACAACAAACCCATCAGTCGGCAGCGGCGCCTGCCCTCCCGTGCTGAAAATCCGGTCGAACAAAAACCCGGCAAGCGCCCCAAATATAAAAGCCCCAACAAAGCCCGTTACAAGCCCAACAGCCGTCACGAAAAGCGTGGTGGCTGCCAGGCCCGTCAATCCGGAGGCCACCGTCACACCCACCAACTTCCCCAACGCGGCTCCTCCAACCTCGGCCGCGAATATCAAAGCCTCCCTAAGAGCCATAGTCAACGAGTGGTCGGCCGAGTAGACTTCCCATACAATCATCCCAATGTCGAGTAGGAACATGGCTGCCGAACCAAGGCTCGGCATTTTCCGAGAGTATAAAACGGCCGAGGCCTTGACCGGCACGTTCAAGTCGAAGGTAGCAGCGGGGGCCGCCTTGCTGGCGGCGGCTGAGTCATCGGACTTCATATCCACGTCATCATCACCGCCCAACAACTTATTACCTGTCGTCGTGGCCAGCTCGTTGTTGTAGGCCGCAAGGACACTCAGCCTGCCCGACCGCTCGAGTATGGAGGCGTACACGTCCAACTTCTGCTCAATTTCAAGGTTCTCGAACGTTCCTGTGTACCCGAGCTGCCTCTGGTGACTGAATATCGATTAACTATTTTATTAGTTTCAAAACATAAGGGTATTTTACTCGAGTATTTAGTATATAACAAATACAGGTGGTAAGGATGAAACCTTGTCAGTAGCCTGATCTAATAGGTTATCCATAATCAGGAAAATTGCAGTCTGGTCCACTAATTTAGAGTTTTTCCCTTTTTTTACCAGCATCCGAAATTAGTCTAATAAATCTTGAATTTTAGTCAATTTGGTCTAATTTCGATTCTAGACGCCGGTATCCAACGGTTATTTGGTCCAATAACGCTTAAATTTTTAGACAATTTGGTCCAAATTGGTCAAACAACTCTAAAATTTACGAATTCTTTTGGTCCAAATTGGTCAAAAAATGGTAACACTCCAAATTAGTTGACTAAAACTGTAATTTTCTCTCCATAATTTTCTCCTAATTTATTCTCGACCACTAGGTGCCGCGCACTCGCTCTTGCATCATGCCCAGAACTCCATTTTTCTTGGTAAAAAAATGCAACATGAACTTACATTAGCATTCATAATTTGCAACATCTCCTACATTCTCACCATAAATATGCCTTTTTTTTTTAAATGATTGTACGGTCAAAATGTACGGAGACTGCAAATTATGAATGTTGATGAAGTTCATGTCAGCATTAAATACTGTACGTTGTTTAAAAAAAACAAGCATATATAGTACAAATTGCAGCCAAGGTTAATTTTTACCATAACAACGAATAAAATGATCGATCGATTGATTGCTTACCCGCTGACGAGGTCTTCGAAGGTGATGGCGATGCTCCTAAGGTACCTCGAGAACTCGGCCGAGGCGTGTGGGTTGAGACTTAGCCTCATGTAACTTATGTTCACGTCGTCTAGCTCCTTCACAGCCTCGGCTAGTTCGTTTACTTGGCTCTGATCGTTTGTGTTGAGGGATTCGAGGGCCTCGAAAACGACCTTGTGATGCTCGATCATCTTGTCGAGATAGTCCCGCCTGAGAGTATAGTTCGGGACGAGCTGGAGGGCGTTGTTGAGGGAATGCTCCACGTAGGTGTGGATGATGTTGGCGACGGACAGCCTGGCGGAGTCCCCTCTGTAGCTGTGGAGCATGGCATTGGCATCGTCTAGGATTGTGTTGACGGAGGCCATGTTGTCGTTGGCTATGCGGAGGTACTGAAGCTGTTCGCCTATGCTGGAGAAGGTGATGTGGTACATGTTGTTCACTTCGTGCCCCCGGATTACTTGAGCCAGCTGCCGGAGCTTCTGGTCTTGGAGGAAAACCGTGTTCGCGATTGGTGACGACATTTTTTTGTGTGTTTATTTATTTATTTATTTATTTTATTTTATAAAGTGGTGTGTGTGATTTATGGCCTGAGAGGCTGTGAGGGAGATGCAGTTATATAGAAGCTCTATGTCTAACAGTCTAAGGAGCTTCTGGTGTGAAGTAAGAGTTTATGTGTCAAGGAAAAATGTAACCATGTTAAGTAAATAATGGTAATGTCACTAAATGGCCATGTAGCTTTTAGAAAGATAAATAGTAGTCATTTTTTTGTGGAGGTATGAAATAAGAGTCTTTTCGTCTTGTGAAATGACACAAGTATCCTTTTGAAAACCCAACTTTAATAGTGACTGTGTCATTTCACATGGCAGAATGACTAATTTTCATGCTTCTACAAAAAGAATGCCTAATTAAAATATATATAGATGGACTCGTTTGTTTGTTAGTTAGTGGATTAGTGCTAAATTAGGTTATGTTTA
Organism: Striga hermonthica; assembly: GCA_902706635.1. NCBI lineage: Eukaryota > Viridiplantae > Streptophyta > Magnoliopsida > Lamiales > Orobanchaceae > Striga > Striga hermonthica. The sequence continues at coordinate 4,142,016 of CACSLK010030875.1, read as the reverse complement.
GTAGCCAAATAAACAAGCTTATAGCATATTTGGTTACCTTATAAGCTTCTTTTATTCAAATAAGTCTCAATGGTAGGACGAGCTTTTTTAAAAAAAACTCGAGCTTATTTCAAAAGTTTCTTTAGGTAGTTTTTCAAATACGCTAGTTGAATTTTTATTTCAGCTAGTTTATCAGCTGATTTTATCAAACACTTTTATCGTATAAATTAATTTTTCAGCTATAAATCATAAGTTAACGATCGGCACAACACTTGTGGGCTAGAGAGTATCCTTTATGAATACGGGCCTAAACTGGTATGAGCCCAATAAAAATGTGGGTCAAATGATTTCAAATGTGGACCAGCCCCGAATACTTATGCATAACAATCGATGATAGCAATTTTTTAAAATTATTTGACTAACTTGTATGTAGCGGAAACGAAAATTTGTCTGTATCTTTTATCCGATGGTTATTAGAGTCGTTGGTATTCTCCACGCTCTGAAACGCGAGCTGTCTTGATGCACTACAAAAAAATGATGAAATTCCAACGGAAATATATTTCAAATAATTATTCCAACGGCAATTCAAACGGATATTTCAATACTATTATTTCCGTTGAAATTTTTCAATGGATTCCAATGGAAATTCCAACAAAAATATTCCGTTGGAATGGGTTTTCCATTGGAATTTTCGTTGGATTTTGACGATTCCAACGGTGGATTTTTTAACGGGGGTGGAAAAAAAAATTCTAACGGAATTTGCATATTCCAACGGAAATTCCTACGGTAAAAGCCGTTGGAATTATAGCCGTTGGAATCATCAAATTCCATCTAAAATTCCAATGGAAAACACATTCCAACGGAATATTTCCGTTGGAATTTTTGTTGGAACTATTCCAACGGAAGCTATTCTATTGGAATATCCGTTGGAATTGCTATTGAAATATATTACCATAGGATTTTCCGTTGGAATATAACATTTATTTTGTAGTGATGGTTTCGGCTTAACAAGAGAAAAACACTATATAAAGATTATGCATATTTCTCTAACTTATTTTCTTGTCTCGTATTGTCTCCTTTCAAGATGCACAAAAGCACCTTATTTATACTAGTCTTCATGGAACTCAAAATAAATGAAGACTTAAATATGTAAACCACTACCTTTAAGTGGATGTTACCAATTGACGCAATATAACATCAACTAAAAGCAATATGAACGATATAAAATTGATTTTGGAAGACAATTTATTAACTTTAAAAGAACGGATTGCAAAATTTCATTTTTTAAATAATTTAATTTTTATTTTGTATTTTTTTTTAAAAAAAGTATTATCTAACAATAACCTAAATTATTAAGTATATATCTAACTCTTGAAATGTAAATTATGCATGCATTTTTAATTTTACGATATACATTTTAAAATAGAGAGGGTCGAGAAAATCTCCTTCAGTGTTCCCCGCTTTCATTATTCATTAGGCACATAGCCCTTTATCTCAATAATATATATACATTTTAAACAATTCGGGAACTTGTTTCTTTTTATTTGATTATTAATTTGTGGGGCAATCAATGAAGAAAATTATTAATGACGTGAGATTTTTGTTGTAATGATTTTGTGTTGTTTTGTGGTCATCTCTTAAAGAAAGCTCGTCGCCATAGCCATAAGTGGATAAGCTGTTGCGAGTGCAAAATCTCCATCTCAATTATTATTCATCTGCAAATTGTGTCCATCAATTTGAACAAATATCAGTATTAGAATATATACTTGTGAGTTGTCTCACATCGTTTATACATGAAATTATGGAAAATAGACCCACCTTATAAGTCTAATGGACTACTTCTCTTTTCACCAATTGGTTTTGAGATAGAACCTCATTAGAGCTTCATATTGGTTTTTTCCCTCTCATGGTGAGTTTTATGTTAGTGGGACTGCACTCGTTTTCCCCCAATTTCATTCATGGCATCAGAGCCGGTTCTATGGGCACCGTCATAGTTTTCCCCCAGTTTCTTTTATGGTGTCAGAGCCGGTTCTATTGGGACCATGTGATGACGTACCATTTTTTCGCCACGTACCCGTTTATGGGAGTCTACTTCTAGTAGGGCTTGGGCACCCAACTCTGTATATGGGTTTGAGCTTTCTTATTAAGGACTCACCAGTGAGAGAGCGTATTAGAATATTCATTTGTGAGTTGTCCTACATCGTTCATACATGAAAAATAGATTCACCTTATTCAAATGGGCTACTCCTCATTCCAACAATTAGTTTTGGGATGGAATCTCATTTGGACTTTTTTTCTCTCATAGTGCGCTTCATGTTAGTGGAATTGCCCCCGTTTTCTCCCGTTTCTTTCAATTAGTACGATTTTTTTTCTATATATATTACTAATTGAGTAATGGTCCAACTTTTATTTCCATTATTTATAGTAAATTGTCTTCACGTTTCAGTCGTTTATGGGTTGGGGTATCTTCCTCTCAATTTTATATTATTATGGGTCCTTGAGAAAAAAAAATAATATGTTTCAGTGAATAAACTCCAGTGAATAACTGAATATGGAATTAAAAAGTTATTATATAGTAACTGTTTTTTCAGTTTCTTTTATGTGAAAATATCTATTTTCACCCCGTTTTGAAGTCTTGATAAGTTTTTCACACCGCCCAATAAAAAGTTAAGTTTTTCACCCCAGAAAGTGCGAATGTTATGCGAAAACTGTCGCATATTCATCGCATAATTGTCCATATGCGAAGGATATGCGAAAAAATTGTCGCATAACTGTCGCATATCAATTGCGTAATTGTGCAAAGGCATTGTGCGATAAATATGCGACAGTTATGCAATTGATATGCGACAGTTATGCGAAAAACTGTCGCATAACTGTCGCATATCGAATGCATTGTGCGATGAATATGCGACAGTTATGCAATTGATATGCGACAGTTATGCGACAGTTTTTCGCATAACCTTCGCATATGGACAGTTATGCGATGAATATGCGACAGTTTTCGCATAACCTTCGCACTTTCTGGGGTGAAAAACTTAGCTTTTTATTAGACGGTATGAAAAATTTAATGTGTCTTTGTTATGGGGTGAAAAAGATTTTTTCCCTTCTTTTATATTATCATAAAATTTATTTTTTATTATTATTATTGGTCTACCAGCTCCAACTAGCTAATTAAATAGTTACAACTCGTAGCTTTTCCAAACAAAAGTGTTAGTATTTTATACAAGTCGGCCTGTAATGAAAAGGTATTGGTATTAAAAACTTTGTATACTCCTCACAAGTAAATTATAAAATAATTTGTTATTTGCACGTTTATTCTGCTTGCCTTTACTACTTTTCATTTCAATTATTTATTACTCAGTATATCAGTCCCGCAAATAATTAGGTGTGCCCTGGCGAGAGTGAACACACGTAAAAAAAAAAGAGAGTGATTTTAAATTGAAATTGTTGTCCAATTTATTCTAGCCCACGCGCAGAGAGAGGACAAGGTAAGTATTGTTTAAATGACATGTGTCTTATTTTTATAGGTTAATGAATTTTATATATCATATTAAATAAATTAAATTATCAACTATATTTTATATTAAAAAATACAAATAAAAATATCAAAATTCATAATTTTTCATTCTCTACAAATAGAGACCACATTTGATAGATTTTGGAATACAATTAATTTATTATTTTTTATAATTAATTTATGTTATTAGAATATGATGACGCAAATCTATAATAAAATGAACATATTACATAGTAAGATGGACATGTTATATAATAAGATGAACATGTTATAGAATAAGATGAAAATGTTACATATTTACAAAATAAGGTGAACATGTTGTAAAATAAGATGGATATGTTACATAATGAAAT
>CACSLK010030875.1:4085402-4107717 GCA_902706635.1 Striga hermonthica | reverse complement strand
AAAAAAAAAAAAATGATGTTTTCGAGCAAACATAAGAGTAGATTTATAAAAAGACCAAAGGATTTACTAGAAATTAAATGGAGAAAAGATTTTCCTGTAAAAAAATATTAATTGCTGAAAAATTAAATATGTAGCCGTAATAAACTCAAAAGTGCAAGAAAGACTTGTTTAATTTACATTACTTATTATATAAATTAATTCTCTCCTCTCCTCTAGCCCTTGAATTCACGTTACTTATTATATGATCACTCACTACTTGTCCTCAATTCCAATCATTTTTTATTTTTGAATTGTTGTGACAACAAGTAATTCTCAATATGTGTATCATTTTTATGAACTGTATAATGCATATAGGAGAGAGAGTTAATAGCATGCAAACCCTAAATAATTGAAAAAAAAAAACAAAAAAAAAAACCCCATAAGCAACCTCATTACCTCAACCCCTTTTCTCACTATAAATACACCAACTTAATCACACTTTGCACCACAAGCACAAAACACCCCAAACCCAAACACAAAAGAAAACCAAAAACACCCCCCAAAGCAATCAAGCATGGCAGTCAACGTGTTCGGAAATCCGGTGACCGACGACACGGTTAGGCTCGTTTATCCGAACCTCACCCAAATCACTCCCTTGAACCGTGCTGACGTGGCACTTCAGTACATGAATGCCGAGAGCAAAGCCGATAACGCAAGCACGTTCGTGCACAACACCAAAAGGGACTACGGCAACGGAACCTCCACGCTCGGAATGTTTTACAATGCCACCGGTGGGACCCTCTCGCTCCAGCTCACTCACGACTGGGAAGGCAGTGTTTGGCGCTCACCTATCCCTCAGGTCATCCAAAACGGCCAGTGGGCCGCATTTCTACACGTCCGTTATAACGTCATGGGCGCGTCTAAGGGAGCTATGGTCTACCGTGGCCAAGTCAATAACGGGCTCAACCGCGATTGGATGATATGCTTCAACACGTCCCGTCGCCACTTTCAAAACCGCGTGAGTTAGCGCTATATATATATATATATATATTATATTTTAGTAGAACTGATACAAATTTTATAACACCAGATTCAACCAACATCTAAATCAGTTTTAACATCTCTTCAATATTGTCAATATAATTAAATAATAAAAACAAATTATTAGCACTTTCCTGCATAATAATTAACTATTCATCTGTTCACATATTTTTTAACTATCTGTCATTGTTATTTTACTGCATTTATATCAAATCAACTCTAATCATTACATCTAAATTCATATTCGCTCATAAACTCAAAATGATCAAATCCAAATTTATACTAAAATCAATTCTTTTCGATCGTAACTCATTCTATCAATAAATCAAATTCCATAAAAATAAAAAAAATAATCATTTTCAATCATAGGTTGAGTTAGTGAATTAATTATTTTCTTTTTAAAAGTAAATACTTATCGATGATTGGATGCGTTTGATAATTAGGTGTACGCAGAAATCCGCGTGCAAGGCGGTTTCAATTCCGTCAACTGGGGCACCATCGACAATAATATGGAGAGGCAGCAGAATAATTTTACCAACACCCAAAATGGCGGCATTGCTCGGGTGTCGATTGGTTCGGGAAGTTCGCCTGAGTTTGTGGGTATACTGACGTTAGAAGGTTTGACCCCGAGAGCTATGGAGTTGGCCGATAATATAAGCGCAATCTCACCATCACTCGACTCCAAATATGACGAGACTGATGCCACTGCAGAGGGGGAAGAGGGTGACACACCAGCTGCTGTTGATACTACTACTGCTGCTACTACTACTGCTGAATAATTGAGCTTTATTTGGAATTAATAATTAAACAACTACTATATATATCCCCAAAGAAAATAATAAAAATAATAATGATCATGATGAAATAAAGCCAAGTGCATGGCTATTTGTTTGAATTGTCTAAGTTGTTTAAAGGGGAGATGGTAGTGTTGGTTGTATTTGATGAACAATGTTGGTTTATGTTGTGTAATTTCGTTGTTTGTGGTAATAATAAAATGTGAAGTGTTATGTGTTGTAATTGTCGAAAAAAATAAAATTGGGTTAGATATTCCATATTTAATGACAAGTTTTCTCAATTCTGTCCGCCACACAATTTCTCTATTGGTATCCCCTCGTATATAGAATATATAAACGTGATTACTTTGAAAATAAAGATTAAATTTTATACAAAATAAATAAATATAATTACATCTACTTTTTTATAAAAGAAAATAACTCGAGGAAGTCTGCATTAAAAAGTAAAGGAGGTTATGAAGTGAACTTTTGATGAATTGTTTCATTAATTCTATGAAAGTAGTAAACCAAAACTAATTTAAAATTTCATCCAACACAAGTACATATATTTTCGATGACTTTCCCAACAAAAAGTTAATTCAAAGTTCAAAGTATTAAGTATATACTTTCAAATGTACATCACTACCTATATCTACAATAATATTTTCATGCTAAATTATACTTAGACAAGCACATTGTTGAATATTGCGTGTCTAAAGTTTACCCAGCTCATAGTAGGTAAAAAAAAAAAAAATCAGAACTATGATTTTTGATTATGCATTTTATTTTATTTTATTCATGGAATGCGACAATTCAACCCGTCCAACAATTATATATTCTAATTTTAACAAAATTATATATTTATGCAATAGAATGTTGCAGTTTTATTTATGTTACTTTTTTGAGTAATAATAATTCTAATTTTAAAGTACGTAGATGTGCTCGAAAAAAAAAAAATGATTGCCTAATCGTTATACCTGCTTAACATTAATCGTTATAATTGTTTAACATCAACTTTATCGATTTTTTTTTTTTAAGTATGTGGATGTGGTCCCTATTGGTTTGGAAGCAGGCCATGCATGGATTATTTGATCTCACGGCCGACCATAACGATGATGACTTGACTGGAAATATCAATTCAAAGCGACTTTGCTCTTCTTTCAATATTCATTTACAGACATTCAATGTGTCCATATTGATATTGAATGTGTGTACATATTATTGTTCACAAATTAAGCCAGCTGTAATATGAATCTTCTAAATCAAACATTTTAGCAACAAAAAAGATAAATAATTTTTTCCAACCTGTACTATACGTGCTTTTGGAATTTTCAACCTAAAGTATTTTTTGTTGTAAAATACAACCTCAACTACATATACAATCACTATTTGCACGCTCGACCACATCTTGACCATACATGTGTCCTTTTTTGTAGATGATCGGACGGTCAAAAAGTAGTCGAGCGTGCAACTAGTGACTGTATATGTAATTCAGGTAACATTTTACAACAAAAAATACTTTAGGTTGAAAATCTCAAAAACACGTATAGTACAGGTTGGAAAAAATTATTTACCCCAACAAAAAATACTTCCATTTCTATATGTCTAATTAAACATATATAGTTGTGATGCTGAAAATTTGAATTTTTTTGTTCATTATGTTGATTTTTTCAGAATATGAATGCTATAGTGATGAACATCTAACTTAATGCGACTAATAGTTTGTCAAAAGCATGGAAAAAAAGGTTAGCAAAGTATGGGGTGTGATAAAGGCCAGATTATTTGAACTTATCACAGGCTGAACATGGGCGAAAGATCGAGTTTGTGCACATAAAATTGAGTGGGCAAATAAATTACGAACAAAAATTTGTGTGAGCAAATGTACTTGATTAGGCTGCAATTTTATGAGTACCGACTGTCTCGACGAGATAAATCCAAATATAGGTCAACCGACTAAACAAATGTTGGATAGCAGCAGAATGTTTCGTACAAAGTAACAATGAATTTGGACTCAAATTACTTTGGATGGAAAATTAAATAGGGAAACAAACTCCAACGGGAGTGAATTTTTTTTCGTATACGACTGTCTTGATGAGAAAAATCTATCAATGAGTCAATTATAGCCCTTTTTTTTTTTTTCTTCTCACATGATTATTTCAAATCAACAACCATACTAACCTTTCGATTTTCTCCGCCACAGAAAGGATCACTTAATTAGTTCATGTAAGGTTTTCTGAAAAACAGAACAAAATACTACAGCAAGGTAAGTGTTTAGAGCGTAGTGTACTACTGATTTGCTGAAGAACATACGAATCATAAACAAAACGAAACAAGTTATGCAGACGATATCAACTATTCACGATTCTTTGTTCAGCACTTTGGGAACTGTGATATAAGGATCGTCATAGGTGGGCACGGCTGCAATTACCGCATCCCTGTAAGATTGATCTTAGTTCAGATTGAGCTTGCATGAAAAAAAGTAAAACCGAAAACAGATCATTGATACCTATTTTCGAAAGTTTCTGGCTCATCATCTCGCAAATATTCGGTTTCAGTATCTGAAGATTCAAAAAGGGGGAAAAAAAAAATTCATCAAGATAATCTCAGAAGACATCAATTCTATGGAGATTTGATCTCACTATAGGCCAATTCTCTTTCAAACTCACAAATTCATTTCTAGCATTTATCCTAAACCTGAATGACTATTTTCCATTGTATACTACATTACTAATATCCCTTCTCTACCCTTCGGTCGGAACTGAAGCATAAGAGAATTTATACTTCCCGCCACAAAAAAAATAAAACCGAGAGTAATTATCGAAATTTTTCCCATTTTTATCTTCCTAAAACGACGAGAATCTTACGAAGTGTGAAAATCAGTCATGCATATAAGGAGTTGAGATTAGCAATAAAAAAGACAGAAATAAATATACATATAGTCAATTTTATAAGTTATGTGGGTGGCTAATGGAAGAAATGGTACTTCTGAGTTCGAGGAGTTTATAATGGTCCTGACATCATAAGACGTATGACCAGCAAAAACAAAGTAGAACATTCGAGCACCTGCTCTTAGGGCTGGTTCAATGCTCTCAAGGTCAACCGCCTGAAGCTGCCCAAACCTATTCCCATATTCACAAACGAGACACAAACTTTCTTTATCAGATTCTAAAGAAACACTTGCAAGTACCACAACACAATCATCAACCAAGCATATAATTATAAATGATATGATAAAATGCTTAGGCAAATCATAGAAGAAAAAAAAAAGGAAAAATAAAAGGAGATGGTGCTGCAAATGCCATTTTTTTAATTACGACAACCAATAAACCCAACACGATTACGCGACCATCTTTGTTAGCTTTATACAAATTGAATTACAACCATACCAAATAAACGGTCCATCCATTTTCTCTTTTTTTTTTTTTCTTTTTTTTTACCCGTTTAGTAGTTCCCTAGTCGCAATCTTCCCAACCAAACACACCCTAAACAATTAACAGTATGGAAGATATAACATATCCGAAACTGCTAGCAGATGTGTTCCTTTTTTCGTTCTTCCCTTATGCACATTGAAAACAGTATGCATACAATTTGTTAGATACATCCAAAGACACAAAATACAAGGAATGCACAGTCCAGTAGCTCAAGATATAGTTACAGACTTATAACATCTATATCTATATCTATATATATATAATAAGGTTTGATTATTTTTTAAATAGTAACTATTTCCCGCCAAAAAAATATTGTTTACTAATTCTGGAAACTTTTAAATATTTTATGTTATGTTTCAAAATACAATTTAGGTAATTGGGATGATTAATTAAAGTAATAAATCACATAAAAATTTCTTTTGTATCTCAAGATACTATATCATATATTTGTACATATATATCATATACCTAAAATATCAAGATCTATCACATTCCTAACAAACATTAGATTTACTTATATATTTTTAAATTAATCACATCAATAAATAATATTAACATACATTAAATATTTACCATTAGATAAAAAAAGAAATATTACTTCTATAAATGGTATAAATAATATTGACATTATACGACAATAATTTTTTTAATAAAGTTATATTTGAGTATTATGATGAACCAAAATATGTAAAATTCTTACTTTTTTGCATTAAAAAATAAGTATATATGTTAAAATGTTATTTAGATTAATAGACGGATCAACGGGCTAATACATTGCTAAAATAAATTTTTGAATATTTTACATTACGAAATTCCCATGCATCGCACGGGATTCTCACTAGTGCACATTAATGAGGACTCTAATAAATACACACAGAACCATATATGGAGAGAAACAGAGAGACGGGGGGAGAGAGATGATACCAGTCAACAACTTGGTGAATTTTTGGACCAAACTCCTCAACCTGCAAAAGTTCGAAAAATAAAAAGTATAAGAACAAATAAAATGGAAGGAACATATTTGACATATAACACGGGTTGCTAAACTCCAATATCCAATAAATACTTGTTGAGGGGTTAGGGAAATGCGAGCCGTTTCAGCCAAGTGTGCAACATCTGGGGGCTCCAGAGAAGACCTTGCAGTGGAAAATCGTTTATTTTGAACAAACGCTTTTGGATAAGGGCTTTTCCCCAAGCTGAAAACCGGCAGTGCAGCAGTTCTGCTAATAATTCTAGACATGATTTGATGATAGAGACAACAGTATAAGCTGGGTCTGCCCTGTAGATTAGTACAACCAAAGAGATATTCATAAAAGTGGCCTAAATATGTGGAAGATAAAACCTTTTTTTGTCACAGAAAAATATATAAAATGGATATCTGAAAATTCTATGTATTCATCAAGAAATCTTGGAGGTATGATATATAATTCCATGACATTTAATTATCATGCAAACAAGAATACAAGCATCAAATCCGAAACCTCTTGATTCATACAATTTACAACAATAAATAAATGATAAATGTATCGCAATTTTTGGAGAAATTTCAAAAAAAAAACATTAAGTTGACTATTTTCAAGAAAAGATACGCAAATTTGGACCTCATCAAACTCGCTACAATAACTTGGTAAATTTATCAAAAGAAGGTACACTAATTACCCTCTGAGGAAAAATTATTGGTGTGGTAGGATTACAGTTCACTATCACTGGCCAAAACGGGGTCAAATCCAAAATGGGCTAGAAACGGAGCCGAACACGGGCCAACAATGCGGTTTATTGAATGGGTAAACGAACCCCGATTGGACCAAAATTGTATGGGTTTGACTGTCTCAACGAGATGAGTCCAACGGTAGGTCTCTCGATCAAAATGGATGTTGAACAATGTTGGAGTTTCACCGAGCATAGAACAGCTAGACCAAAATGAATAAGCTAATCGCGAGAAGGTGATCATTATACTTTCTTTATGAATTTGCCAACTTATTATAGCGAGATTTATGAGGTGCAAGTTTAATGGCCAGCATTTTATTCTAAATTTTTGCCCAAAATTTTCACAATACCAGCAAAGTAACTAACCATCCCAAGCTATCTAAAAACTTGAAAAAAAAATAAAAAGGAAAAGAAAAAAAGAAAAATATCCTATTCCAGAATACATGAAATTGATGGTTGAATATATACTAATGAGAGCTTCATTAATTCTTTTAGCCACTCAAGTTAGAGTTCTGTACCTTTGAAACAAATTAAAATATTCGGAATGAATTTTGGATTTCGTCACTTGGGCAATAGGGAATTAGGGGCATACCTATCGGTGCTCCGTCCGTGACAGCAAGTTCGCCGTCCTGGCCGCGGCGGCGTATGCGACCGGTGATGGACTGTGGTAGCCGACTGAGCTCCGGTTGTGCGCAGGATAACTCTGTTGATCAATATTCGTGCTTTTCTCTATTCAAATGGGCAATTTTGGCCTGTTGGCCCAATGACTTATTCATGGGCCTCTATTTCGTGGGCCATCATGTATGGACCAAGTAAGTATTGACCAACTTATCAATAATAACCAAATTAGCTAGAATGATCCGAGCCGAGGTTGAATCGTATGCAACAAGGATAGATGAAATAGTTTATAACAACTAGCTTCAGAAACTCGAGTTCAAGCTCAAATCATTATCGAGTCGAATCGAGTTTCTAATCCGAGTTCAAGCTCTGATGAATTCAATAAGTACATACAAACTTGTCAATAATAGCCTATGTTCTAAAAGTCGGCCTAGACAGCACTTAGGCGGTGCTCGAACGCCTCTAATTTGCATAAATCAGTTGGCAAAAATCGGTCAGGCGGCTAGGTGACGCCTAGGCGGTAACGCCTAGGCGCTCCTAGGCGGCTTGGCGAAAAATTTTTATTTTTCTATTTTTTTAAGTACTAATTACATTATTTTCTTATCATGTTTTTATTATAATATACTAATATTATTATTTAGGCTTAGGTATGTTGATTTATTATGAGTTGATATATTTTTATTTTGTAAATAGAAAAAATAAATAAAAATAAGGTATTTAATCTTAATTTCTAAGCCCCCTAGAAGCCGACTAGGCCCCGCCTAAGCGCTCTAGGCGCTGGCCGCTAATCGAGCGTCTAGCAATTTGTAACACACTGATTATAGCTAACCATTTAAGAAGTGCAAACAAACTTGAGTTAAGCTCTATTCTAATACTTGAGTTCGGGTTTTAAGTCTTTATCGAATCGAGTCGGACTCATTTGTGAATACTAACGAGTTAAATTTGAGTCATAGCCAGAAATTAGGTAAAACTTTTAGAAGTTATATAATCCACTATTCTCAAGTCGTCGACGAACCTTAACAAGTAGAGTCGAATCGAGCTTGTGATCGGCTTATTTCCTAATGAATTATTTTGAAAATTTATAAGCTGCAAAGCCACGTGTAAACCTCAAATTTCAAATGTGACCGTTGTTGCAACCTTTATGCCAATAGACAGAAACAATTCGAATCAGATCGGAGAATTCCGAGCTCACTTACACAAATTCGTCTCACTTTTTCTCTCACATTTAAGTGTGTGATCGAGTGCGTGCTTTGTTCGGCTATGGCGATCGCAACCGAGACTCAACAACAACAAGAACACGAGGTAAGGAATAAAAAAGTTCGATATCTAGGTTTTTCTCATTTTTTTCCTTTTTTTTTTTGTGCTGGAAACTTATGAGAATCTCGGTACGCGAAGATCTAATAGAGATAATGCCAAGATCTCTCCTGCCATTTTTTTTTCAGATTTATATTTGTTGTGATTCGGTGTTGGAATTTTTGTTATGTTGTTCATCTGATTTGTCGCAGAAATTGGATTTAATTTTAGGGATTGGAGTAGTGATTGGCGAGACTAAATTTAGCTTTTCTCCGGCCATTTTATATCTGAATCATATCTATATTTCTTGTACTATTTTTCTGTTCGATTTCGTGTTCTTTTGTTCATTGATTTGTTGATTTTGTCATATTTGAATTGCCAGAAAAAACGAGGCGTGTGTTCAAAACTCAATTTCGCTGCAATTTTTACTGCAGAAATTGGATTTAGTGAGTGGTGACTGGCGAGACTAATTTATCTTTGCACCGGCATTAAGAATTTTGCACACAATAAAAGAATGAAATTCGGAAATTTCGTTTTTTTCCGTAGTGTTCGATTTCTTCCGCAGTGTTCGAATTCGAGCTTGATGCAGCTAACGTGTATTTAGTTAACCATTTAGCTAAACTCTACATATTTACACCACCCTAAACCGGCCGTTAATCTTTAGAATATCGTGTTTTAGCCTCTGTAGGTGTGCTCATCAAAGTCGTGCTTTGATTTAATATGTGTCTTTGATGTGCTATTAGTCATTATGTTCAGATGCTTAAATGTTCTGTTTCGCTTTTTTTAATAGAATTCTTCTGAGTGCCCGGTAGCTGAGGAAAAGAGGTGGTGTAGACACGACTTTGATATTGGGAAGCCTCTCGGCAGAGGGAAATTCGGACATGTGTTTGTTGCTAGAGAGAAAAGGGTCAGCATTCTTTTATTAAAGATCCTCTTATCCATTTAATTTTATTTTCTTGTTTGTTATTATTAGCACAAAAAAGTATATAATAATTTCAATTGTGCATTAGCATGATGATACACATAATATATGGCATGTGAATAATTATGTTCAGATTAATTAAGCTCTTGCTTGGTGAAATTTGTGCATAATTATGTTCAATGTGAATAATTATGTTCAATTGTGCATTAGCATTTATAGAGTTCTCCCTTAGCTATTATCTTAATTAAACTCTTGTTTGGTAAAATTTGGTACTTCCAAATGGCTTTCTTGATGGTTGAGGCCAATTGCTTGACTATATGTGAAGGGATTAAAAGGATGAGATATGTACAATAGGCTTTTATTTTCTTGGGGAAAGAAAAGTGATTGTTGGAGAAAATTTTGAAGTGTCTGATCGAGTTTTTTCCCTATTATTATTATTATTATTATTATTATTATTATTATTATTATTATTATTATTATTATTATTATTATTATTATTATTATTATTATTATTATTATTATTATTATTATCCTTTTTCCTCTTTTATTCAAGCAGAGCGAACAAATTGTGGCACTAAAGGTATTGTTCAAGGAGCAGCTAAAAGAATCTCAGGTTGAGCATCAGCTTCGTCGTGAAGTGGAGATACAGAACCACCTTCGACATCCTAACATATTACGACTCTATGGTTACTTTTACGATCAGGTGTGGGGTTTTTCTTTTTATTCAATAGGTTTGAAAGAAAATGATGCTGCTGGACTAAATGTCTCGTATTTAACTGCAGAAAAGAGTTTATTTGATTCTAGAATATGCTGCTAAGGGAGAACTCTATAAACAGCTACGAGACTGCAAACATTTCAGTGAAAGACGTGCTGCTACAGTATATCCCTAACTCCCTATTACTATTTCGATTGTAACTTGTTGCAGCCAGTTAGAATTGTGGAATGCATTTTGAGTTTATACATATCACGGTTCTTGAAGATTTGAGCTGCTTACTTACTAACACAAGGCTATTATGGTTTTGTGTTTGTCTTTATGCACCATGAAACAGTATATCGCATCATTAGCTCGGGCACTCATATATTGCCATGGGAAGCATGTGATACATCGGGACATCAAGCCGGAGAACCTTCTGGTTGGGGCACAGGTATTTATTGTGGGCTTTTTGGCTTGTGTTGGTTATTAAAATGAGTGGTGTAGCCTCTTCTTATCTTTGTGTGGTTTGCCTTCCGATTTGGCAGGGTGAACTCAAAATTGCAGATTTTGGCTGGTCAGTGCACACTTTCAATCGCAGGCAGACAATGTGTGGAACTCTCGATTATCTTCCCCCTGAGATGGGTGGGTATGCAACCTACTAATATCAATTGCAAACTGAAATATAAAGGTTGATTGAAGAAATATACCATTGATGTTTCTAATTATGGGAAATGTAGCCATCTTTCTAAATTTCAAACACCCTCCTTGTTTTACTGGAAATATTTGTTAAGAAACCTCCATAAAATTGTATGTTTCCAGTTGCGCCTAAGCATAAAAGTTTAAGGGTGGCTGGCTAACAAATATTAACATACGAATAAACTTCCTTTTTTTTCGTTCTTTTTTTTTTCTTTCCTTTGCTGAACAATGTATGTTCTATAATGTTAAAATTTTTATAGTGGAGAGTGTGGAGCATGACACAAATGTTGATATATGGAGCCTTGGTGTCTTGTGCTATGAATTTCTCTATGGAGTTCCCCCTTTTGAAGCAAAGGAGCATTTAGACACATACAGAAGGTAAAAATCGGGTCATGTTTATTTTTTTACGTACGATTTAATCAACTGCTAAAGACGAGCAATATTGTTGGCTAGCTTTTAAGTTTTATGTTATGACAGTATGTAATTGGATGTCCCGGTTTGAGGTGCAATATGACTGTGTGTTCTCCGCAGGATTATCCAGGTGGACATAAAATTCCCTCCACGACCAATAGTCTCTTCAGCGGCAAAGGATCTCATAAGTCAGGTACCAATTCAATTATTGGCACTATGGTGTAAAGCTTGGTCTAGTTCATTTTTTTGTAGCTCTATTTTATTTTTATTTGCTCATTTTTTCTTTTTTTCTTTCTTTTTTTTTTTTTTTTTGTTCCATAGATGCTGGTAAAGGATTCTTCGCAACGCTTGCCTCTGCACAAACTACTCGAGCATCCATGGATTGTGCAAAATGCTGATCCCTCTGGCATTTACAGATGTTAATTGAGAATGCCTTAACTTTGAACCAAATGTCAAGTTCATCGTTTATTACCATAGTTGGTGTTGGGTGTCAATTAGAATGATATGGTATTATTGTCAAGAAAGTTCTGTTAGGTTCTTAGTAACCAATACCAATAGGAGAAAGTTGCTTGAGATTTAAGGAAGTCGAAGAGGACGAAGGAGAATGAAAGAAAATGTTTGAGCAAGTAGCGCGAAAGCCGTTGTGCGTTAGCTCATCCGTTTTCTTGCTGGTCCGATACTCGAAAGCTGAAATGATTTTATTGGGAAC
Source organism: Striga hermonthica (assembly GCA_902706635.1). NCBI lineage: Eukaryota > Viridiplantae > Streptophyta > Magnoliopsida > Lamiales > Orobanchaceae > Striga > Striga hermonthica. Next base: position 4,095,443 of record CACSLK010030875.1, on the reverse strand, counting down.
ATTGATTGACCAATTGATTGTAGTGCTTTCTAGTGTGAAAGAGTAGTTTAGAGCATCAACAATGTTTTGGCTTCAATGACAAAAAATTGTATGGCACATAAGAATTAGACTTAGTCTAAAAAACTTATTCTCCAATGCTAACAAAAGTAGACTTGGTCCTGCTGATGTGACAATTAGAAAAAAAGACCTAATTTTAGACCCAATTAGAGATCTAGTCCCTTTGTATTGGAATAAATTTTATCAATTTTAATGTCATCAATTTTATCAATTTTAAATTTTTAATAGACTTAAGTCCATAATGCCATGGATAAACCCAAACTAAAAAATCCAAAATCTATCCAATGCAAAACAAAAAAGTACTAGGTCTAGAATACTAAACAACCAATAAAAATATAGTAATAATAAATGCATACAAAAAAATGTGTTTTGCCTATTAAAAAAAAAAATGTGAACAATTAATAACTAGGTGGATTTGCACTTTGGTCCAAAATAGACCCAAGTGTGGACTTAGTCTCTTTTTTCTAGTGACACATACTAGGTTCACTTTTAATTGCATTGTGAAACATTTTTTTTATAGACTATGTCTATTTCCTACATGGCATGTAATTTCACAATGCAATTAAAAGTAAACCTAGTCTAACTTATGTGACACTAGAAAAAAGAGACTAAGTTCATACTTGGGTCTATTTTGGACCCAAGTGCAAACCCACCTAGTCATTATTGGATAGATTTTGGATTTTTTTAACTTAGGTTTGTCCATGTCATTATGAACTTAAGTCTATTTATTTGCCACATATGCAAAAAGAGACCCAAAGCATTGTGGGTGCTCTTAGAGCATTTACAATGCTTTGGGTTCAATTAAAAAAAAAATTACATGTCAGCCTAAGAAATAGACCTAGTCTAAAAAAATGTATTCTCCAATGCAAACAAAAGTAGACTGAGTCATGCTGATGTGGCAGCCAAAAAAAGAGACCCGGCCTACCCTTAAATCTGTTTGATACCTGTGTAGAGACCTAGTCTCTTTGCATTAAACTGAATTTTATCAATTTTACATAATTTTATCCATATCATCCAATACTTGGGTTTATTTCATATCATCCAATACTTGGGTTTATTTACGTGTCACATAGGCAAGATTATATATTCTAATAGCAATTTAGTTGTCTGACAAAAACAAGGCTACCTTTGGTTGTTACAAACTCACACAAGATCACCCTTAGTGTGAGAGTATAACACTATTTTTAAATGCCTATAATGCATCTAATTGTGGTTGTTGTTCTCTAAATAGAAATTGTTATTAAAAACAACACCATATATATATGTATATATATATATATATATATATATATATATATATATATATATATAACACTAACATTTGTGTAAATGATAACACCACATGATGATAAAAATAGCATCATATACAAGTCTACCGGTTTTATTAGAGACCTACACTCTTTATAATTTACATCAATTGGTAGAGTGAAAAATGTTTAATTTGGACAATAATAATACCAGCCAAGGAGCAGGACATAAAACCTTGAACCAGAGCAACTTACTGGGAAAAAAGAATACTTGGGGAGCCCATCACCGATGGCAAAACATACAAAAGAAACATAACCGAGTCAATTTGTTCTAATAAACAAGAAAACTTTCAACAACAAATTCATTGCCCGCAGCTGAGGCATCTTAACAGATCGGTCACCTTGAATTTCGTTCCTACACGCCCATTAATCCAATATTACGGTACATACCTCATAGTGCGAAAACCGGTACACACAGAAGACCGATTTTTGGTGCCAATTTATGGAAGCATGATTTATGTTTTGTCAAGTGCTTTTAATTTCATTTGTGCTGATGCCTGAATTATCTATATTACCTGGGTTCTCACTATCGCATTCTCTTACTTCATCTTCACCAGCTTTTGGTCCCAGAAAGCTCGGTTGATTGGTCGAAGACAGAAGCCTTGCCCACATCCTGTCTGTTATTACAACCATGTTTTGCTTTTCCGTAATACGCTGCACCCAAAAGAAAAACAAGGACAATTGTTGTCAACTTAATGGCAATACATGCATTAGCATCCACAATGTTTAGGGTTCATTTAAAAAAAATATACTGGCCACGCAGGAAATAGACGCAATCTAAAAAAATATATTCTCTAATGTAAGTACAAGTGGACTGGGTCCTGCTGATGTGGCAGTAAAAAAAGAGCTCGATCTACTCATAAGTCTATTTTAGACTCGAGTAGAGACCTAGACTATTTGCATTGAAGTTAACTTTGTTACTTCTATATACTTTTATCCATGTCATCCAAGACTTAGGTTTATCTATATGCCGCCTAAGCAAAATTATTGGAGTTAATTTTGTTAATTTTATATATTTTTAATCCAAAACTTAGGTCTATCTACATGCCACGTAAGCAAAATTAGACCCAAAACATTGTACAAGATTTAATTAATAATACTATGGTTGAGTTTATTCGTTCGTGTCTATATATTTTACCGAGTTTCCCTTTTTTTGTTTCTAAATTCTGAACCTAAGTTCGACAAGAAGAACGAACCTGAGAATTCTCCAATATATTTCACAATAAATTTCACTTACATAGAAGGGGATATACGTTTGACGACCATTGACAAGCCCACTTGTGAAGCCTGTGTACCCTGCCATTGCTCCATGGACAGCACTTTGAGCAAGGAGAGTGCAATACACATTGTCAGCAGCATTGCTAGGAATAGCACGGATCATGTAAGTTGGATCTGCAAAATTATGGAGTTAGTTAACTTTAGAACCAAAATAATAAAAATTGATCCCAGCTCGAGAATACTGACCTATGTACTTTAGAGTGATTGGAAGTTTATTTTGCTTCGCGAAATGTTCCTGTCAAAAGAGAAGGTAGCTCGATAAAACGTTTAATCCATATAAATTTGTCGACTTTGACTAAATAAAATGCATAAATTAACCATCGTGCATTCATTTTACCCTATGGAAGGCATAAATTAATCTCACTTTTACCATTTAATTGATTTTAGGTTTATGTCTGCCGAGCAGCATGCGCTCGTCACCATACAATGTGTTCCAACCATCTCACAAAGCTTTCTCACACATTCTCATAAATTGCTTCTGCAGACCACTTAATCTCTTTCTCTAAATACTCCATCTATGGCAAGTCAAGGGTGGCCAGGCAAATATAGTGATTGCAAGTCGCGTTTGTACAGGTTTTCTGGTATATATAAGCTGTCATTACTCGATTCTAGGTTTCGGACGGTGGTAGAGAAGTTAATATAGCCATGTTTAGCTTACAGTTCTAAGACAACACAAACAATTGCCGCATTCTTTCTAACCCTTCTTTATGTGTATTTTCCTTTTTCTAGCACAAACTGATTTACCTAAGAAAGTCGAAAAAACAGAAAGAACACGCCAAGAAGTAGCCTCAAAAAGTCAAATCCCGTTTTACATAAACTATACCTTTATTTTTTGAGAAATCCACAACCCGACATCTTGAAGCAGCTTGTTTCCCGAAGCATCTTGTTCGTTTTTCGCCGTAAGAAGTTCCTGTCCTGCTCCTTCAGCAATAACAATGACCATATGCCCATTTGCTTTGAGTGTTTTCTCTATATATTCGAAGAGTCCACCTTTTCCCTCTAAATAAAATGGAGATTCTGGAATCAGACAACAGTCCACATCCCGGCTAGCCAGCGTGGCATACATTGCAATAAAACCTGCATCAGAGAATTTAGACGATAATATAAATTACTCGGGTCAGAGCTCTATAAGGATTAAGGACATAATACTCATCTTTTTACAACTAGGTCGTGATTCTTTTGGCTAAAATAATGGAAAATACACGTCCAGTAAAGTCCTTCAAATAATATTTATTCAATTTTTCGATAATATAATTGACAGTTCAAGAGTACAGATTCATCTTACCACTGTAGCGACCCATCAGTTTCACCACACCAATCCCGTTTTCTGCACTCTCAGCTTCAACATGCGCAGCATTTATGGCACGCTGAGCTTCCTCTACAGCAGTATCAAAACCAAAGGACCTGTCAATAACCTGATAGCAGAAGCAAAAGTAAAATCAGTTCAGATAATAGAAGGAAATAAGTTTGTTAGTGTATAAAAAGGAAAGGAAGAAAGAACACCCGTATACATATGAGCTGGGTTGAGGGTTGATCTACTCACAAGAACACTTTGACTTGTTTATTTAATTCTTAATTATCTTTTACGGTGTAGCATTTATTTTTTTTCTCACAATTATAATTCATGTGAGGTGGCAATTGATCCTCGAAATACATATTCTGTAAAAGATAATGGCCACTCAATGTTTGATTTGTGAAATCTTGTGATTCATGTGAAGAGCAAACACATGTTTATTGCATTTAAGTTCATAACATACTAAGATAATAATAAATCAATACAAAACCAGTCAAAGAACAAGTTTCTTTAATAAAATTTGAGGGGATATACCGGGATATCATTATCAATTGTCTTGGGAATACCTGCAACAGCAACCTTCAGACCACGCTTTATAATTTCCTGCAAAAGAACGAAAACATAGATTCACTTTGCCATTCAGCTGCTTTTCAAGAAAAAATACATCTCCTCGAAACTACATATATGCTATATGGATAAGAATATCAAATTGGCATATAATATCTTAAGTGGGATAGAGCCACTTCCAGTTTCCAGTTACAAAGCCTGCCTTTTGAGCATACAACAATAACAAGATTGGGGACTCGTTGACAAAAATAATTAAATAGGACACTGCTTTAACCAGCAATTCCTTATCATAAAACCATTACCTTACCATTTCTAATTCTCCACAAAAGATTTCTAAATGTCCTTTCCAATGATTTTCGGTTTGTTCCCATATAATATATACGCTTCTTCGAGACATGGCTATAAGAAATTAGATTTATTCCCTAATAACGATACCTCATAAATCACAGATGCTCCTTTCTGGGTGCCATCTCCTCCAATTATATAAACCTGAGCCAGTAATACTGTTCATCAGAGCCAAAGTGCAATTTATTACAAGCCACAACACGAGTAAATGATCATCAGCAGGTAAAAATCCAAAAAGAGCTGCTTGGGAGATTTGCTTATATATTACACATAACGTAATACATGCCTGATTAATTCCACGGTCTTGGATGCTGTCAACAATCTTAGTGGTGTCATGACCACCTCGAGATGTTCCCAATATGGTTCCACCACGCTTGTGTATGTCGTTCACAATCTTTGGTGTTAAAGTAATGGTATTCTTTGAATAGAAACCCCGGTAACCTCCCTAAAGAAATGTTGGTATTAGGAGAATATAAATGAATACGACTAAAATTATGGCAATAGCCTTATCACAAGAGCTGAGTAAGGAACCAAAAAAATTCTATGACCTTGTGACTTGTGCCGATTGAATAACTACAGATATATATATATATATATATATACATATATATATATATATGCATAGGCATGTTCTAACGAATTCTGTTTGGGGAAAAAGAAAAGCTGTTCGAGTCATAATCTGAATTTTAAGTGGTGATAGGCTGATAGCTAAAACTAAAACCTTTCTGGAATAGTAATTCACGATTAACTTATATAATCAGCTGGCTTACATCGATTCCAAGGACTTTGTTGACCCCATACATATAGTCAAGGCTATGTACAATTTCCCTTATCACTGTGTTTAGTCCAGGACACAGACCACCACAAGTCACGATACATGCAAGCACCTCATCTGAAGCAAAATAAACCTGCACATATAAAAGCAAATGTAAAACAATGCTTTGCTCAATTTTACAATACAGGTAAAGGAAGACTACCTTTTGGCGAGGTCCAGCCCGCCTAAAATGTACTCCTCTTGGAGTATCCTTGTGAACAACAACCTGTAAAAAAATTGACCATATATAATATAGTTACTTTAAGAGAAGGTGAAACTACTACAAATGCACTGAAATGGTAGTTTCAGCTTTTTATGAGTTAAAAAAGCAAGTGGCAGGAAAATGTGTTTACACCATCTGAAAAATGTGGAGTTCTTCTAAACATAGCAATTGATTATCCAGCCTGATCAAACTAAATGATAAGCATAACAGCACAACCACACAGATTCCACAATAGAAACAACATATTCCAGAAATGGAAACATCCAGCACAATCACCATTTCATTTGCAAAACTCTGGCTATTCTATAATTTCCAACTACCAGATATGATCAATTATAGTCTTTTCCATGTCTAATGTTATCATTTTATATGCCATTTAAAGCCTAAAGGCACGTCTTACATGTCTGCTTCTATTTGTTACCCGAGATCAACATTTAAGACTGCATGAACTGCACAAGGAAAAAACCAATGCATCCGATATATGTCCCTGGTTGAAAAAATATATAAATAAATATGAATAATGACAGTACCTTTTCCGGGACACTATCATCCATGTCAACAAAGTGCTGCCTGAAATGAAAGGAAACAACATACTTTAACTTGCATTCATTAACAAATAATATATTACTGAAAATGGAAATCAGGAAGAAGAAAGATACAGAATGGGAAAAGGTGAAAGAGAGATTGACTAACTTGACAACGGAATAAGCAGGATTTGATCGTAGTGGGTTTGGATAAGTCTGCCAAAATATCCAGCAGAAACATGAGTAATAAGAAAGATAAATGAAGATAATAGCTAAGAAATTTGGACGGGTAAAAGATAAATGACGATAATGTTTAATATAAACTGGAACCTAAACATTCATGATAATGTCCTAAGACGAGTTAAAATGAACCCAGCCAGTTAAAATCGAAATTACTTGTTTAATTCTACAAATAAGAAAATATGCTTAAAAATGTAATGTCCATCACGAATATTACTAGCTGCTTCTGCTTCACTAATATGTTCTTCAAATAATGAAGCGGGAGCGGACAAACAAGGTATATTCTTCATTTAATTTTCCTCCTGCACAAAATACGCTCCATATTGGCGTTTGAAAACACGCTTGCAGACAAAAAACTTCGTTGTTTTTTTATACATGATATACAAGAAAAATGTATATGTATGCAACAAACATGTGAAATACTACTAAATATTATAAGTTGTAAAGAATATGAAAAGCAAGCACTAATCTCACTCTTTTCCAACAAAAATATCCACTTTTCACATAGCACCAATTTCAAACACCATCATTCCAAATCCAATTCAAAAAACCAACATCATTCAACTTATCATATTCCAGTTCAAGAATTCTAGTCTGTCAACAGATTCAACTCTCACAAAATAACATTATAATCCTCGAATGTACTACTTACGAAAAGGAAACACTCCCACAAAAAAAATTGCTTAGCACACGATCATTACCCAATTAAAAATATCGCCCGTTACAGTTCTCAAAATACATTACCACACGGAAACAAGCCATAAAACAACATCACAACATAATGAGAAAACAAACAAGATCATCAAAGCATATCACCATAGGATCGAAAAAACCAAAACTACGAATTCGAAGTAATCAAAACGGAATATCATGATTACAAGCCAGTTGAAATCACTAATCAAGCTGACCAACATCCACCAACCTGATTCACATGCACAAAACACGGCAAGAAAAACATCCACTCAACCACATCTTATTCATTATTCCCAACCCAAACACAATTCATAACAAACAAACAAACAAACAAAAGACAAACAAACAAAAAAAGCACAATACATCTACCATAACTGCACAAATAGAGAGTCGAAAAATGCAAAACATACGGGGAGATCGGAAATGTAATCGGCGAAATGAGGCACATCTTGAAGAACATATCCAAACTCCCCTCTCACCAGCTTCTTCTGAAAATTGCTGTTCGAATCCATAACCTCCCGCAAATCGAACAGGGTTCTCCTTGAACGACGATAAACACGATTATTACCAATGAAACAAACAACAAGGTGGTAGTATGTATGTATATGTATCTATCTCTCTCTCTGTTTTTCTTCGGAGATTTTGATGAAAAAATGACGAACAAAACGGACTGCGATCTTCTCGTGTAGCCTTGATTTTGCTAATCTTATTGAAAATTACTGATCAAGAAAACAGGTGGCGCTTGTTTGCTTGAATTCCTACGACTTTCTATATAAAGCGTAGCTGCTTTTTTCCACAGCAGCTGGTTTGGGGGGTCGAGGTACTGACATCGCAGCGTAGAGTACTACCGGGTCTGCTGGTCTTTACGTTTCAGGTAGTGTGTAGTTGATTACAGTCAACTAAATCGTCAAAAGGTTCTCGAATGACCATATTTTATATATATAATTTTTTATTCAACTTTATTTGTAATCTCAAATTAATTTTTTTTTAATTTTTTATGAATTAAAGAAAGTGATTTGGTGACTGTTTTGTTTTTTCGGCAAAATTAGCCATCGACAGATTTTCCCCTTTTCCAATTGTTTGTAAAATATTATTTTGAGTATAAGATCAATAATCATACTTTGGTATAAATGTATCAAATGCATCAGGGTGCAATTGGTATTAAATAAATTACATTCTTGACTCGTTGTGTTCTCTTAAAAGTTGCCAAGTTTGTACGGAATAAATAAAAATTATATAAAGCGTTTATGATGATTTAAAATGAGATACTCAATTGAGTTGATTGTTAAACAACATTAGTTTTAAATTTATTTTTCATTTTAGCTATTGAACATGATAGTGGTTTTCAGCATTAGAATTCAGTTTTATTCCTAAACTATTCATCAATCGGTAGTAGCGTTAGAGAGCATGTTTGTTTATGAAAATTTTCAAAAAAAAAAAAAATTAACATTTTAACTCAATCATTTTTTTAACTCAACTTTAACTCAACCACACTATCATCAATATTATCAATATAATTAAATAATATCAATCAATTATTCATACACACCACATCAACCTTAATTCACTATTCATCCACTCACATTATTTTAACTAACTATCACATTAAATCATCTCTCTCCTAATTTTACATCAAATAAATTTTAATTATTTATTTTAAATATTATTTTAATATACCCATTAACAACTAACCCTACCACATTTTTTAAAACTAACCAAACCAAACCAAAAAAAAATCTAAACAAAACCAAAAGTTTCTATAAACAAACATGCTCAAACGAATTGAGTTGTTTTTTAGTCTGAGTTGTTTTTGAGCCGCATATAAATGAGTCTTACTCGACTCGTTAAGACTCGAATTCGACTTGACTCGTTTGATAAGCAGGTCGAGCTCGCTTATTTGAAACTTGTTTGGTTAACGAGTCGGGCCCGGTTCAGCTCGATAAGACTCGTTAAGCCCCGAAAAAAAAAATATTTTTTAAGTTCAATTCGTTAAAGCTCGAGATCGCTTGAATTCGACTCGTTATGAGTGGTAAACGAACTGAGCCCAAGCTCGATTTCAAGCTCGTTTATTTAACGAGTCGAGCTCGTTTACAGACCTACTCGTATTAAAGTTTAGCTCGACCTTGGGATTGATCAAGCACGGATTAAGGTGCTCAATTCGAATTTGAATTTGTATGTTATAAGATGAAACAATAGACTAGTTACTCAAGTAATAGGGTAATGTATTCAATTGAGATTTTTAAAAGACGTTTTAAAATTTTTTAAATTTGATGGACTTTGTAAAATTTGTATGACTTTGTTTGATATTTTAGAAAACATTCAACTGGATGTATTTGGATTTTTGAAAATTATTAAGACTGTAGTTATAGTTATTATGTTTTCATGAAATATTCGATGGATAACAACTAATATCAAACCAATTTTGAATTATTGTATAATATTATCGAGTCAAAATATAAAAACTCGAATACTCTATACAAAATAATTGTATAATATATATATATATATATATTTTTTTTTTGGTACAAAAAATAATTGTATAATATTTAACAATTATACTCAATTAATTTAAGTTTGTGATTTGTGATGATCCTTCTCAATCTGCTAGGGCTCCTATTTGTGATTTTTGAAGGACCTCAGATGGTAAATCGTAAGCTTCCCAGCTGAAGCTGATAGCGATAGACTAATCTCTATATATC
>CACSLK010030875.1:4052844-4068617 GCA_902706635.1 Striga hermonthica | reverse complement strand
CTGTCTGAAGCTTCGGCTATTGAAATGTGTACTCAAGGGATGCACTGGGGTCTCAGATACATTCTGCAAGGGATACAACCAAAGTCGTTTGAAAAGTTGGCCACTCGCGCACATGATATGAAGTTAAGCATGTCTTCAAGCGGAGTCAAGAATCCACCTGTTCATGAGCCTCAAAGATTCAACAACCGAAATGAAGCCAAGAAAGGGGGCAAGTTCTTCTCTAGAGCGCCTAACGAAGAGGTAAAAGAAGCAATGGCGGTCAATACAAGACCAATCAAACTCAAGGGAAACACAAGTGAAAAAGTTGTGGAAAAGAAAGAAGTCCTTCAAGATAGGGGCAAAGAAAATTAACCTTGAAGGAGATGCAAGCCAAACAATATCCTTTTCTAGACTCTGATGTTTCTGGAATTTTCGATGACTTGATTCGGGAACAACTCATCGAACTCCCGGAGATGAAATGACCTGAAGAAGCAGGACAAGTTGACAATCCAAAATACTGCAAGTATCATCGTTTGGTGAGTCACTCCATCAAAGATTGTTTCGTCTTCAAAGATAGAGTTATGCAGCTGGCACGACAAGGAAAGATATCACTTGAAGAAGACAAAGGGACAACGAACTTTGCTTCAATTGTGAACTGCGATGAATGATATGAAAGTTTCGCTTGTAATGTGAAGAACGAGCAAGATGATGTCCCAAGTGATGAGGAGTCAACTGATGGAAAAGAACAATGTGACCATGAAGACAACGATGCAGCAGTCACCTTCACGGATGAAGACTTGTTGTTGGGCTCAAAACCCCATAATAGACCTTTATTCGTAACTGGATACACTCGCGAGAAAAAGGTGAATCGCATACTGATAGATGGAGGTTCTGCTGTGAACATTTTGTCTCTATGTACTCTAAAAGAGCTGGAGGTCCCGATGGTTGAGCTCTCAAATAGTCGACTGATGATTCAAGACTTTAACCAAGGAGGGCAACAAGCTCTAGGCATAGTTAAATTGAAGTTAGTAATCGGGGAGATGACTTCAAATGCTCTTTTTCATGTGATAGATGCCCAAACCTCTTATAACATTTTGTTGGGACGTCCTTGGTTGCATGAGTATGGAGTGGTGCCTTATACTTGGCATCAATGTTTCAAATACTAATGAGAAGTTCTTGAAACGCTATTATGCGTGATGTACCTGCATGTATCTTTTGCATTAAAAAAAAAAAGACAATTCATATTCAAGTCCACAAGTCATATTCAAGTTCAAGAGCTCTAGAGAATTCTCTCCACAAGATTCAAGTGTTCTTGAAGATCCAAAGGCGTTCTTGAAGATTCGAAGGAAGATTCAAGCACGTTCAAGCCCAAAACTGACGTTCAATCTGGAAACAAGCTGCCAAGCCTCCGAATTGCGTTATTAAAGTTCAAGTGTTTTGAAGATTCAAAGGCGTTCTTGAAGACCCGAAGGAAGATTCAAGCGCATTCAAGCCAAAAACTGACGTTTAATCCAGAAACAAGCTGTCAAGCCTCCGAATTACGTTATTCAAGTCAAGACCGGCGTAGAGAAGATCAAAATCAACTTTGCGGCGAAGACCAAGGATTCGTGTTCTTCACGTTCTTGGAAAATCACGACGTTCGATTCGAGATCAAGCTATCAAACCCTCGAAGAAACGTTATTTAAATCCATATTCAAGACTGACGGAGACCAAACTGAAGATTAGTCTCCAAAAGTCTCAAGTCTATTTGAAGATCGTTCTTGAAGAAATTTATCAGAGGAATAGTAGAGATTTGTAATCCACTATATTTCTTTTGATCCGTTGAAAATTTATTTGTCCGAATTTCTCGTGTTTATTAATTCAATAATACGAAATTTTGCGTTATAAATTTCTGGCACGCCCAGTGGGACATTCTCTACCTCTCATCTCTTCTCTTCACACCAAGTTCGAAGATCTTTGAAGATGCATGAAGACCTCTTTGAAGCAATAATGAAGTCTTCAGCCGAATGGAGGAGAAACAAAACCGATCTTCCATATCCTTTTCAACTTCTATGGGGGGCAATTTACATGAAGCACTCCTTGATATGAGTATAAACTATCTACCAACTCTCATATTCAAATGCTCCTCGATATGAGCCTAAACTATCTACATATTCAAATGCTCCTTGATACGAGCCTAAACTATCTATATATTCAAATGCTCCTTGATATGAGTCTAAACTATCTACATATTCCAATTCTCCTTGATATGAGCCTAAACTATCTACATATTCAAATGCTCCTTGATATGAGATTAAACTATCTATATATTCAAACACTCCTTGATATGAGCTTAAACTATCTACATATGCTCCTTGATATGAGTCTAAACTATCTTATGGCTCATTGACACGAGCATAAAATGTCTTCATATCAAGATCTCCTTGACACGAGAATAAAAGGTCTATATATCAATCTTGAAGGCTCCTTGACACGAGCATAAAATGTCTACATATCAAGATCTCATTGACACGAGAATAAAAGGTCTACATATCAAGAACTCCTTGATACGAGTATAAACTATCTTCAAATGAAGTCAAATGAAGGCTCCTTAGCATGAGTATAAACTGTTTATAAATTAAATCAATTGAAAGCTCCTTAACATGAGCATAATCTGTTTACAAGAAGAAGGAAAAAAAAACTCCTAAATACGAGTCTAAACTACTTAATATACTCCTTGATATGAGTATAAACTATCTAAAGTCCTCAAATTAAAATTCTCCATGACCATGAGACTAAACTGCATGCTACTCTTGGTGCGCATGAGTATAAACTGTGCACGCCGTTCCCTTGAAGGAAAATATGCTTTGAATGACAGTATGTCTTGGAATTGATCACTCATATAGTTGGCTCGGCTTCTCGATGATTTCTTCATTCATGTCTTTAGATCTTCGGTCGGTGTAAACTCACTCTACTCCACAAGCTTGTTGATGGTAAAAAGTTTCTCTATGATCTTTGATAGGTGAGTTTCATGTCTTTGAATTCGTATGACATATCTCCATGGTCTAAAATCATTCATATCATGGTGGTCGTCTACTCCCGACAAAGTGTTATGCGGTGATGAGTTACTCCATTGTGTGTGTTTGCATGTTGAAAGATATTGTTAAACCATGAATTGTTATGTGGTGTTGATTTGGTCATGGCCTTTGTCCGTTGATGATGTGTCAAGTATGTAGTGGCTAAGTACTTCTTTCGTTGAAGGATGTCCATGTCATGTTAATCTATGTCGTCTTGATAAAATGAGTTGGTGTGATTTCAAGTTGCTTTAAGAAGTCTTTATGCCTTTCGGAAGAGCTTGTTGTCCACGTCATGTTGATTGATATCGACAATGTATGTGATGGAAAATCACGATAAGTGTTGATGGTTGCTTCTCCATGATGTCCCTCCACTTGATTTGATTGTCGGTGATGACTACTCGGGACTTGGACTTCAAATGCACAGTTCTGAAAGTTGAATTGGCCTTTGTGATACGCTATCCTGAAGTTGACGTTGTGCGGCAAGGTTGATTCTTCCGTGCAGCTTGGCTTTTGCGATGAGCGGCAAGGTTGATGGTCCTAAGTTGATGTTGTGCAGCAAGGTTGATGTCCCTTCGTGCAGCTTGGCCGGTTAGATGTGTCGTCCTAAGTGTTGATGTTGTGCAGCAAGGTCGATTATCCCGTGCAGTTTGGCCGGTTAGATGTGTCGTCCTAAGTGTTGATGTTGTGCACCAAGGTCGATGGTCCCTTTGTGCAGCTTAGCCGGTGAGATGTGTCGTCCTAAGTGTTGATGTTGTGCAGCAAGGTTGATGGTCATCCATGCAGCTTGATTCCTCTGTGCAGCTTGGCAAGGTTGATGATTCCGGCTTGGTGAGATGTGTCACCCTAAGTTGATGTTGAGCCGCAAAGTTGATGTATTTCTCCATGTGGTTGTCAGATAGTGCTGACAGTAGCTCCATCTCGTTGAGTTGGTTGTGGTGAGCCGCTTGCAAGATCCATGCCTGAATAGCTCCAACAGTCCCGCTTCGGCCCAAACAGCTCCAAAACAGCCCCGGCTCGGCCCAAACAGCTCCAAAACAACCCCGGTTCAGCCCAAACAGCTCCAAAACAGCCCCGACTCGGCCCAAACATCTCCAAAACAGCTCCTCTTCAGCACAAACGGCTCCGAAACAGCTCCGCTTCAGCACAAACGGCTCCGAAACAGCTCCGCTTCAGCACAAACGGCTCCGAAACAGCCCTGCGTCAGCACGAACCGCTCCGTTTCAGCCCAATAAACGCCCGAACAGCCCGAACCTCTCCGTTTCAGCCCGGTAAAAGCGCGGACAACTCTCGAACTGGTCCGTCTCATCCCGGGCAGCTCCCGAAGTGATTCGTTTAAGCCCGAACAGTTTCGTTGGAGGCCGGACATCGCTTAGACAACCTCGTTTCAGCTCGAAAGCAACCGAACGGCTTCGTTTACGCCTTAACGGTCACCGAGTAGCCCCGTTTCCTCTTCAACAATGTACTGCAGCACAAGCGTGACAAAAAAAAAATCGAGAAAAGAATGGGGAGAAGGGCATGATGATACCTCTCGGACAATTGGTCAAGCACCTCATGGACAGAAACTTGGGAGATGAATTTAGATGAACCTTTTAATATAGTCTACCAAAAAAATTCTGCACATGAAGCCAAGAACATGAATAAGAAGAGCAATAGGGCAATACGTAGATGAGGGAATTTCAGGAGCAATTCAAGATTCTTAGACTAAGATCTATAAACGTGAAAAGGAACAAGGAATTCTTTCAAGCTAACCTGCTCTGTGGCCTTCTAATGTGAGAAAAATGACAATGGCTGGATCTCCTTTTATAGGTGTGGAGAAGAGTCGTGCACTCAGACTTAAAGGAAATAAGAGTTTGAATTGGGTTAGGGAAAGGATTTAGAATCCTGCTAGGAGATTTGTCTTTCCAGAAGTTTTTTTTAAGAGTTTTAAGGCGAGAGGTAATTCTGTTCGTTGTATGTGTGGTGCTGTGGGTACAATATATTAATTGGACTCAAGTTTTTCATTGCCTAATCATTTCACTAATAAATGAAATTTGCATGGGCTCAATCAATTCAAGGCTCAATGCATCTTTGTGGGCCTCATAAAGTTTGGAGAACAATAATGGGACTAGGCTTATGGTGAGATGGGCTAATCCAAGAAAATTATGGAATTGGGCTCAGTGCTTTACATGTGATATTTAATTTTGGGGCCAATAATTTATTCCATGGCTTAATCCACTATACGTACTTGGGCCTTATTATATGGAAATCATATGGGCCAAAAGAGTAATGAGTGAGGGCTTAGAGCATATTTATGGGCCAAGTGTTAATTATGATGGTGAATCATTTAATATATTGGGCCCTATTAAACTTTGAAGTATATATATCATTGTCCTCAAGTTGAAAAAGTCGTGACTTATTCACTCCAAGATATGTCGTTCGTGAACAAGTCTCGAGGGGGCATTTGTAGACATTCAAATTTTGAGCCAATTAAATGGCGACAAGTGTCAAATTCTATGTCATAGTCAATTTAATAATTTTCTATTTATTTGGGAAATTAATCAAATTTTAATTCCTAAATTAAATAGTTAATTAATTGATTATTAATATACATTGTTGGCCAATTAAAGAATGCCACGTGTATATTTTGAAGGCCAATTAAAGAGTGCCACATGTCATTTTCTTGGAGAGTAAAATAAATATTTATTTCTTTTAATAATTATTAAAGAGATAAATAAATGGAAATTCATAGACCAATCAGATTGAAGTCTTCTTTTCCAAGACTCTCTCTCCTAATTATCTCTTTAAATAAATATTAAGAGATAAATATTAGAAATTATGGACCAATCAAATTGAAGTCTTCTTTTCCAAGACTCTCTCTCCCAACACCTATAAATAGGGACCCTCCCTAAGGTGGAAAAAACACAATTCATATTCAAGTTTCAAGTTCCAAGAGCTCTACAGAATTCTCTCAACAAAATTCAAGTGTTCTTAAAGATCCAAAGGCGTTCTTGAAGATCCGAAGGAAGATTCAAGAGCGTTCAAGTCCAAGACTGACATTCAATCCGGAAACAAGCTGCCAAGCCTCCGAATTGCGTTATTCAAGTTCAAGTGTTTTGAAGATCCAAAGGCGTTCTTGAAGATCTGAAGGAAGATTCAAGCGCGTTCAAGCCCAAAACTGACGTTCAATCCGGAAACAAGCTGCCAAGCCTCCGAATTGCATTATTGAAGTCAAGACCGACGTAAAGAAGATCAAAATCAACTTTGCGGCAAAGACCAAGGAATCGTGTTCATCACGTTCTTGGGAAATCACAACGTTCAATTCGAGATCAAGCTATCAAGCCCTCGAAGAAATGTTATTTAAATCCAAATTCAAGACCGGCGGAGATCAAACTCAAGATTCGTCTCTAAAAGTCTCATATCCATTTGAAGATTGTTCTTGAAGAATTTAATCAGAGGAATAATAGAGATTTGTAATCCACTGTATTTCTTTTGATCCGTTGAAATCCATTTGTACGAAGTTCTCGTGTTTATTAATTTCAAGAATACGAAATTTTGCGTTACAAAATGATTGTTTGAGACTTGAAAAGATTTGAGTCTCGAGCGACTGCCCATTTCAGGCGGCAAAATTCCACTCAAATCATTCATGAAAACTTTGAACGTCTCGAGGCTCGGTAATAGCCCCAGGCTTTGGGGAATTTCGCCTGAAAACCTATTTATGCACAGGCCTAAAAGCTCCAATTTCTCCAACTTCCCAAAATCTTCCGGGATTTCACCAGTCAAGTTGTTTTCGGATAAATCGAGACTGACCAAATCCAGCGAATCGATCGACTTAGGAATAGTACCCGAAAACCTGTTTAAGTACAGATAAAGAATTATCAGCTTCTTCAAACGGAGCAAACCTTCCGGAATCGGACCGTCCATGTTATTCATGGACAGATCTAAATGCTCGAGGCTCGATATATTCACGAACTGTTAGAGAGAAGATGAAGATAATGAAAATCATAGTGAGTTGTTTTGTTCATTAACAGATACAGAGGGATATATACAATACAGATAGATGACAACTTAGCTGTGAACTAATCACACGTGCTTAACTAACTAACTAACTATCAATTAATAACCTAACTAAGTAACTACTCCAATACACCCCCTTGAAACCGAGCTGGGATATGCCAAAACTTTGTTGTGCAGAGGCAACTTGGAGCAGAGGTAAGAAAAACGACCAGGACCAAGCGGTTTTGTAAGAATGTCAGCAAGTTGAAGATCAGTAGAAATATAGCGAACATCAATTTCCTTGGCAGCAACTTTTTTTCTGACAAAGTGAATATCAATTTCTATATGTTTTGTGCGAGCATGTTGAACTGGATTAGAAGCAAGAGCTGCAGCACTCACATTATCACACCACAAAATAGAGGGAGACTCAAAAAACAAACCAAGCTCATGGAACAAAGAGTGCATCCAAAGAAGATCAGAAGAGGCAGTGGCAAGTGACCTATACTCTGATTCTGCACTACTCCTTGAGACAACTTGCTGTTTCTTGGAACTCCAACACAAAAGATCTTGGCCAAGCATGATGAAATGACCCCCAGTAGATCTTCTATCATCTAAGCAACTAGCCCAGTCAGCATCAGTGTAAGCCTCAAGAGTGAACCTCCTTACAGGTTGAAATGACAGGCCAAGAGAGAGAGTACCTTTAACATATCTAAGTAGATGTTTGCAAGCAAGCCAGTGATTAACAGTAGGACCATGTAAGAACTGACTTAGCTTATTAACAACAAATGAAATATCTGGCCTGGTCATAGTTAAATACTGTAAAGCACCAACAACACTCCTGTATAGAGTGACTTTAGAGAAAGGTTCACTGTCTGCAAGATGCAACTTAGAGGCAGGAGAGAGAGGAGTAGAAACAGGCTTACAGTTGACCATGTTGGTTTTAACTAAGAGATCCAAAGCATACTTGGACTGATTCAACAGAAAACCATTAGCATTCTTGAGAGCCTCAAAACCTAGAAAGTGGTTGACCTCCCCCATGGATTTCAAAGCAAACTGAGTGCCAAGAGTAGTGATCAACTCATTAACAAAAGTAAAATTATCACCAGTGATTAAAATATCATCTACATAGATGAGAACAAGGAGTAAGTCCCCATGGGATCTTTTAAAGAAAAGAGAAGAATTAGACACACTTTCCTTGAACTCAAGAGACAAAAGAAAACCCTTTATTTTATTAAACCAAGCTCTCGGGGCCTGCTTTAGACCGTAGAGAGACTTAGTGAGCTTGCAAACAGCTGAGGGCCTAGAAGCATCAACAAAGCCAGCAGGTTGAGACATATAGACTGTTTCATGGAGATCCCCATTGAGAAAGGCATTATTAATGTCAATCTGTTGAATGGACCAAGCATAAGTGGCAGCAAGTGTGAAAACCAACCTAATGGTACTAGCCTTAACAACTGGACTGAAAGTCTCTAAGAAATCCACCCCAGCTGTTTGTTGAAAACCTCTAGCCACCAAACGAGCTTTGAACTTATCCACTGAGCCATCAAGCTTATATTTTGTCCTGAACACCCATTTGTTAGAAATGACCTTCATATCAGGATGAGGATCAACAAGAGTCCAGGTGTTATTGTGAATTAAAGCCTGAAATTCACTTTGCATAGCAGCCAGCCATTCTGGTCTAGAGAGAGCCTCAGCAATAGTAGCAGGTTCAATAAGCAAGGGTTTGCAAAGATTTGCTGCATAAGTTTTAGGCTTAAAAACACCAGCTTTGGATCTGGTAACCATATGATGTGTAGGCTGAGGTGCAGAAGAAGAAGAGGAAGAAGAAGAAGAAGAAGAAGAAGAAGAAGCACCAGCAACAGGTGAGAATGGGTAAGTTAACAAGGAGAGGCACAGTGGAAGGTGAAGAATGGGAGGAAGAGAGAGTAGGAGGAGAAGAAGAAATGATATGTCCTGACTGAGAAGGAGGAGAAGATGGATCAGGTGAAGTAGAAGGACTAGAGAGAACATGAGGTAAGAAGATTGGTCTAGAAGAAAAGGGAGGGCTGGGAGAAGCTGATGGAGCAGAAGAGACAAATAGCTCATCATAAGGGAACTCAGCTTCATTAAAAGCAACTGAAATAGCTGTATATACTCTCCCTTGAGCATTAAGACAAATGTAACCCTTATGATTGGTACTGTAGCTAAGAAACAAGCATTTAGAGCTCCTATATTGAAATTTATGACTGTTATAAGGTGTAAGATAGGGAAAACAGGCACATCCAAAGGGCTTGAGAAAATTAAAGTCAGGAGAAGATTTGAACAAGAGTGCAAAGGGAGAGGCATTATGCAAAACAGATGTTGGCAATCTATTCAAAGTATAAACAGCTGTAGAAAAAGCATGCCACCAGTACTTTAGAGGCATATGAGCCTGAGCCAGCAATGATAAACCCATTTCAACAATATGAAGATGCTTTCTTTCAGCCCTACCATTTTGTTGATGGGTGTGAGGGCATGGATGTCTAAAATGAATGCCAAGAGAACTAAGATAAGATACAAGTGACTTGTATTCACCACCCCAATCAGTTTGCAAGCATTTAATAGAAGCCTGAAATTGTGTAGCAATGAACTTGATAAATCGCTCAACTGTAGGAGCAACCTCGGATTTAGATTTTAATGGAAAAATCCAAGTAAACCTTGTAAAGTCATCAATAAAGTGCATATAGTACTTGTAACCATCAACAGAAAGTACATGTGAGGGTCCCCATACATCAGAATGGACAAGTTCAATGGGAAAGGTAGTTTTAGTCTGTTGAGAGTGAAAATGTAGCTGATGAAGTTTGCCAAGCTTACAAGCATCACAAAAAGGTAGTGATGAAGGAACAGACAAATTTAAGCTACGCAACACCTTTCTAAACACATTATCACATGGGTGACCAAGCTTTCTGTGCCAACTGGAGATAGTGGTTGAACTGAGAACAGAAGCTCTTGAGGGAACAGAAGCTGTAAGACTGCAATGTAAGGAAACTGAGGCTGGAGAACTGACATGATGCAGAAGAGAGGCATGTTGGGAAAAATCCAGCTGGTACAGGCCATCCTTAAGAGCTCCTTCCAAGAGCACTTGATGTGTTGTCTTGTCCTTCACAAGACATTTGTCAGAATAAAACTCTATTACAATATGGTTGTCCTTTGTTAACTGAGATATGGATAACAAGTTCTTTGTAATATGGGGAACAAGCAATATGTTATTCAACAACACAGGAAGATGATGGTTTGTGGCAATTGAAGAAGATCCAGTATGAGAAATAGGTAACTTAGAACCATTACCAACAAGAACCGTAGCACTACCTTGATAAGGATGTGCTTGGATGGACAAATTCTCAAGGTTGGCAGTGAGATGATTTGTTACACCACTATCGAAATACCAATTTGGATCAGAACCATATGTAGAAGCAGAGCCACTGAGAGAAAGCGAGGCAGTAGTATCACCAAGATGAGCCTGAGGAGAGGAAGGAAGTGAATCCTGACCAGTGAAGCTAATGTCAAACCTCTTATAGCATTTGATGGCAACATGGTTAGATTTGCCACATAGTTGACAGATAACCCTATCAGTATTCTTAGAAAAATGACCACGGCCACGATTAGAACGACCACGACCTCTGTAGAAGCCACCACAGCCACGAGACTGCATAAACTGAGCCGAGAAGGCATTTTCAGGAGAAGAAGAGACAGATGAAGCTGTAGCCGGAAAGGCAGCCGGAGAAGGAGAGGTGTTACTGGCCAATCGCATCTCATGAGTTTGCAGAGAAAATTGGACCTCAGGCAGGGAAATGGAGTCAAGCCGAGAAGTGAGATTAACAACAACATACTCAAAGTCAGCACCCAAACCACCAAGTATATACATAGCTAGTTCATCATCGGTGATGATATGACCAACAGAAAGCAGTTCATCCGCAAAGCTACGCATCTTAAGAATGTAATCATCAATCGACAAATCCCCCTTTTTAAGAGTTTGAAGTTGAAACTTGAGATGCAACACACGAGCTTTGGACTGTGATTGAAAAAGCTGAAGAAGAACAGACCAAACCTCAGCCGAAGAAGAGCACCTGGTGACATGACCAAGCATGGATTCCGTCATGGAAGCAAGCATCTAGCTCAAAATTAGCTGATTGGTGCGCATCCAGGTGATGAAAGCCGGATTAATTGCAGACGCAGATGAACCATCGGCGGCGGGGAGAAATTTCACCGGAGGAACAGATTGAAGCAGATAATCCTCAAAGCCATATGCACGAACAGTGGAGAGGATTTGAAGTTTTCAATACGAAAAATTGGAGCGATCAAGGCGAAGAGTAAGCGGAGTGAGATGGGGAAGAAAAGGAGACGCCGGCGGCGGCGAGACATGGAGCTCGGCCATGGCGAAAAATTTACCCTAGCTGTGATACCATGTTAGAGAGAAGATGAAGATAATGAAAAGCTTAGTGGGTTGTTTTGTTCATTAACAGATACAGAGGGATATATACAATACAGATAGATGACAGCTTAGTTGTGAACTAATCACACGTGCTTAACTAACTAACTAACTATCAATTAATAACCTAACTAAGTAACTACTCCAATACAAACGTGTCAGGAATTCTCCCGATCAATTTCGACTGCGCCATCCACAGAAACTTTACCTTCCTCAGATTTCTGAATCCCGGCGGTATGACCGCCGGCGTGATGTCGTTGTAAGCCAGCCCGAGGTTCTCGAGATCCGTGAGGTTCGAAATCTCGGCAGGGTAGGTCGTATTGAACAAGGCGTAGTTCAGCATCAGAGTTCGGAGCCGAGTCAGGTTGCCGATTGCCGGAGGAATGTCGCCGGTGAACCCGGTCGACCCGAGGTTGATGTACTCGAGCGACTGCAGCCGGTCAATATCGGTCGGGATATTCTCGACGAAATTGTTCTGCGACAGGTCAAGGTACCGGAGCTTCGTGCAGTTTAAAACAGCGGTTAGGATATTTCCAGAGAATTGATATACGTGGAGGTCGAGTACAATCAGGTTTTCGAAGGTGAAGAAGGAGGACTTCGTGATGGCCCCGGCTATGTCATAGCCGGTGAGATTTATTCCGGTGACGGAGCCGTCGCCGGCGCATTGGATTCCGCTCCATGCGCAGTGTGGACACGTGTCGTTCCACGATTGGAGGGATGGGGGATTTCCCCATTTTTGCTTCAGGTCTAGTAAGGTAGCTCCCTCTTCAAGGGAAGCTACAGAAAAAAGGCATCAAATGCATGAAAAAGATTAGGGAAAGTTGAATTTCCAAACGTGGGAAGGGTAATTTTGTCATTTCAGGGTATTGGAAAAATTAAGCCAACGTTTATATAATTTTTTTTTTTCAGTGATTGTTGTGCTTTGTAAATTTGGAGTGTTGGATTTATAAATGTAGATTAGTTTAGAATATGTGAGATTGGATTGATATATAAAAAGAGAATTAATTGAATGAAGAATGCATTGGTCACAAGATGATTGCAAAGTATGTATATGGTCAAAAATATCATACAAAAATTTATTTTAGTATATGCTTTTTTCATTTCACTAAAAAAGTTATTTGTTTGAGATGACCTAAATGTTAGATGGATTTATTTTTCATGCTCTTTAAAAAAAAATAAACTTATATGAAGTGTTAAATTTTTATTTATATTGTATTTTTTATACAATATTTAAGTTTAAATGTATGCATTAACCTTAAAAATATATGATTGTCTAACCATCAATCTTGCACAGTTCCTGAGTTCATTTTTGTAAACAACAACAACATACCCAGTATATTCCCAACTGGTTGGGGTTGGGGGGTCAGTTGTACGCAGACCTTACCCTTGTAATTATACAAGGAGGCTGTTTTCGTAGCGACCCAAGGTGCATTGCGTCGTTTGATATATTTTTTTTGTAGAAACTTCACTAATAGAATAAGAACTATAATTTAATTGAGCAATTTTGATCTAGTCCATTATTAGCACTATGCCAGAAAAATTGTCAACAATGACTCTTCCAGCTCTATTTGCAACGGACAATAGTTTAATTTTTTTTTAAAAAAAAAAAATAATGAATGAATTCTTTTGACGAATTCTTTTATTAGTGTTGTGAATAATTTATGGTTCATATATGACGAATTCTTTCATTTCCCTTTTCCTATCATTCTTCTTTTGCTACCGTTATGGGGATGATGTAAGAAGTATAAATATTGATGACGTATAATGCCCCACCTTTGCGGTGAAGTGAAAAAGTTTATTTTTGCCATGTCTATAAATCTAAATATTTAACTTATTAAAAATATTAGTGTTGTGAATTAATATTGTAAGAATATTGGTTTGGCATCATGTC
The DNA here is from genome assembly GCA_902706635.1 of Striga hermonthica. Lineage (NCBI taxonomy): Eukaryota > Viridiplantae > Streptophyta > Magnoliopsida > Lamiales > Orobanchaceae > Striga > Striga hermonthica. The sequence continues at coordinate 4,055,272 of CACSLK010030875.1, read as the reverse complement.
CGACAAACCTAAGTGTTTCTAGAAGATTTCTTGTTAAGCAAGCAAAATAAATTAAAGGGAAGTTTTTCTATTTATTTACTTGAGATTTAATTAAGTTCCTAATATTTATTATTAATAATATATGGTATATATTTATTGTAGTATGTATTATGGAATCTTAATCCTTTAGGAGAAGGATTACATAATATATATCCTATATATTTACTTACCATATATACCACATGCCATAATTAGTTCTCTTTTGCTTGTAGGACAAGGAATAGATGGCAAGGACTATGAAAGGATGAGCTTTCCATACAAGAAGAGTTCTGGACGTTCATGAGAAGATCTAAGGAGGATTTAGAAAGATTCACCACAAGATCTTTGAAGATTTGGAAGATCGACTATTTTTGGAAAGTCAGGTTCTTACCGGATTCTGAAAGCCAATATTTCCATTGGAAGTTCAATTCTGAAGATCTCCAAATCACATGCACGAATTCCACATCAAGGAAACTTACCTTACATGAAGGATTTCGTCCAAATCAGAAAGAAATCAATTGAGAAGGAAATTGACTCCTAAAAGGTAAAGGAAGAACTGTGAAGATTCCTTACCTTAAGAAGGTTGTATATAAGCCTACTCAAGCAATCAATTGAAGACAAGAGAGCTGCTGCAAATCAAGTTCATCATTCATCAGCTTCAATTGAGTGTTTGAGAGTTTCTATTATTTTTATTTTATTCGATCCAGTTTTTCAGCGTTCTTACATTGCTGAAGAACTGAACTCGTTTTGTTTCTTTTCTTTTACAAACACTTTATTTTAGTGCTTAGGGATTAAGTACTGGGTTTTGCTCGAGGGATTCGAGTGTGTAAAGTCCACGGGACGTGGCCGGAGAAGTAGTTGATAGGATCGTGTGTAGTTGTGGCTAGACTAGAAGGGAGTTCGAGTCGTTTAAGTCCAAACTATACAAGTGTGAACGGTTTATCAATGAAAGAGCTCTGAGGGGAAGTGGGACGCTTCCCTGAAGAGTTTTAAAATCTTCGGTTTATTGCTTCCGCTATTTACATTGTTTATCCACGTTCGTACTACATTCCGCGCACTCGCAAGTAATTATACGTTTCAATTGGCACTAGAGCAGTGTTCCTGTTCTAACTACGGGATAAAGATCTTTGGGACTGTGTGTCGGTCACCATGAACCACGACATGTCTGTTTCGCGCCCTCCGTACCTCGATGGTTCGAACTATGGGTACTGGAAATCCATGATGGTAATTTTTCTTCGGTCTCTTGGAAAAGGAACTTGGCAAGTCATCGAATCAGGTTGGTCAACACCTTTGATGGAGAAATCACCCTCGGAAAAGAAGAGAGGATCCTCGTTCTCTGATGTTGGTCCTCGTGTTCTTGTTGAAAAACCGAGAGATTAGTGGACTGATGCGGAAAGACTAGCAGAAGAAGCTAATTTTCGGGCTCTATATGCTATCATGTCTGCTGTAGATCCCACTCGTCACAAGATAATCATTCAGTGCACGACCGCTCAAGAAGCCTGGAGGATTTTGGAAAGACAGTTTGAAGGTACAAACGCGGTAAAAACCTCAAGGCTCCAAATAGTTTCTACGGAACTAGACGAGATTCGCATGAGGGATGATGAGACTATTGACATGTACTATGCCCGGTTCTGCGATCTAGTAAACAAAAGCGCAATGCTTGGTGAACCGGTTCCAGAGGCTAGACAAGTGCAGAAGTTAATGAGAACTCTACCGGATAGGTTTGGAATTAAGATTACAGCTTTGAAGAGTTTTCAGAGAATTCAAAAGCTGGGCATTGATGACCTTCTCGGTGAGTTGCGTACCTTTGAAATAAATCATGGATTTGACTCGATAGAAGATAGGGAAAGGAAAAGGCTTAGCTCTAAAAGCCAAGGTTCGTACACCTGTGTTGGAGGAGGAAGATTCAGATGAAGAATCTTTCGATGCCGAAGAGGATTATGATGATGAGTCTCTTCATGCTGAAAGTATTGCTAAGGCTTTGGATGTTCTTACACGCCACTTTTCTCAGTTAAAGAAGAAAAAGGGATTCAAAGCGAAGAAGTCTGCCGATTTCAGTAAGAACACCAACCAGCAGTCTGGTGAACGACGTTCCAACATACATTCTCAGAAGACTCAGAATCAGGACGTAGAGAAGAACCAATGCCGTGAATGCAAGGGATTTGGACACTTTCAGAAAGACTGTCTGAATTTCACGAGGAAGAACAAAACCTATCGAGCCACGTGGGATGATGATGAAGACGACGATGACCAGCAACACACGAACAACTTTGTCATCACTTCTCCCAACAACTTCACATGCTATACAGCCTCTCAAAAGCCTTGTGATGCAGATTCAGGTATGTGTTCTTACACGTATAATTCTCATAGTGATTCTGATGATTCTGGAGATGGTTCTTTTGAAGTAGAC